>OX401406.1:27028721-27510264 GCA_947846245.1 Cerastoderma edule | reverse complement strand
CTGTCACAGCCACGGATTCAACTATTGAAGCAGTCAAAGAATTAAATTATTCTTTAAGATTTAGCTAACAATTGAAGACAATATTGAGTCTGACTCCTTAAGAACACGTTTTACACTACAATATTCGTCAATCAACACTTCCCGGGTATTTTTGTGGGCTGAGTTTCCTTTGGATAAACCCGATGTGTTCAGATTGCCATTTGCGATGATGACCTCAAAACGATTTTGGTTATTGTTTGTAACAAAAGGCGAATTGGTAGTAGATAAAGCACAAAATTAACTTTTATTCTGCTGTTAAATTTCGTGGTTTTTTTTTTGTGTTTTTTTCATTTTTTCAAATATCTTCATTTGTCATTGTGAGCATGGGGGGGGGGGGTAAAGTATACTACTGCCCTCCCCCCCCAGTTCCTACGCCTATGATGATTAATAAACAAGATAGTGATGGAAACATTTTCATTCTAGCAAACCCATTGAACGGTTGTATATGTTGTTCTTTGAAAATCTAGAATTTATTAAAAACAATTATCGATAGGCTTTCTGCCCGGACAAGAACGAATATGCATATTAATCTCATTTGTTTCAGAATAGTGTAGCGTTTAATAAATCCAGAGAATCAAAATTTCTTTTTGTCTTCCTAAACCTTGTGAAAAAAGCAGAAAGCATAGACCTATAGAAAGATCTATGTCTCTGACTACAGGTGTAATTCCATTTCTCGTTGATAACTATCTATGATATATTTGTATATATGTGTATTATCAGGATATCGTCAATAAGTATCTTTTATCTCAATGGATGAAACACAATATCAAAATGGGGATGCTTTATTTTTGTCTATTGATCTCCCCAGCCCTCAATTTAGACGAGTCAAAAAGTCTAATATTCGTGAAGATTTCGTTTGAATAATTCAAAAACTCTTATGAACGACATTCGTGGAATTTCCGTTTACGACGAGATATATGATAGGATATAGTATCTATACATTCTCAGTTTTGAAAATCGACACGTGGCCAAGACTTTGCGTTGGACCAGAGACATACTTATCTATGTCTCTGGTTGAACCTTAAGAGGTAACACGTTCTCTGTTACAAAAAAAGAATAAAACATAAAAACGTAGCTGATAACTTTGAAATATCATATTATTAGATATTCACAAAAACTGTCCTTTGGGCAAAGGGATTATGTACACTAAGCAAATTCAGAAAAGCTGTGTTAGTTTCTGATCAGGCTGCTTTTAAACACTATAGATAAATCCATACATAGTTAGTTAATTTGTAAAATTTGTCTTCATTAATATACAGGGCGTTGAATTGAATGTACGTGCCAAAATCCAGAAGCATTTTCTACGCTATTTTCAAGCGCATCTTTTTAATTTTTCAAAGCTCAAAGATACATTCCTGATATTTGTAACTTTTTGTTATTTTCTTAAAAGAAGAAGAAACACATTTGAAAGACTATTTAATGCGCAATGCAATGAACTGATTGTTCGGCAGTAATTGTAGGATAGGTGTCCTTTAATGGATGCCGACAAACTGTCAGAATGTTTGGTACGAAATAACTTGTGTACGTCATCATAAGTTTTCTTGACACAAAAAGGTCAACGCTTTTCCGTCGTCTCTTGAAGAAGACAAGATGCGACCTTACAGAAAACTTGTCCCCGGTCCTCCATACACCATCTCGCCCTTTCTAACAAAGGGTTTCGAAGAAGGAGGTAACAATTTTGTATTAAATTCTTCGATACTTTAATTGCGTTGGAGTAATTGAACATAAACTGTCATACCCTTTGAAGGTTAAGTTTACTTTTCAATTGTACTAGTATTCGGATAGTGGTCGTTCGGATAGGAAACGGAGAAATATTTTGATTAACATGGTTTCTCATTGTTGTACATCTACGTCAAACATCACTTTGATTACTGTATATACTTTTGATATGTATGTAAAACTCTTCGTCTTGATAATGATTGAAATATAAAAGTCAAGATGTGTTTCTTTTACAGTTGGATATGCCAAGAACTTTTTTAAACATAATCCAGCATTTGTAATCTACATGAGTCTTTTTACCATCGGTAAGTGATATGATTTGTTTTTCATTCATATTTTTATTCGTAGCATCAGAGACATAGATAACAGAGATTGGCAACTCCTTCTTTACCTATAGCCGGTTTCTGCGATATCTCGCATGACGTGTTACTTAGCGAGATCTTTCGAGATCTGTCTATCGACGCCGTTTTCAACTAAACGCGAAATAGGCAACACACATATAAGCCTGTTTTAAGTCATAATTAAATTATTTTCTTGCCGAATTCACTATATTGTTATAGTTAGAAAGTTTCTCCATCCAACAAGACCAATCAGCAAGCGATTATCAAAGAAATAAACATGGCAAACTGCGACAAACTTGATTGAATTGTTTGCAATTTCGTGGTTGGGTGCGATAAACGTGATAATTGAGTAGTTTTAGATTCAAACTGTTCTAAAGGAGGGTTTTTCAAACATTTCCAATTCAAGTCCATTTTAAAGAAAGGGTTTGTTTTTCTGCATTTCCAAATTTTCAGTTTGATACTCCTTGTCATTTAGAAGTTATTCCGTACTGAATATGTCCATTTTACGACCCTAATGAGTTTAACCATCTTGATTCACAAGCAAAAATTAACAAAGTTGTGCACAGTAAAACAAAAATACTATGCACTGGATCATATCATACTTGACATTTTCCTGAAGTGTGATTTTTGTTTTATGGTTGCCCGCATTTTAATAGTAATCTTCGCTTCCATTACGAAGTTATGCCAGGTTAACTTAACCACACAAGCATGATCATGATTTCGGCCATTTTATTTTCAACCAAAATATTTCATACTTGTACAAAGTAAAATGTTTTAACAGAGGATTATTTAAACATTTCTGATTTATGTCCATTTTAATGGGATAATATGATTTTGTTGATTTCCAAATTTTCAGTTTGATATTCTTTGTCATTTAGAAGTTATTGCGTACTAAATATATCCCATTTACTACCTTAATGAGTTCAGTCTTCTTGATTTCCAACCAAAAATTATCAAAGTTGTGCACAGTAAAACTAAAAAACTATGCACTGGATCATATCATACTTGACATTTTCCTGAAGTGTTATTTTTGTTTTATGGTTGCCCGCATTTTTAAAGTAATCTTCGCTTCCATAACGAAGTTATATCAGGTTTACTGAACCACACACGCATGATCATGATTTCGGCCATTTTATTTTCAACCAAAATATTTCATACTTGTACAAAGTAAAATGTTTTAACAGAGGATTATTCAAACATTTCTGATTTATGTCCACTTTAATGGGATAATATGATTTTGTTGATTTCCAAATTTTCAGTCTAATATTCTTTGTTATTTAGAAGTTATTGCGTACTAAATATGTCCCATTTACTACCTTAATGAGTTCAGCCATCTTGATTTCCAACCAAAAATTTACAAAGTTGTACACAGTAAAACTAAAAAAGTATGCACTGGATCATATCATACTTGGCATTTTCCTGAAGTGTTATTTTTGTTTTATGGTTGCCCGCATTTTTAAAGTAATTTTTGCTTCCATAACGAAGTTATATCAGGTTTACTGAACCACACACGCATGATCATGATTTCGGCCATTTTATTTTCAACCAAAATATTTCATACTTGTACGAAGTAAAATGTTTTAACAGAGGATTATTCAAACATTTCTGATTTATGTCAACTTTAATGGGATAATATGATTTTGTTGATTTCCAAATTTTCAGTCTGATATTCTTTGTCATTTAGAAGTTATTGCGTACTAAATATGTCTCATTTACTACCTTAATGAATTCAGCCATCTTGATTTCCAACCAAAATATAACATAGTTGTACACAGTAAAACTAAAAAACTATGCACTGGTTCATATCATACTTGACATTTTCCTGAAGTGTTACTTTTGTTTTATAGTTGCCCGCTTTTTTATGGTGATTGTCGTGTTTATAACAAAGTTATACCCGGTTTACTTTACCACACAAGCATAATCATGATTTCAGCCATTTTATTATCAATCAAAATCTTTCATTTTTGCATCAATTAAAACTTAAATTGTGTGACTTGGATTTTATCAAACGTGTTATTACTGAAAACGTCTGAATGAGTTTGAATTGATCCCGTATTAAATGCTGACTAAGTTCTATAGTTTCCCGTATTTTCAAAGTGATATTCCTTTATAAGAAGAAGAAAATCCATTCAATTAATAGACATAAGAATGGATAGATCTTCTTAATCAGAAACACCACGATAAATCCTTTTTCGTCATACTTCTTCTTAATTTCGATCGCTTGCAAATATGTCAAGTGAAATGTGTCATTTGAAGAACGAAGGGTGATAGAGTAAATCACGGTAGTGGACAATACAGGCTATGATTGTAAATTGCCACCCCATAAAATATGTAGTTTGATGTCATAAAACCTTTCGATGCTAGGGCGATTACACAAGAAGTGTGTGGCGCTAACCCTGTGTCCACTCTCTGACACCTCATTCAAATTTAATGACCTAAAGCTCCCGAAAACAAAATAGGGAGGATTTTTTCTGTTTTAAGAGTCTGTCTGGGTTTAAAGTAGTGTGCTTTGACTATTTACTTTAGCTTAACATTAAAAAAGCTCACATTTCTTTTTTCTAAAATCATTTCGGTCAGCAGCATGATAAGACCAGACCGTTACGTGTTTAAGAATAATTATGTACTTATTGATTTGCAATCAATATTAGAGGAATCTGCAGTAAAAGGTGTATTCGAAACTCACGTCAGTTTTTTCATACGTGTCTTTTCATTTACTAAAACCGCTTTAACAAAAATTCTCATCACATGCATTTTAACATCATAAAATACTTTTAATTCTCTTAAATTGAAACATTTGGCTTGAAATAATGTCATGATGAAAAACAGTTTTAAGACACAAAATAAATGAAATGAAGTTAGAAAGCAATTTTCTAATATTAACGAAAACTATCATGTCTTAGTGGAAAGTTCATGCTTTGGTTATTAACTGCAACTAAATAGAGTCACTTGATTTATTACAAAATATTATTTAAACCTTTGCTTGAAAGACATTGTCGTTATAAGTACAATTGCATGGTAATCAAGCCTGTCATTGAAAAAGAAGGCCTACTGGAACTTTTTTTTTTGTTTTTAACGTAAAATCAATTTAATAAAATGAAAATAAAACAAAATGTCCAGAAGTTGTTTCAGATAACCAATCAGATAACCAAAACATAGCTATTTTACTGTAATAAAGAAGTATCAATTTCGCTTGACATCTCCCGTGGCAACGGATAAACAGGTACACACTTTCTTTATCTCGCAGAACCTCGCGGCACACGAGAGTTTGGCGATAATTCCGGAGTTGCCAATCTCTGTTATCTATGTCTCTGGTATCATCAAATGAAATTGTAACAATTACATGAGTAAATGATTCATCGATTCCAAGTCCAATGGACTGTATTGGCCGACAGAATATCAGACAGAAATTTGAAAAGGAGATGTTTTGCAATGAAACAACCAATTCCTTTCACAATCTATTGATATTTCAACATTTGTTTAATAATCTGTTTTATATCTATATGTTGATGAAGGAAAGTGGGTATGCATGAAAGGAAAATGTTTGTTATTCATGACGTCATTGTCTAAGACAGGGATTTTATTAATATTTGTGGTAGGAGGGTGATTTGCAAAGAAGGAGGGGTCATGGGGGGCCTCATCAGTAGATTTATAATAAAACTGAACAAACTAGCCAGGTTTTTGTTCAAAATAGACAGCGGAAATCCCACAGGGATATATATCATAATACCTTTATTAACACTATATATACACAAGGGAAACAACTTCAAAGAGAAACCAGTTCTGATGTTCCGCGCTTATCAGTCCGTAATTTTTTATACGATCGCTAGTCTGTCAATTCTCTATATGTTTCGCATAGCCAAATGATTTCTGCGTCCAACGATACCTCTCTCAACAAGATAGGTCCAGTCAACCTGGAGAAATCTGAGACGACACGCGATATTTTTTGCAAATTTGTTTCAATGGGAATAGATTGTTGAGAACTAAAAACGTCTTTGGGAACGTCAGAACTGGTTTCTCTTTGAAGTTGTTTCCCTTGTGTATATATATATATATAGTGTTAATAAAGGTATTATGATATATATCCCTGTGGGAAATCCCTGGTTTCACCGAAACCTGCAAAGAATGTATTTTGCATATTTGGAAAATAGTTTTGCATTATTTGATTATCTTGGGCCTCTTTTGCCTAGTGGTTGGAGTACAGAAATTGGAATCACATGACCATTTTCCAATTGGGTTCATATCCCGGTGAGAGACTCATTGAATGTCGATGGATCTATCTGGCTGACCAGCCTTTATATGGCAGTTCAGTATGAGGATCTTCCTCCATCATTAAGAGTGAGAGAGTAAGCCATCGCTCAACAGTAGTCATAACTGAAATAATGTTGATGTGGTATAAAACCATTGAAAATAAATAAATTTAACAATCCCTTGATTGTCATGTTTGAACGAAGATTACAGAAAGAAGTTTTTATTCTTTAGCAGACTATTATGATTTCTTTTATTCACACCAATCTCATTTTGTGACACGGGTGTTCTGCTAAACATTTTTTTATTTGCTATATTTCAGCTGGTGTAGGAATAGGGTACAAGACCTATAGAATGTACAAAACTGACCCAGATGAGGTTTACAAGTACAAACGGACATATACAGGTAGCAAAATGATTGTTTTATGATCTTTCCAAACTATATCAGCTGGATAAAACTGTGTTAAGGCAAATTTGTAAGTTTTATTGTTGATGCCAACCATGGGTAAAGATCTCTTGTGAATCAGTTACTTCATGCATTGTCTTAAAGTCTGATAAAAGAGGCTTATCTGGCTGCATTGGTTAGACTTGAATCTGTTCCTTCAAATCTGAATGAAACCCTGCTATATGGTAGAGTGGTTAGCACAGAGGTCTATAGTTTTTATGGGGTCACTACTCTGCAAAGTTATAACTAATACATCGATTGGACCTCAGAATGAATATATACTCCTGTTTTGGCTAGTGTATTGAGCTTTGAATCACAAAGCTCCACTCTGTGTGAGTTTTAAATCATGGCAGTCGACATGCCAACTCAAGGAATGCCAATGGTTCTCCCCGCTTTGACCCACCTTTTTGCAGTTTAGTAGGGTGTCACAATATAACTGATAATTGTTGACAAGATGTAAAATCGTAATAAAGACGGCAAATTGATAAAGTTACTTAACCTAGTAAAACAAAAAATTTAATATTTACATGTATAATAACTATGTTTTAGAAGTAGTACCTTTTAAAGGAATATCTCATGGATTTAGATTTTGATGTTTTTGAAATAAAATGTCTTTTATCAATAATATGATTTTGTAGATCTAGTAACTTGCATAGAAATAGAGTATTGAGACTTTTCTCTAATCTCTTTATGTAACCATCATGTAGTGGAGATATAGCTCATTTATGTTGGAGATAAGCAAACCATTATTTCCGTCCTGTAAAATAATTGAAATGAGTAAAAGTGTCTAGATCAAGATAATGAAATGAGTCAACACTCTAATCATGTGATGCTAGGAAGGTTCGTCTGTGAGCAACCCATTACTATTTATAAACCAAGATTTTCAATCAAAGATTGCTTGTTTCATTATTATTCAATGCAAATACAGGTTTTCAGCATCTTAAAAATGTGGATATTGAAAATGGTCATTTTTTTACAACAAGGATTAAGGAACCCATCTTATTTTTTATTTTGTTATCACAAGACACATTATGTGAGATAGTCCCTTTAAAATGTGAAAATAAAACATATTTTTTTCTTTTTCAGTGTACAGGAAAGATGATCTTGCACATCCAGATAAAGACTGTTATAACTAGATTTCCCCCTGAAGTTTTGTGAATTGTTTTGTATTATTTCACCTAAATTAAATATGTAGATTGGATACAGATCTTCCTCGTAAATTTTCAATATTTTAAATTGCTTTCTGATGAATAAGGAGTACCAAACATGCCTTTATGTTGGATTTTAACTTTTTTATTTTCTGTCAAGGTTTCAACACTTAATCTGTCCTTGAATCCTTTTGATCAGAATGATCCCGAATATAATGGATGGTATGAACTTAGTAAAGGTTTGATACTATAAGGATCCAGCAGTTCCCATAATGATTTTTCTTCTTTTTTGTCATGAGGTTTTCAGATTTCATTAGTTCAAAGGTTATTTGTTATTTCGGTTTTGAAAAGAAGTTTAATAGTTAAATGTCCAATGGTAGATTGGCTTGATTAATATATATTAAAAAAAAAAAGAAGCTCAAATTGAAAATGTGAATGCTTTAAAATGTGAATGCTTTAAATGATAATTATATAGAGATCCCTGACTCCTTATACTATCAGGGGAGCACATAGGTTTATAGGTTGGGATCCCTGTTTGCTCCCAAAGAACAATGCTTATTTCAAAGGAGTGGTGGCAAAAGCAATGGTGGTTCCGTATTGTCTAGCTTGCCCAAAAGGTTTTAATGGCCCATTGAATTTCTACCGAAATTTCCTTACAATTATCATTCAGAGAAGCACAGGAAAAAAAGTTCTTGAAAAGGAAAATCAAGTCGGATTTCACCACCCCTGCAAAGCCTCTCCTTATCAGATTTGTGATTGGTTTTAATGAAAATGGCTGACAAGAGCTGAATTTAAAGTAATGTTTTGTAGTGAACTACAACCTGCCATATTAAGAAGGAATGTTTCAAAAGAAGAAATTGTTCAATTTTTCCTCAAGGTTGCTGTTTATTGTACATTAAAATGAGAATATATTAAACAAAGTGTTATCTACTGTAAAAACTTCAACAAGTGCCCAATATTGTTGGTGGCGTTGGATCAAAAGACCCTTAATGTGTGAATCTTGTATCATTTTCAAGGGATTGCGAAAATTCATTCTGCTTAAAGGGCCTCCGATCATACACCCGAATGGCTTAACCCATTTTACCGAACAATAAGGACATTTGACCACTTTGTTGCAGACGACTCTGGAAAACATTGTGTGAAAGGACAAGCATTTTCTCCTTTTCCCACGTTTTCTGCCCTATCAAAAGTTTATTTTCCAATTTCATCACATTTTGAAATGTCGTCTGCAAACTCTTTCAACTTGGGAGAGTTGAAAATTTGGTGTTTGGTAAAGGGTCAAGTGACGTCTAGATAAGTGGCATATTGCCCTTGAAGCCTCTACATAGTGGGTACTGATTAGTTTTGTCTTGGGAGGAGAGTCTAACTGGTACACAGAATATATATTTTACTTTAAATCTTTCGAAAAACTGCTTACAAAAAAAACGAAGAGTGCTTTTATCTTGAAGCCCGACATGAAGATACACTGAGTGTAACGATTCGAGCAAAGAAAATCACAAGACCGTCACATCTGATCAGTGAAAAAAACGCTGTCGTCCACAGATTGGTTGAACTGTCAATATATACACACCTACATTTTCTTTTTAAGCATAATCTCTTTAGCAATGCAGAATATTCTCCTAACAATGCGTTAGGTTCTCAAATGGGCATAACAATTCCACGAACGTTGCATAACTCACAGGCGTTTGGAAATATGTGAGCATTGCATCTCCGATGGAAGAATTCCTATCCCACCACCATATTAATAAATATGGTAACCTATGAGCAGAGAGAACTCCGAAAGACACAATCACCTCCAAACAGTAAACAAAAAAAACAAGCTTAAGTTTAAACTCCCATGTATAAACATAAATATAGCAAGGGGGAATGACTAGCCAATATGTAGGTATATAATGTCTATTAACTAGTGCGATAGAAATAAGAGCTGGCTAGCTTATTAATCCCTTTGAATCAAAATGATGGCACTTGACTTAAAGGTATTTGTTCTCAGAAGGGAAAATTTAAAAGTTAAAAAAGTATGATTAAAACAATTCATTATTTGTATTGTTGTTTGATACATACTTAGTAGCAATTGAAAGCTTGATCATTCAGGAAGCATCAATCTTCCTAAGTATATACAGTCTGTATGCGGTAGATCTCAAAAGCGACGTAAATTGGATTACACTACATACTAATTCACATTATACATACTTTATTCACATTATACATACTTTAAAAATCAATGACAATCTGTATTAGTATGTATACGTGTATTATCAAAGACACGACGATGGGCGGATTCTATATTTTTTCACTGATTTGCTTGTAGTCTTGCACATTTTCAACAGTTTTCACTTCTGCTGCAACATTCGTGTTTATCACCATACGGTACTCGTTATCCATATGGACCACACTGTTTAACTTCCCGGCTAGCATTTATAAGTGTTTGCTGTAGTCTCGGTTTCCATTAGTATTATTTTAAACAAGAAAGACGGCCATTTAATCACGCCTCCTCATGTCGCTGAGGACATGTTACGAATAGTCGAGTGCGCTGCCCGTTGAAAGCTTATGTACATGAACATCACCCGCAATTTGAATAAATAATCTCGATGTCGTTGTTCACCTATCAACCATGAATAGGTTTATGGACCTTTTTATTCGAAACTTTGAATTACGTCTTCCCTTCTTTTACATATTAAGAGCAATCCTTAAATAAGTTTTTCAAAAGGGGACAACCAAATCTAATATGAAAACTTATGGCTAGACCCTTTACCCATAACTTGTATATTTTGTAATTTACTGTAAGAATTTTGGCAACAGAGTTTGTTTGAAGTGAATTGGAAGTAAGTCGTGTACATATATTATAATATATCGACTACATTTTATTGATTTCGCTATAGTTGCCAATGTTTGGTTAGTTTCTCCTGGGAAAACATGCCCGCTTACAAATATTTAGCTTTGTTGACAAATCACACGGATAGTCAAATCGTTCAGGTCACTTGACCAATTCTTTCATTTGTGAATGTGTGTTAACTACACATTGAAAGCGTTTGATATTTGTAAGGAGTTTAACGCCGTATCAACAATTTTAGTTAAGTAGCGGCTTTCCTTGATCCACCAGTACTAGGCTAGGGCTCTGGAGTGAATTGCCAAAGGTTACTCCCACGAAACCAGAAGTGTCGGTGGGGTTCGAACCCAGAATACCCGAGATTGCTATTTGCTTCGTGATAGAGGGAGGAAACTTGTTACATATGGGGTGTTCCTCACATTGAGCAATTTCTCCTTCTGTCAGAGGAATTTATTCAGTATCTTACTGTTGGTCTGTTTAGGTAAGAAGTTTATAAGAGTAAACGTGGGGCCTCCGTGGCCTAGTGGTTAGAGTACAAAACTCACATGGCCTCTCTCAGCGTGGGTTCAAATCCTGAGAGAGATATGAATTTCCATGAGAGGCAGTCTCCCGATTGACTTACGGAATGCCGATGGTTCCACCCGCCTTGACCAGCCCTTATGGGCAGTTGAGTATGGGGTCTTCCTCCATCATTAAGAGTCGGGCATCGCTACATAACTGAAAAAATGTTGATGTGATGTAAAACCCATAAAAAATATAATAAGAGTAAACGTAAAATGCACCGCTACCCGGCTAAAGAAGACGACTCGAATATTGTCACAAAAAGCTCATCTGGGTCAGCTATTGCCAAATGCACAGGCTTAACGGAATTCTATTTTTCGCGATTAAGAGTTTTATCTGACTTTCAATGTAGCTATGTAATCCATTAACATGAAGGACAAACCCTTCGGAAACAACGCATTTGTTCACCAAAACGTAATTATATGAGGTTAAAATGTACTCAAATCAAACATACCTTGTATTAAAACGAACGATTTCTGAATCAGTTTCAATTAAAGATCAATCATACAGAAAAACGAAACCAAGATCTGTTTGATTTGTTTATTGAGTATGTGTGTTATGGTGAGATAGGTGGTGCGCTTTTCCTTGTACTGAAGAGGAAAATGGTGGTTTTATTCCGTTTGTTTCCCCGATTGCTCGCATTGCACAAAAAAGAAAGAGGCAAATAGAAACATATTTAACTTTCATGTTTAGACAAAGTGTATTGGTTGAGGAGTAACTTGCATATCGTCTTTCTTGATTTTTTTCAATGAGCCTTTGGCAAACGGTACTTGTTTGAAAAGTTGGTTGTTACAAATCTGTTACATACATGAATGGATATATCTACGGAGAGGGTTATATATCAGGGCCTGTTTTCAAAGACATACCTTTTCATACACAATGTATACATTGTGTTTGTTGACTGAAAATGAACTTTATTTACTCAATCAAGCTGAATTCCATTTTTAATTCCCAACAAAGCTCTGTTTAATTCTGATATTTTGCTTTGGTCGTACGAAAATAGAACACACGGTGACCTCCCAAATCTCAAACGCTGAGCATTTTCCTTTACTTCCGACGTTCGATTTCAATGGAACCATAGATAATGCAGGTCTACCAAAGCAAAATAACATCGCATTATTTATAATAAAAAAAAATGTTAGTAGCTGGTTTTATCTAACCATTTCATTCACAGCAGCGCAATTCATCGCACATTCAGCATGAGGATTGCGAAACCAAGTTGGCAGATGAATTATTTTCGAATGGCGGAAGAAGGCCCATTTGTATAAACCACCCTCCATAACATTGACATAGCGGAATTTAAATGCCCCTTGCCCAGTTTACACATGCGTAATAATGCCCCTTTCCCAACGATTTGCATGTGCAAAAATAGTCCCTCGCCAGTTTTGCACAAACGAGTGTACGCTTTAAATAGTATTTCACCTACAATGCAGATGTTAGTACAACTTTCTGCTTACACAGGTAGGCCTATACCTTCAACATTGCTCGCAACCATTATTTCCAAGTCGATGGCTGATTTCTCATGTACTCGATACCATACAGAAAATACTGTAAACAATGAGCAAATTGATTTTGTAAGGAATTTCTTTCCCACGTATTTTCAAGTCGCAAGGTCGATTAATTCATAGACCAAGATGCCGGTAGACCATTCAAAACTCCATGGTTGACAATAACGTCATTATGCATCAGTAATGGCATTCCAAAACTCATTGTTAGGATTATGTCGGTCACGTGACATTTCCTAATAGATATTTAAGCGTTCACTTTATATGTAGAGTCTATTGAAATGAATGGATGGTTGTGTTCAGTTGTCCTTTTCAAACCAGCTTATCGCGTCTAGCCTTGTAACAGAACAAATTAACCCTTAGAATGTTGGTTAATTTTCTAAAGATATTTTTTTGGATCGTCTGCCTTCCAAAACCTTAATGTCTGCTTAATTTTGACGAGGAAAAGTAGTCGGAGTAGCAAAAGGGTTAGATCACAGGCCAGCCGCCAAGTGATTGGCGGTTGGCCTGTGATCTGACCTGTTTGCAAAAACATGAAGTCGGTTCCAGCACTTTAAGGGTTAATTCAGTTGTTACGGATTCTCTTAGTGAGAGTCTATTTAGTTGAACAATTCTTTTTTTTCAGTTCTACAGACACCGGCACTATTTTTTTGATAAACGGAAATTATTTGGAATATAATTTAGAAAATCGTATGGAAAATTGTGTACTTAGGGGTTGATACAGTTTGTGGAAAATATAATGGGACATACAACACGGTGATTTTGAATGTAAGTATAACATAGGTTTTACATATGTTCGTTCACCTTGGTCTATTTCTCAGTACGAAAGCAATTCTGTAAAGAGAACATGTGTAAATGTGGTAGAATATTGTAGCATTTGAGGGAGAAACTAATTTAAAGATTAAAATTTTTATTTCTGTCAAAAGCGGCCACTCTTTATTGTACATAATACTGTAATACTATATGATAACATGGGTTGCTGTAAAAGTTTGATGAATATCATTTTTATATTTGGAACTTGTCTAACCCAGGTAGATATATTTGATGGTGCAGAAATATCAATACCTTAAATACAACAATTTGTTCACACGAACTTCTATTAACATTTGGTTGCTCATTGCCCAATAACATCCAGTGTTGACATGGACACAGGTGGTATAGAAATGTGCATGCCATGAAACATCTGCCGTCATAAAACTGAAACATTGTTGAAACGTTGATTAAGTTTACGAAACTGTCAATGATTTAAATGACGATTAAACTAATCACAAGAACCCAATCATTAGTTTAGTTAAGTTTAACCCTTTACCAAACACCAAACTTTTTACTTTCCGAAATTGAAAGAGTTTGCAGACAACATTTCGAAATATGATAAAATTGCAAAGTAATCTTCCGAAAGAGTAGTAAACATTATGGGGAAGGGAGAAATTGCTCGTGACGAGCAATTTCTCCTTTTCTAACAGTGTTTTCCAGAGCCGTCTGCGACAAAGTGGTAAACTGTCGTCATCGTTTGGTAATGGGTGAACTTATTTATTTTACATCGATTGTGAAACATGTTCTTAAAACTTAGATGAAGCACCCTCGATTCTGCTTCCTGGATCATAACCACTACGCGCGCCGATTGTGGAATAATGAAAGGTCTAAAGGCGGAACCCGCTTATCACGGGATTCGAACCCACGACCCTCGTGTCCGAAGGCCGACGCTCTTTCCCTGGACCACTGTATTCCACACAATCATTATTGGTCAATATAACTTGGAATCGGATTTCGCCTAGGGCGGGCGGCCTTCAATAGCTCAGAAGCACTCGAAGTCATTATCTGTTTGATGTTCCCGGGATATTCTACATAAAATCGATACTCTCCAATTTTTGCCGCGCACTTGTCGCTGCAGCATCTGTTGCTATAGGTTACACGACATATGACGTCACACAATGGCAGCACACAGGAGTAATATAATGTTGAAATATTGGAAGAAAATCGGATTCAGTTCTTAATACTGAGAGTAAGTTCAATGGTTTGATTCATAAATTTGCAAAACATTTGTAAGATGTGAATGGGAGATAATGCATGAAAGGATTTTCAAAAGCTAAGGCTGAAACGCATGCATATTGTCAAAAATCAATTTCAATACTGTTACAAACTTAGTGGGTGGGGTGTTTTGCATTTTAAACTTTGTCTTTTGCAAAAAAATATCAAAACAGGACAAGGTTTATATTAAACGCATTATTTTCATTGAGATAAATGCACATGTACAGAAATTCATGTATCTACTGGTAAAATGGCTTGACCACACTAAACTCTTATTTCCATTCTTTACTGGGAGGTTGATGGAAGAGTTGGTGATGGTGGTGGTGTGTGTGGGGGTGCTAGTGGAGGAAATTAGGGGATTTAAGAAGGGCAATGAAATGACGGGTGTAGGGAGAAGGATGGAGAGGGGGTGAAACAAGAGTTTTAAATGATGCAAAGCAAAATTGCTTTTACAGCCTCCACAACAAACTCTGTATTCTGCAACAATTATGATTGTAGCATGACACCCATGTTTTCATGTTGTATTACAGGGGCCTATATAAAGTATTTTCCCGATTTGCAGTTTCTTTAAAATCATGCAGTTTTCTCACAAATTGTAAGTCATACCAGCTTTTTGGCTTCCCAATTTATCAATTTCAGTGATAAAACTTCCCGAATTTAACAATTTTGGCCCCGGGCCCTTCCCAATTTAAGGAAAGAAAAGCCTTGTGACACCAGATGATTGATCTTTTATTAGATTTTAGTCATTGAAGACTCTTGACGGGAATCTTTTCTGTTGTACTCTTTATGATACTAATTGCCTGCACCATAAAACATTACATTTCAGGTCTATTATCAATTGGGTGTTTTTCTTGTTTTCAGATCCATATTTCAACCTGACAATTTTTTTAATTCACCCTGATATATGTAAAATAAAACCCTCAAGATGATGGACAAACCTGCATCTACAACTGAGAGCAATGGAACAGATACTGGACTTGAGATTAAGCCTTTGGTTAATGAAATAGATGTTGATAAAATCATAGAACAGCTTTTATCAGTGAAGGGTCAGCCAGGGAAACAGGTAAACTTAACTGAGTTTTTTAATGAAATTACCAATTAAAGTGATCTATTTATTTTAAATGCATGGAGTAAGGCAGAAATAAAAGTAAATACACACTTATAGCATATGACTAAAAAATGGAAGAGATGGCGATTTAGATTGTCGGTATATATTGATAATAAAGTAAATTCCAGTAAAAATTAATGTGTTCATAAATGCTTTTGGGCATGCTAAGAAATACAAACATTTGACTTTGCCATCCCATGATGTCCTGAACCTTATTTAAGCGTTAATTACTGTAGTGAGAATAATTGTTTGCGGTTAGTTAGATGTTTTGTTATATCTCCATTGCAATGGTGTATGATTTTCACATTTTCTCTTGCACTTGCAAAGTTGAATTATCTCCCTTACATCCGCAGGTAAATCCTTAATAAAGACTCACTTTAGCATATTGAAGACTTAAGAAACTTTTTTGACAATCATTGTATAATATTATTTGAAATGGAAGACTTATCGTTTCATAAAAAGAAGAAAGTCGCTTTAGAATTATTTCATTTTAACCCTTTTGATACAGCGGTGTCTTTTAAATATATATTGTATTGTAAAGATTCATTTTTTATGCTAATAATGTTTCCCTTATGTGGAAGTTGATACCAGGTAAAATATTAGAGCAAAAAGAACAAATATTTTCTGTGTGACATTTGGTAGAGATTATTAAAAAAAAAAAGTTATGACAAAAGGAGAAATGACGATTTCTTAAAGACTTCTATTGTGAATTTTCATTCTTGAGCCATCGACAACAAGGATATTGCAATGAAAGGGCTAAGAAATGATTGCAGAAATATTGCAGGTTCATTGCAAGACTTAAGTTAGTCCTCCACAAATTTGAAGAACTGACTATTGCATTGAACCCTTAACATGTATCTTAATCAAGGTAAAGTCAGTTCAAATCTCTCTCATCCCTCATTAGGTTCAGCTTCCAGAGACTCAGATAAGGCAGCTCTGTCAGCTTTCACGACAAATATTTCTGGACCAGCCCAATTTGTTGGAACTCGAATCACCCATAAACATCTGTGGGGACATCCATGGACAGTTTGAGGATCTCATTCGAACGTTTGAACAGAATGGCTACCCACCTGACAGGAACTACCTTTTCCTTGGGGACTATGTTGACAGGTAAAAAGAATAGGAATTTATATGAGAAACTTCATTTGGCATACATATTCAAATGTATCTGTTGCTTTTGACTTGATAGCTTATTGTGGCAAAAGCATGGGTAAAAGTTCAGAAAAGTGAAAATACTGAAATTTCCAGGTGGGGGCCGCAGGGCCCCCGGTGGGTACAGGGCAACGCCCTGGCTGGGGGTCCAGGGGGCCGGAGGCCCCCGGAAGCTCCTGGATTTTAGCATATCGGAGTGCAATCTGAGGCCTTTAAATATACTTAAACACTGATATTATTCTCTACATTTTGAAGGTGAAATAGATGACAACACTACAAATCAAAGGTTCAAAAGTTAGAAAAGCAGAAAGTTGATCTACACAATGTCAATTTATTTTCACAATCAGTAACTGTAAGATGAGAAAGTTACTAATCACCTGAAAGTCACTTAAAATTGACAGGATCTCAAAAATCTCTACTGAATCGTGTCTAGGAATGATTTTTCTTTTCAAAAACACTTTTTGTTTTATCAAAATCCGTCAATGCAATCAGAAACAGCAAAGAGTTTCACAAAATTCTGCGTAAAATTTCACCATGACATTCCTGACGTCCACGGACGGATGCACGAAACCGGTAGTTTTTAGCAAATTTTCACTAATTCCTCCCCGAAAATATCCAAAAGCCACATACCTTCGAAAGATATGTCCATTCTCTTTCGATATGATGCGGTTACAACATCGGGCATCGGACACAAAATTCACGTTTGCGATATTAACAATAAATATTCACTGTTTGACGTTTGGAGTCGGCCATTACTTTTTCTAATCGGAGTAAATAAATAACGTAATCCCATTGGTTGTCAAAATTATTTCGATTGATTCGGCAATTATCATTGTTTTCTTAACCAATGGGATGACGTTATTTATTTACTCCGTTTAGTGAAGATAACAACAACAATTTGACCTGCCGGTCCTTGGATGTCAGGAATGTCATGGTGAAATTTTACGCAGAATTACCCCCCCCAATTTTCTCCTCGAATTTATGCAATTTGGGTAAACGGCCCTGACGAAGATCGGAAATACGGAATTCCGTCATAATACGGAAAACTTTTATCCATGCAAAAGGAGAAATTGCTCAATAGATTATACTCAATGAAAGAGAGTATCTCAAAGAACCAAAATGCTAACCTTCTGCTGATTTTTTTTTTCTTTGAATGTATATTTACCTGGAAAATGGGCATTAGTGGGCAACAGTGGTACAGAGGTAGCATGTTAGCTTCTTATTTCGAGGGTCCTGGTTTCGATTCCCATCAGGCGCAATGAAAATTGCAAAGACTTACCCACAAATTGGTGCGAGTCTTGGTTAAGTATTCAGGAAGCAGTCATCCAGAGTGAAATAAACAAGCTTCAAGCTACCTACACAATCGATGTTAAACAAATAAGCAATAATTAGGTCAAGGTGTATTTTTGGTTCTTTAACCCTTTTTCTTCTTAAATGGTACAATTATACACATTTTCATTTTCCTGTAACAAACACTCTAGAAACAACTTGTCAAATGAAAAATTACTCAGTATGAGAAATTGTTTAGTTTAATGGGTTTTACTCAACATCATAAGATTTCCATCTTCGTTAAAAATCTGCCTCTCATACATAAGTACATGTATTAACATTTCTGTAACAGATTGACTAAGAAACAGTTGTCACAAAAGAAGATTTTGCAAGGCAAGAGTAATTCTTTTCTTTAATAGCTCTGCTTATTATCACAAATGAAACTATATGTGCAAACCATTGGTCTCCAAATATGGACCTACCATAATAAACAGTATAAAGGCATAGGTAAGGTTATGCATGATACTCTCAGAAATAAGAGTGGGGAACTGTACAATTTCATGGCAAACATTTATAAGGTTAAAAGTAAAGTGTCATTTAAAAAAGGAACCTATCATCCGAGGTTATCAAAAGGATGCTAAGGTTTTATAATATCATATCTTGCTATATTAAGACACAGTCATATAAAATTTAAGATTGGTCTGAGATTAAAGGTTATCCCAGTTAGGAACCATGTCAAAGAAATTCATTTTTCAATTGTAAATTGCAATGATTTTACAGGGGAAAGCGATCATTGGAAACCATCTGTCTACTTCTGTGCTACAAAGTGAAATACCCAAACAACTTTTTTCTGCTCAGAGGGAACCATGAATGTGCTTCAATTAACAGGTAAGGACTGCTCCTTAATGTCCAAAGCAGTTTAAATACTAAAAGAATCAACTTTATTATGTTTAAAAGGGTGTGGGACGATTCCCCACTAGGACGATTCCCCACTAGGATGATTCCCCACTAGGACGATTCCCCACTAGGACAATTACCCACAGGACACTTCCCCACTAGGATGATTACCCACTAGGACAATTGCCCACTGGGACAATTACCAACTATTTGATATAAAACATATATTGAAATGAATTATGTTTTTTTATTTATAACGTAGATTTTGCGTTATTTACGTTATCTGTAATAATTAACAATGAAAATAAGAGTGGAAAATTATCAAAATAGAGATTTGAAGCATTGTTCCTTTTTTGTCTCCAAAAATATATACTGATAAAAGAATTGTACAGAATGCATGTAACAATTTATTATCAGTAGAATTGCAAAAGTCAAGTTAATATCAATGACCAATTAATTGGACTGTTGATTCAAAATTTTAACCTAATATGAAATACTTTACTTTGCAAATATTGAAAATTCTAATTAAAAGACTCTTTGTGAATTCTTATGATATTGATTTTTAAATGCTTACATATTTCAAGTAGATGGAATGTGGGGTCTAATGGGATAAAATATAAGGAAGCATAGGGATGATGAAACAGTTTTAAAAGAATAAGAAATGAAGAATTAAGATGTGAAAATCCAACACAGACTGAAAAACATGTACATAATTGATATATCAAATATCAATTAAAGACCTCATTAGCAAGGTATAGCTAAAGGATGATTAAAGGTGTGGAGCAAAGCAATCGTTTATTCAATCCAAATCTAAAATTAAAATGCTTACAAAAATATAAATTTATCAATAAATCTGTTTTCAATTGCCTAAATCGATAAATGGTTGATAATTATTGATAGGATAATTGAATTGCAATTCATTCTTTTCTACATTTACATTATGCACAAATAATATGCTTAAATCTATGATCACTGATTTTTTATTAGTTTTAATTTATTGCCTCAATAGTAAAGATTCATGAACATATCAAAAGATATATTTCATTGCCATTATTTATTAAAAGTGGGGAATTGTCCTCATTCTCATTACAAAAAGATTTGTGAATGGACCAATCTTTTGACCTTTTTTCAACCATGTGTTATTTGTTTTGCTATTGTAATATAAATATATTTTCATGTGCAAATAGAAGATAATGATTTGAAAATATATTAAAATACTTCTTTAATGCAGATTCTTGAAAACAAAAGTTTTATGACGATTTCATTTTACCAGTGGGGAATTGTCCTATTTAACACAAATGTGGTGTATTGTCCGTTGGGTAATTGTCCGTTGGGTAATTGTCCTGTGGGTTATTGTCCTGTGAAGTTATTGTCCTAGTGGGTTATTGTCCTAGTGGGGAATTGTCCTAGTGGGGAATTGTCTGTACCCTGTCTAAAAACACTAAGAGTAATGCTACTTGTTTCTTTGTTAGCGACTTTCCTAGTGTATTATCATAACTCAAGTTATATAGGCATGTCTTGCGCTATAAAGATGAAGGATGACCCTAAACTTAATAACCATCAAAGGCTTGTCAAGCCAAGAAAGTTTTTACATTCCATCAGACTCATCTCATGAAAATTAAAACGCCCATACTGAGATTTGAAGAAATGAAGAGACAGCGTGGCCATGTGATATAAATTTCTTTACTATATCCATAACGTCACAGAGGCCTAATTAATAATACTAAAGGACTAGAAAAAAATGGGCTACAGAGTTTCATTAAGTAACTAGTCCAGGTTGAGATCTAACCGATTCAGCCAGACTACCCTCATTTATTAGACTTTATGACTGGGCATGAAGTAATCAATTCACAAGGGATTTTAAACGATGGTTTGCACTGGCAATTTGTTCTTAATGAAAACCCTGGAACTAGGTCTTCCTCTTTCTTTCTCATCTTGTAAATGGAAGAATTGTTCACATGTATTTGATCATGCTTAAATCCTTTTATATTTTCCTTGCAGAATATATGGTTTTTATGATGAATGTAAGCGAAGATACAACATCAAACTTTGGAAGACATTCACTGATTGTTTTAACTGTTTGCCTCTGTGTGAGTAATAGATTGATTTTTATCAAACAAATCTTATATCAACCCATGGTATGGTTTGGCATACTATTAAGATGATAAATCCAAGTTGCAAGTTACTGCTCAAAGGATAATATTATTAGAATTAGATGAAATAGAATGTTGGGGTATCAATCAATTTATATATTGGTCATTTTTCTTTCTAATGGAATTATGTTTTAATTGTTTTTAATCCATTGGTTTACTTGGAATTTAAGAGTTTCTAGGGTTAAAACGAGTTTCCAGGCGTGATAAGCAATTTCTCTATCCATCAGACAGGTTTAGGTTTTGAGTCATACTTAAAAATTGATGTCTGCTACTCGTTTCAATTTGAAAGAGTCACAAAATCCGTATAAAAGGGAATCTATTATACAGTTTGAATTTATTTTCTCTTTGATAGTGTGATTTGTTTCCTTAAAGCAAACAGATTCTTCTTTCATGATAGAGTTACAAGTAGAGGATTTTCTTATCCTGCTTTACATATACCTGTTTGTTAGAATTAGACACTGCTTTTCCTAAAAAAAAGTTCTTTAGTGCATTATGATGTATAAAGGAGTAACTGGAGGTTTTGTGACTTTTTCCACTGTTTTTATCTTTTATAACAGTTGTTACAAGTAAAAACCAGTTTAAACGTAATATCCCTATGTATTATGTATGTTCTATCACAGTTTTGATCACCTTCACCTTCACAATGTTATTCACATGATTTTTATTATCTTATATATGCTTGCTTAATCATAATATGTTGTTTCTTCTTTATGTTTTGTGAGAAAAATTACAGTGAAGATAGAAAGCTTTCTTTATTCTAGAATAGCTTTTACTGAGGCCATAAGCTGCAAATGTGACCAAGTTGTTTCAATGGAAAAATTCTTTGATATTTGCTCAGATAGATAAAGGGAAAAAAAGAGATGCCAAATCAACTATTTCCAACTGCTTTAGCTCTTCTAACATACTGCTTTTATATTAAATATGATATCAGAATGCAAAACATTGAATATATGTACTTTTGATATTTACACAAATGTATATGATAACCGATGCTTTATAACGGCATTCACGTCTAACACTTCGGCATTCACGTCTAACACTTGGTAGAGAAATCGCAGTCGATGGGGGCAAATAACTTAAAAACGTCACCCTTCAACTGGGATTTCTCTACCAAGTGTGATAACCCATTCTTTATAACGGCGTAAGATCTTACAATATGTAGAGAAATCAAAGTAAACAGGTTATGTTTTAGGTCATTCGCGCCAGTTGACCAGATTTCTCTTCTATCTTGTACAGAAATAATAACATAAATATTGGTCATGTGATTCTACCGCCAGATTATTTTGAATATTTCCTAATTCTAACAGCTGCACTGGTTGAGGGGACCATCTTAGGAATGCATGGGGGATTGTCACCAGAATTGAAGAGTTTAGATCAGGTTTGAAAAGTTCATTACATGTACCTCTTAATGACCTGCAGTTATGTTTCTTGGAATCTTGCATTCAGCCACATGGAAATGTGGTATACTAAATTATTACATAGACTATAGTATTGATTTTCATTTTTTGCATAATCTGTCATTCATTTTGTAAAAACAAGTTTTCTTTATTCAAAATTAAGTTACTTGAAAAAACACTGTGGCAAGATAAGAATTGTTTTTTAATGGTCAAATTTCTCCTTTTTTTAAGGGGGGATCTGTTTCTAGTTGTTGATGATGACTGTTGTCAAAAAATAAACTTTGACAAATTACTGTAATACTACACATTACCATGAGTTCACAATTCCATTTCAGTTTAGTGTGAACCAACACATTGGTGAACCCTTCTAGTTGCTATAAGTTAATCAACATTTAGGTTATATGAATAAGTCATTTATCACCCATTTTATGAATAATCTAGAAATAATAGTGATAATAGTCTCACAGAGTAATATGCATCTTTCATGTAACATATATGAAATCACAGAAGTTATATATAATCACATGTTATTCTATAAGCAAAGCACAGAAGTTGAGTATTCACATATATTCTTTTTAGCACCTTTTTATCTAATAACAGCATGTTCAATTCAGGTAGTTTCAATGTCTCCTTGTGCAAAATTAGATACTTGAATTCGATTTTGCTTGCTCATAAATTGACAAACACTAACCAGATCCTTCACATTTAATGCACCTGCTACAGAGGAATTAAGAGTCAATTTAAAAAAAGATTACTTTACTGTTGCATTTGTTTTCAGCCCATATCACAAAGATACTGATATTTTGTCAGATTGTTGTCACATTGTCTTCGACTTTTTTTAATATTGAAGCAGCTACAACCACCATTTCTGGAAAATAATTCAGAACTGATATTTATATGTTATTTGGGTTTCAGATACGAAGTATTGAACGTCCATATGATGTACCTGACCATGGTCTTGTGTGTGATATGCTATGGTCAGACCCAGATGATGTAAGATTTCCAAACTTACTCTAGAATATCTTTACCTTCTTTATTCAATCTCTGCATGCACTAAGATATACAAAGTATAAAAAATATACTTTCTATCTAATACTGAGAAGAAACAGTTGTGTGACAAGAGTAGCAGTTGCTTGAGATGAGTAATGTCTCATTTTACTTCTTAAGCCATTGCCTACAAAATATTCCTGTGTGTATAGTTCTAGAATAGGAAAAGATAATGTTTCCTTGGTGATATTGGATGGAAACCACTTTGATAAAAGGAGAAACTACAATGTTGAAGTAGAAGGTGGATAACATTTCATTGTTTTAGAAGTGTCTGTAGATGGTATCTGGACTGTGATATCCTCACTTGGATAGTTAAGAGTGTAAGAATTCTCTCCCTTGCGATAGAATATATTACTGCATGGCCCCATTTAAGACAGTTCTATTTAGAAAATCTAGTGTCTCTTTGTATTGTTTCATTGATTAATAATCTCTGATAAATAGTTAGGGCGCATCTTGTGTGGTTCTTCATTATATAACAAAATTGAAGCCAATTACCAAAAAATGTTATGTTTGTCTCATTGGCTTTTTCGATGTGTCAACAATTTTGAACTATTTTGTGATACCTTGAACAGCTGAGGAACTTTTCTAGAATTATCAGCTCATTATGAACAAATCTTCTCCCTTGTTACATTCCCATTACATGTTTCTTGCTACTACAAAGATTTTTCAATAAACAAAAAAACCAAACTGTTTTGAACTTTGGAATCGCAAATATCCTCCAAATCGATGTATGATTGGTTTAGTATCAAGCATGGATACGGAGCGTGTTTGTGACACTTAATGCCATCATCATTGTTAAACCCATGTGTACTTTGCTTTCAGGATATTACAGGGTGGGGAGAAAATGACCGTGGTGTATCATTTACATTTGGAGGCGATATTGTCAGAGAGTTCTGTAAAAACCATGATCTCAGTCTAATTGTACGCGCTCATCAGGTAAATGTTGTTTTTGTATAGTGCATGTGTATGTCAACGCTTAATGTGACATTGAGATGGATGGTTTGGGGTAACCACATTGTTGAATAGTTGTTTGTTGCTTCGTTTGAACGGGGTTTAATGCCATATCAACATTTTTTCAGTTATGTTACAGCTTTCCTGGATCCACCAGTACGAGGCTAGGGCCCTTCAATAATTACGCTAGTTGGTTTTAAATCATTTCATAAGTATTGCAGTTATTTTGTGATGTCCAGATTATGATAATGGAGGAAAAACTCAATCTTAATTGCCCATAAGGACTGGTCAAGCTAGATAGAACCATCCGCATTCCATTGGGAGACTACCTCTCATGAAACCAAAATGCCAACACAAGAATATAAACGCAAGCAGAGAGGAGTCGTGTAATTTCAAGTTCTTTACTCTTACCACAAGGTCACAGAGCCCTGAGTTTGAAACACTGGCTATGTCAATTTTCTTTCAGATGGGTAAAGAAATTATTGAATCATGATTTGTTTGTCTCCCACCACTGGACTAAAATTTCATTTTAATTCTATAGTGTTGTGTTTGTTTACTTGCAGGTGGTAGAGGATGGATATCAGTTCTTCCAAAAGAGACAGGTAAATAAAAACATCCATGTTTCAGTGTGAGGCCAATTGATTAATAATTGTTCAATTACACATTACTCACTATTCAAATCAAATTTTTATGTCAATTTCTACTCTGTTATGTCTTGAACTACTAACGAATTGCTCGTTCAAATTCAAAGAGTAGACAGGAATTTCAGAGTTTTTAACGTGACAAAAACTGTTTCTCTGAACCGTTTACTCATGGTTTTGATTCGAAGGATGAATGAGTGAATGAAGTTGAGTGAAGTAAAAGAGTTTCTTGTAAGAATCATGAGGGAGGTACTCTTTATCTAACTGCACTTATTAGGTCAGGAAGGTATTTTGCCAAAAAATGAGCCAGTAAAAGGTGGCTTACTATCCCCTTTCCCCAAGAGCACCAAACATTTGGATGGGCAAACCCCTACATACCACAACTGGCACAGTATCATCTTCATACTGTGTAATTGTTTTCTCCTGTTTATTTAGATTTTGATCGTTAATAAAGTTACATATTCAAATAGAAAATGGTTTTACAAGTACATGTTGTATTATAAGATTATTGATTTGTTTATTGCTTTTTCAGCTTGTAACATTGTTTGGTGCCCCAAATTATTGTGGAGAGTTTGACAATGCTGCTGCTACAATGATTGTGACAGAAGATTTAACATGTTCTTTCACAATCTTACAAGTAAGCACAACTCTTTAAACTTGCGGTTAACCCTTGTAGTGCTGGAACCAACTCCATGCTTATGCAAACATGTTAGATCCAGGCTATCTGCTAAGTAATTTGGTGACTGGCCTGTGATCTAACCTGATTGTTACTTGTAGTATCTTTCCTCATCAAAATTAAGCAGATATTTCAGGTTTAGACAGGCAGCTGACACAAAAACCTATTTTTAGAAAAATACTCAGCATTCTAGAATATCACGATTTTCAATAATCATAGAGTTCTATTGCATAGGAATGCCCTTTTTGACCTTGAATCTACTTTTCTTGTCATAATATTATAGCATTGAACAAATAGCAACAGGGAAAAGCCCTTAATACCATTTTTCTTTGGGTTTTGGTCATGCACAAGATATTAAACCCCAAAGTTTCTTCTAAAGCTGGACATTATAATATACTATATCAGAGGCATCAGTTGTCCAACTTTAATAGCAGATGAAAAAACTTATAAAGCATTCATAATTTGGGCTTTTGTAAGGAAGTGGAAAGATATTGAACATCAAAGTTCCTTCTCAAGCTTGACATTGTACATCAGAGGCAGAACTGTTGTCGAACTTTACCAGCAGATATGTAAAAAAGAATTATGAAGCATAAACACTGCTTTGTCTAATCCCCCTTTGCATAGATAAGGATGAGCTACACAATTCCAGGAAGTCAATTCATTTGAGAGAAAAGGCCAAAGGTCTGTTTGTTTTTTGTTTTCAGCCAGAGTTAAAGAAAGTCATAGCAGACCCTAAATCGTCAAACAAGAAGAAACACTGAAGTTGAAATTGTCATAGTTAACATGTAGTTATTACGGGATTGTTTTTGTTCAAATTAAACATGCAAATTCGATTTACAATTGCGAAAAAACAATTGATACGTCCTGTATAATTGCCATGTAAATAGTAATTAATGCCAGTTAATATTTATTTTAGGTTTAGGCTTATTTATTTTAAGTCGGCCATTCTTTATCATTTACTGTGATTCTCTTTTTGAAAAACTAAGTAGAGAAAGGTAAAAGAATTATTTGTTATGCCTATTTCTATTTCCACATGTCTTCCTCATTTTGTGAATAAATGTAATTGGACAATGCATGCAGATGAGTTTTTCCGAAGCATTATCGAAATGTCTTCATACTTAACTGCGTTTTAAAGGTACTCTGTAAAGTAATTTTTATACATAGCCTTTACATTTGTTTAGACCAATGTTATATTTATTTTGGGATTTATCAATGGTGCATTACATTCAGTCCATATTGGACATTTTATTGTGGTGAGTAATTTGGAATAGATATCATAAACATCATTTATGTGTGTAACAGACTCTCTCCATGAATTAAAACATGTCATTGGCAGACATAGCAAACCATTGTGACAAAATGATAAAATATTCAATATGAGCACAAACTCCTTGTGTTAACATAATAGATCATGGAAGGCTTTTTGTCTAAAATAAATTGGTCTTCCTAATTTGAGATTGTTAAGAACTGCTCTTGCAATCAATATTTCCCTTTTCAAATTGTACAATCACATCAGATGAATATCGCATCGGAAATCTACAACCAAAAAATGAGATGTAAAGCAAAAGGCATGTAAATATTCACAAAGAATAAATATAGAATAAATAATTGAGACTACTTTTAGCTGATTTGGGATTGATTGACTTAAATAGGCTTGTTGTAATTCATTTCCCCCATGTAAGAATAAGTGATTGAAAGAAACAGCAGACAGAGTAAGAACATAATAGTTCTTTAAAAATAATGCATGGATAGCATTGTGATGAGGACAAATTGCCCAACTCTTTTTATCACAACGGTTTTTAAAGCCTTCTGTAGCAGATATTGTAAAGTAAGGTACTATGGGGTAATGAGCTTAATAGTTAAACTGTAAAAGACCAAGGTACCGTTTTACTTAACATCTTACAGAAATTATTTTCATAAGAAAAAATGATAAACATGGATAGTTTCCTAAATGAAAGTACAATATTGCAAAGTGACATGTTTCACTTCATTGGAAGTGTCTCTGATGTGTTACATTGCAATATGCAGCCTTGCCCAATATTGAAATAAGGGGGAATGTTGATTTGAACTTTCACAAATATTTAGCATAGAATATTTAGTAAAAATGTACCCAGGAGACAAATTTCTTCTACCTTGGTTTTCAAGGAATGTTAGTTCAAATGTATACTGAATTGAATCAATCTAGTTTTATAAAATAATGTTAGAAGACTTAAACACAGACTTAGACACAGAATTTTTGGTGCTGTATAATTTGCTCATGAAGATGTCTGCTTCAAAGAGTTAGAGTATTATTAAAACTACATCACTGTCAATGAGACATTAAAAGAAAAAAGATATGCAAAATGTTAACTTTTTTCTCTTTTGAATTTTGGAAACTAGAGTTAACAATGAAGACTGTTTCGTAATTTGCTCTTGGGTAAATCCTGAAAGGTTCCTTGTACATGTTACATGCTGATTTCAAATGAATTTTAACCCTTTACCACCTGCAGATGACATTTTTTTTTTACTTGAAGCCGATGACTTTAGAAAAGCCTTGTAAACATGTGAAAAATCTTCGTAAACATGTTTCAGTTCTGCTGTTGTGATATGTGAATAGATTGAAAAAGCATTGTGGCAAAAGGAGAAATTGCTTGTGACAAGCAATTTCTCCTCTTGCCATAATACTTTTTGAAAGTCAGCTGTTGCAAGAAGCAAGAATGTGGCGTAAGGTGGTAATGTGCTAATCATATTTTTTATCTAAAATGTGCTTAAAAAAAAAAGGTTGGGTTTTTATTTGACTCATAGCATCCATCAGAAAACATTGAGGCACTATTGGAAACAGTAGGTTCTTCATGAGCATATTACCGTTTTTTTTAACAATTATTTTTGTTTGTTCAAAGCTTAAAGGTGAAGAATGAAAAAGGAATATAAAGTTCAAAAAGTACAGAGTTCAATATTTTCAAAGACTTCGTTATTTATTATCATTGAAAGAGATTATTTTCCGTGTTGTTATTAGGTTGTAGATGTTAATGTTTTTTGTTATTTGTAGACAAATAAAAATGTCATGAAAGTCATGGTTATTTGTTTTAATCAATCTTAATATGAAATGTTCTTTTAGAGCCTATACATGTATTTTTTTTCTTCTTATATCATGCCGAGATAATAGACTTTTTAAGATAAGGGATGCTTTTTGGACCCAAACCACAACACATCTTTTTTTCCTCTTTTGTAAAACTTGTTGAGTCTTTTTAAAGTTATAGAACCTAGCCTATTGTTTTAGAGAATATGCTATAATATAGACTGGACCAAGATTCAAGACAATCTTTTAGGAGGGGAGGGTTATGCAACATTTGAGGAACATTAATTGAAATTTGAGAACCTAATGCATCGTTTTAAAGAACATGCATACACATACATACCACAACTGATTAGTGGACATATTTTACTTATTGGGTATTAATCTATATTTGGAGGTTTACTTTGCTCAGTTCATTACATTAATGGAAGTGATAGGCATAATAGTTTCTCCTATCGGAAATGCCTTGGTCAGTAATTTCCCATCAGCCAAGAGTTAGGACTTCTCGGAGGTAGGAGACAGGCAACTCTTGTTGAATGTTTTTGCAAATTTTAGAACCTTATCATTGTTACAGAGAACATGCTGGTATATAAAAAGACCGCTTAACCAGTCAGTTGGAAGTAGTGTTTTTCACTGATTCAGATGTGATTGTGTCATAGAGATTTCTCCTTGCTCAGTTTGTGAAACTATTACATATGAAGCAACTATGACAGAAAATATATTCTGTTTATTACATATAACATTACATACTGGTGCACTAGAACTGTGGAACATACATGTACAATACAAAATAATGTTTGAGACAGATGCCCTGTAATGCCACAAACACCAGTTTTAACTTATTATATGGAAGTTTGTAACTAGTCCAATAGAAAGCAACTGTAGGCCACAGTTATAAAAAAAGTGGCAAAATAACATTTGTGATAACAGCAAAAAACCAGTGTGACAAAAGAATAAATTGCTTGTGTTAAGCAATTTATTTTTTGATATAATTATTTCTTAAGTTTTTGCTACAGAAGAATTAAAATGCATAAACATGGTTAAAAATACTCTGACATCAGAATAGCCAGTTACAAATGAGCCATTTATTCGTCACAATGGTTTCTGTTCACAGCCTAGAAATAAGCATAACCTTTTATCATTTTGAATTGATATCTATAGTGTTCATGTTTGGAGCAGCCACAAATCCATAATTGTTCAATTATATCATATGGGATTGAAGGAGTGGTAAAAATTGAAAGCAGCAGCAGACAATAGATACATTTGTTGTATTGGTAGTAACAAAAGGAAACTTGAAATCAACATTATCTCTAATCCTTTTTAGTTCATGTCTTTTGTTTTCATGTTTAGAGTAGCCACAAATCTTATGTTATTCCATTGCTTCATATGGAATTGTAGGAAGAGTCAACTTTGGTTAAACAACAGCAGACAACAGTTATATTGAATAAAAAAAAGATTTATCTTGTATTGGTAGAAACAAAAGTAAAACAAATGTGATAGTAGAAATGGAAAAAAAATTGGAAACAAGAGCAGATACCCATAGAATTATATGAAAAATATATTTATTTTGTAGTATTCCTAGAAACACATGTGACAAAAGGAAGAAAAAATCAAAATGTAATTTCTCCATCCATCTTCATTTGCATGTGTGTTATCACAAGTCTGTCTGACGAAAAGTGTAAAGTCAAACATTTTTAAATCGTTCATGAATAAAACTACTAGGTAGGAAAACTTCTTTCAAATTTTGTAATGCACCACAACTATATGGTCTGTACGGTAATTTCCTATTTAATGAAGTCTTCTTCAATTTCCTGTTAGTTTTTGTTGATGCATTTCCTGAGGTTTTCTGGTTGACCTTGGGCTTCCCTTGAATGGCCTTGAGTTTATGTGTTTCGTTGGTTGTTTGGTTGGTAAGGACTAGGTAGATGTGATGACACATGAACACAGTCACTAAAAACGTCAGCACACAGACGGCCATCAGTAGGAACATCACACGCGGGAGAGCCATGAATAAATGCTGAAAGTACATTCAAGCAGAGCTGTTTTTGTCTTTTAAAATTTGATTAAACATTATTTTCATTATTTTTCTAGTTACATTGCTGCTACAGATACTCATATTTGGCTAGAAACTGCTTATGACCCCTCAGCGGTAAACCGCTTTTACAAATCAAGCCAAGGACAATTGCTGAAGTAACCAATACACCAAGGCACCTCTTATAAATCAACCTCTTGCAGTTATGAAATAATCTTGTTTTCCTTACAATCTAAACAAGATAACACTAAAGTCTTGAAAGAAATGTGAATATCATTTTCAACATCAGGCCACAATTAGGATTCAAACACGGCCAGCATTAAGTAAGGGAAAAAATGGTATCTGTCAATAGGCTAAAATATGGATTCTCTAAGTTCAGTTGATAAAAGAAACTATAAAAATGTTAGTATGCGTGCAGACATTAACATTTTTACTCAAGTGAGTCTTATCTGTTTTGGATGCATTTGAAGCAACTGGCATTTTAAACCAATTAATAAATTTACAAAAATCACCATGAAAATGGCAGAATTGCTTTATAATGAATGTTGAAAATATGGTATGCACATTTTTCTATAGTCGCACTGTTTTCAAATGTCAAATTTACAATTTCATTAATAAATGTCCTACAAACTGCTGGTGAAAAGTGGAATGCTTCATACAAGCAACATGCCTTCAGACATAATGATCATACAAAAATCATTATCTCAAAATGACCATATTCTTTCCTAAATAAGGATTTCCTTTTAGACTTGTTTGATTCTGTATATTTAATAAGATATCCATGGGCGAAAGTTGGTTACTTTCAAAACCCTGAACCCTCAATTTTATCCGTAAAAGGTTTACTAAACTTTGTGTAAGTCAAAACTGATAAACATAGATTAAGCATAATATTGCAATGTGATACATCATTAGAAGCGCCTTAGAGAGACGCTTCCAATGATGTATTACTTAGCAATTATGCCTGGCCAAATATTTAAATAAGATTGATTTTTTTTTTATCATACCCAAACTTTTTGTATTAAAAGTGTTCAGAATTATGGAACCAAGGTCTTTATCCTAAAAAAAACGTATTGCTTTATTATCAAATAGGGACAAAAAGTCTCAAAAACCAGAAATGAGGAATAATCCTGAAAACTTTCACCCATGAATATGCTAAAGCAACTTGCCTGAAATCCAACAGACAATGTTACAGGCTTGACTGTTCCGTCATCTTCAACGTAAGAGGCATTGAATAGCCGTATGTCATTCGCATAATCAACAATACAACCAGTCGTCACATAGATGCCTTGGGCGAACCCTGCGACCAGCGTTACCATGAACATAATGAAGTAACGCTGAGTGTGCGCACCCACACAGTTGTTGGTCCAAATACAGTGATGGTCAAAACGATGAACACACCTGTTACATACACCTGAAGTGAATAATTACAACATTTAAATTTTTACTACACCATAGATTATGAGACCTGTTTAAATTGAAAGCAGCAGCAACTAACTAATGAAATGTATGAAAAGTACTCATTTCTTGTGCTATTTGGTGAAAAAAATTTAGAACGACAGGACAAAATTGCTACTTTGTCAGAATAATAAACAGCTTTCTACCTAAAATGAGTCAAATGAAATTAAGACTTTAATCTTTTGCCCAATTCAAATAACTTGCAGCAACAATATTGATACTTACAAAGTGACCAATATAATCTATGACTTTCTGTCTACATGATGGATTATTATTCATTTGAAATGATTGTTATAAAGAATAATAAATTCTCCTTTTCAAATATAAATCAACAGCGTATTATGGAAACTTGTGAAAGTCCAAATTAAAAGCAACATCAGATTACAAAAAACAATTTGATACAATTCATTGTGACACAGGATAAAATAGGAAATTTTTAAAAGCAGTTCATCTGTTTGCCTTAGTAATTTATAAAGTTTGGCAGTAGATGAGTCAAAGTAACATATTATTGAGTACGGTATTAAATCAGGGGTGGCAAAATCTGAATTTGATATACCGGTACTTGTCCATAAATGCCAAGCTTTTTTTTGAAATTGTCTGTGAAATGGTCATATAGTAAATTATAGTATTATAAATATTTCTCTTATCTGTTGAAGCTTTTGGACAAGCTGGACAAAATTGACAATCGATTTTGCTACCCCTGATTAAATAAATATAAACAAAAAACCCATAAAAAAAAAAGTTTATGGCTGTACTTACTACAATGTTTTGACCTGGCAGGTTTGACTAGTTTACATGTAGAACACATACTACCCTCTGTATATAATAACCCATCATACTCGTAAATACCCTGGTACTCCTGTATTGTTGCCGTGGTTATCACACCAGGGTCAGCTGTAAAGGACAAGGTCAAATAAATAACACTGGTGCAATGTGTCTCTTTTACCGAGGGTCCGGTTTCAATTCCAAATAGCTATGTGGTGAAAATTATGGGAACTAGCACACAAATTGGGGTGAGTACTAGTTAAGCATCCAGGAAAGAATTTTAAAAGCTTAAAGCTCCTGTCACAATCATTGTAAAATAAATATGTTTGAACTAAATAAGCGGTAACCAAAGGTCAAGATAATTAAAGGTTTCAGTGTAAGACTATAGTAAGTGCTTCACATTTGTGATGTACTTACTATAGTCTTGCATTGATTCTGCTATTTGGTTTGCTCAAAAGTCTAGTTAATACAGTTTTTGTATTATTGCTTGAAATACAATTTAAACGAGCTATTGAAAGCATAACTAATTCAGGAAGAGTCCATCTATCTTATTTTGTACAGTTTATATGTGGTAGATCTCAAATGTAATGTCATGCTTTTTTAATTAAATACATGTTAATTCACTGTATTGCACACTTTCAGAAATAAAAAATAATCTAAATTTGCTTCAACAACTTTTAAGTGTGTAACATTCAACAGTACAGCTGTTGGCAATTTTTTGAGAAATTAATTCTTAACTTCCAAATTCCCTCACATCTGTGACAAAGGACCTTTAATTAGAGCCCAAAAAGAATAGAGCTATTGTCAAATATCTAAAAACTCAACTTACTGATCCACGCTTTGTGTAGAAAGTAATAATTTACGAAGATTGCAACAAACGGCCAAAATGTGTGGTTCTCATTAGGGTGATGTTTCACTAGTATTGGAATGAGATCAACCAGCCAGACTGCATGGGCAAGTAAACATAACACAATATATATCACCTGGAAAAAGCAGGTCCTGTAAAGAAAAAAGTTTGTGGTTTGATCAGGGCTTTCATCAAGAACTGATTGCCAATGCAAACCACCTGTTAAAATCCCTTGTGAATTGATTATTTTATGCACAGTCACAGATTTTGATAAAAGAAGAATGCCTGGCTGAATCGGTTAGATCTCAACCTGGATCTGTTACTTCAAATCTTAAAGGCCCATTAAAGGAGGTTAATGCAATAACAAACTATATCATTTGGTAAACTTTTGGACAGATTCAAATAGTTATCACCAGAAAACACCATCAGCACAACTTAAATGTGAAAGTAAACCAGAAATAACCCAGATTAGCACGTTTTATAATTCAGATTTCCTGATTCTTCACCTCTGACCTTGACAGTTGATACGCACATTTTTGAACCGACCAATCAGAATTCGTTATTTTGAATATGTAAACAAACAGGTTGTTGATAAACATGATTGAATTGGAGACAACTATATTTCAAGCACAAAATAACTTATTTGAAATGAGTCTCATTTATAGGGTCTCAATGCATTCCTAAACTAATGCTCATAACTTTTATGAACATAATTAAAGAACTCCATTTTTTTTCAGTATTTCATTTGTACCTCAGTGTTACGTAACTGCCTCTTTAAACTTTTGTCACAATTGATGTAAAATAAATAAGTTTAAACTCAAAAAGGATATAGTAGGCAGACAGACGGGCAGACAGAGACCAGCAGGGCCATTGGCTGACCTGGTGCAATGACTTTCATCAATATCATTATGTACATGTAATCTATGCCCTATTTTTGTTTTACACTGATCATGGACTTACCTTTCGAATAACAATCTATGGCCAATACGATATAAAACGTTCTGAACACTGCTGGGTACTATATTTCCAAAAGCCTACAAGGATAAACAGATGAATAAGTTACATTTAATCCACTATATATAAGGAATATCAGGTACCTACTAGAAAACAATTTTTATAAAAGATGTTGCTTGTAACAAGCACGAACATTAACATTTCCTTCATGATGTCAGGTAAAATTAATGTGAATTTGTTCATTTTTCATTACATCATAGTGGTTCTTAAGGTATTTTTCTGCAAATGCATCAACCAAAATCAAAATGATCAAAGAGGTTTCAAAAATTAAATTCCCATAATAGAAGTAGTCAAGATATTTGGTGTATTCCCCTAACTCAATCCTACATTTTTTCTCCAAATTTCTACTCAGTGGGTGCTTGATAGAACTGTCTCAACAGGACAATTTTGAGTTCCAACAAAAAAAGGATTTGCCTTATAGATTTAAGGATGATGTAATTAAAAGGCAGTGGTGGCAAAATAATTTGTCCATATTGCCAAACTTGTCCTGAGTGAGAAGCCCTAACAGACAAATGAATTTTGACTTAAATTTACTATATAACCATTATATAGACGATGGTTCAGCGCAAGATTATAGTTAAAGCTTCACTAACTGTAACATGGAGCACTTAATAAAGTGTTGCACTGAATACTTGAAGTGTAGAACAAGATTTGACATTCCCGACAAGTATAACAAAATCAGATTTCACCAGTCCTGAAAGGCAGTAACATACCCCCTTATAAAAGCTTATCAAGACCAGGGATTGAACTATTGTAAACAGAAAGATAAGATTACCTTCTCAAAGAGATTTCTCAACACACCAATTGGTCCAGTGTTAAGTATGGTTGCATCTCTGTAGAGTAATGCCAAACTCCCTATTATGAAGATGATTAGGTAAATCACGATTAGGTACAAGAAATCCATTCTTCTCCCTAATAAAGTCACCTGCAATGAAAAAAGTCATTTTTGGAAAACATACCTTTTTGGGAAAGAACATAAACTGGATGCCTTTAGGGTAGTTTCATGTAATAATGGGACATAACTTTATTTGCAAAATATGCAGCCAGATGGAGATTGCAGGAAAACAAAAAGCCTTCTCTTCTTAAGATTTTACCAAACAATAACAAAATTTGACCAGTTTGTTGCAGACAACTCTGGAAAACATTGTGGGAAAGGGGAACAATTTCTCCTTTTCCCACAATGTTTTCCGCGCTATCAAAAGATTATTTTTCAATTTCATCACATTTTGAAATGTCTTCTGCAAACTCTTTCAATTTTGGAAAGTCGAAAATTTGTTAAAGGGTTAAATGAGATTATCAACATCGGCTCAGATTGAGGAAAAATACCTCTCAAAATCACAACCTCATCAGATCAGTGAAAAAACACTGATGTTCACTGATTGGTTGTAGTGTCTCATACATAAATACATGTATATCCTTTGTACAAGTGTGTTCAGCTGTATTAACTTGCAAATCCAAAGATGTTTTACAAATGTTAAATCATTCCAATCTCAGAGAAGACTTGTCCCAAATATTGACCCATAGGAAATATGTTGGCAAAACAACTCAGATGGAAAGAGGTGTCTTCATTCCATCCAAACGCAGCCACCAAACTAACAAACCAAGTCAGGAGACCTCTTGAAGATAGTGTCTTATAAGATCAGTCAAAATCACTGTCGTTCACTGCATGGTCAGTGTGATGTATATTGTATATACAAGTCCATTACAGGAGTTTCATTAATATTTGTAGTAGGAGGGTGATTTTCAAAAGTCTGCAGGGTTATGGGGGAACCTCATCAGTAGATTTATCAGAGAAATGAACAAGCTCTGTAAATAACATATGCTTGAAACCCTACAATAGCCCACTCTTGAAATCCGTAGAACCAGACCTCATTTCATTATGTTTTACGAAATCATCCATCATTCTGGAGCCATTATCCCACCAGATAACCTTCTTGTTCCAGTTGACCCCAGATCAAGATCTAGCACCACACACTGTTTCAAACATATTCAGACTTCAAAAGATTCGTACAATTTTTCATTTTTTCCGAGAACAATAGTCCAATGGAATCTACTGATATACATGAGGCAACCACAGTGGAGGTTTTTAAAGCCCTCACCCCTGTGGCTGTCATTACCCCCTTATCCACCCTTATCCACCCTTAGACAATTGTTTTGTACATAATTTTGAAGATTTCCATCTTTACTGAGCATAATTTAATATCTTCACTGAGCACAATTTTATAAATTCACTCAATCTGTTTGTAAATATTCTAGGCGCCGGCGCAAAATCTTCAATCATGAAGTAGCGCTGTATAATGATGATGATGAATACCATAAATTAAGGCAGTAACCCCATGGACTGAGAAGTGTAGAAAAAAGTAAATAAAAACATTTTAAGTTCTGTCAACAGGTAGATCGGTCGATGCTGTTGGATATTCATTGTTGGCAGTTCTACAGGAACAATAGAATTATTATAAGGCCAAGTAAAAGCACCTTTCAAATAAGCATTTCTTCAATTAAATCTTAGTCTCCTAGCAGTCAACAACATGTTACCTACTTACTTACTTTCGTTTTACATAGCAAGGACAAAACTACCAGACTGTGACTGTGACACGAAATTTTAAGAATAAAAATTCTACAACCATTCCATCAAATAATCAAATAAATACTTTTTTAACCAAAGTAATTCTAGATTTCATTTGTTGAATTAAATGATGGTTTCTCTTCGTTTAACAATTTGAAAACTAGGGAAAGAAACATACATTTAAATCAATCTCGTTTTATGTTATAATGTGTATTATTAAGAAATATTTTGAGGGGCGTTGTATATAGGGGGCGAAAACGAGTTCAAAAACCGCGCTGGATTTTTCGCAGAAAATACTTTCTACTTTCATATACATCCAAGATGGCTGCATCTAGGGGAAAGAATCAGACTTTTGATGTATTTGTAGGAAACTTGCCGCCTGATGCGAATGAGGTATGTGTGAAGGGGTATCAACTGAATCAAGTTGTATATAGCTATATTTAGAGCAGGTTGTCAGGCCTGCTCTCTAAACATTTGTGAATGCCTTTATAGTTGACCAACGCTAAATGACCACATGTGAGAACGGAAGTCGTCCCATAGCATCAATAGCCTGAAGCCTTGTTCTATCATGAATGCTTTATTAGGGCTATATCTAATACACATTGCATAATCCTCATTCAGTCTCTCTCTCCTCCCCCCCCCAGGGCTCTCTCTCCCTCCCTCCCTCTCTCCCTCCCTCTCTCACACTCTCTCCATCTCTTTTCCTCTCTCTCTCCACCTCTTTCCCTCTCTCCCCTCTGTGTGTGTCTCTCTCTCTCTCATTTGTTCTTTTCCCCTTTCCTCCTCCTCTCTCCCTTTCCCTTCTCTCTCTCTCTCTTGCTTTCCCTTGCTAAACCCTCTTTTTCCATCCTCTATTTCCACGTCCTCTCTCTTATCCTATCATCTTTTTTCCTGTCGTCTATTCTCCTATTTCCATCTCTTGTGTTTCCCATCTTGCTTCCTCTGTGCTATGCTGTTGATTTGATGTCATTCTAAATGATTGGCCAAAGTAATAATTTGAATATCATATTTTGGCATTTTATTATTGATACATGAGGCATGTCATCTTTAATAGACTAATATATTGATCTGACTACCAATTCAATATGATATCAATGTTTTTGACAATGTTTCCTTTTTTCTCCAGAAAAATGTTGGTAAACTGTTCACACCCTATGGTGAGATTGCTGGGATTACAGTTCGAGAAAGTAACAATTTTAAAGCCAAAGGACCAAATAAGTTCTATGCGTAAGTGGACAGCTAGCTACCATGCAATCTCTGGTTTACATATATATCTTTACTTCTGATACTCAAGCCAAATAAGCCAAATCAACCAAATTCACAATCACAACTTCTTGTGGATTCATGAGTGCAATTTTTTTTTTTTTAATGTAGTTGATAAATAAGACTAGCATTGGTTTTTTAATGTTTCTTTACAGAATAGAAATTCTGATTTAAATAGAAATTTGTGAAAAAGATGATTCTGGAAAATATTAAAGTGCATGATTTTGTTGCATTATAACTCGACTATGAAAACAATAAATTAAAAAATGTCTGCTGTCATTATCTCAGCTGCAATGCACAGGTTGAGTGGCATTTGTCATTGCAGAATTGTGCCCCTTAATTTCAGCTAGATAGGGGATTGTTTTGCTATTGTAAAAGTCTTTAATGATGGCGTTGCAGTGGATATTTAATTGTCACTTATGATAATTTTTTGAGAGGGATAATGTTTAAAACATATAGTATTGAAGGGATGGATTGAAACTTCAATTTGCTTTCTGTGATCAATTCCCTCAGTTTGTGCTGATGTACCTTTTCTTTAATTGGCTTGTTATACCAAGTCATATCAGTTATTTTCAATTATTTGGCTTGAAATTTAAACCAAGTTTTTTGGGTTAGGACATGTTTTTCTCACCAAGATATCAATTATACATTACAAATGGTTTAATGGTGAATGCTAACTTTGAAAAGATTTATAAGATTCTCAGCTTGACAATATAGGAATAATGAGGAGAGCTATTGTACTCACTCGATTGTCTGTGTTACAATTAGTCAAATGTGTTTATGCATAAGCTATAGTCATTATGAATTATTTGAAAAAAACATCATTGTTTGCACAATAAGAAAAAGGAGAAAAGCAGTCTGACAATGGTCATTGAAAGTTTGTGGGTAAATCAAGAGGATTTTAATAAGTACCCATTAAACACATTTTGCAAAATATTTTGTTAATTCTGAATAACATATTAAAGATTGATATGTCCTCTTGTCTCAATCTATTCACAGGTTTGTCAAGTTTTTATGCGAGCCAGATGCAGATAAAGCATGCTCTGAGCTGGACAGAATGAATTTGAATGGGACTCTTTTAGCAGTGAAGAGGGCGGATAAGGAAAGACAAAGGTAATTAAATGGAGATTTGGTCAATTATTACTTGGAATCTTTTCAGTAGACATTTTTCATTAGAAAAAAAACCACTATCATTTCTATGTCTTTAAATCATTTTGACTTTAAAATGGTTGATATATTACATTTTAATTCTAGTTTTTGTGCCCATGTGTTTTAGTATTTTCCTTATCAAAGAATTTTGTAAATAAGCAAATTTGGAACAACAGCTAATGACAATTAGACACCTTAAAGATTATTTTCTTTGTGATACGGAATAGAAACTGCTGTGACAAAATGAAGAAATGATTGTAATGAACACTTTTTATGTTAAAATGGTGTCTTAAAACTTTGCTGAAGGCGTAGGAAAATGAGTTGTTATGGTAGAATACCTATAATCGTTCAGTCGTAGAATCAGATAAATGAATGAATAATAATCATACAAGATAGTCTCCCTGCTGAACAGGGATCCGGAATCTCCGAATCCCAATCGGTCCAAGAATCGGCCGAAACCCTTCATTCGTATTTTATAGATTGTCCGTTCGAAATGAAAGGTAAACAGGATCTGAGGTATATTTGTTTTAACTCTTCATGAATCCCTTTGGTGATTCCCCTGATGTCCAAATAAAGTTGTACAATCTCCGAATCCCAATCGGTCCAAGAATCAGCTGAAAACCCTTCATTCTTATTTTATAGATCGTCCGTTGGAAATGAAAGGTAAACAGGATCTGAGGGCTATTTGTTTTATCTCTTCACGAGTCCCTTTGGTGATTCCCCTGATGTCCAAATAAAGTTTTACAATGATTAAAATTGCATTGCGTCGGCATGTGAAGTGAATTTTCAATATCGTCATACTCTACACATTTAACTTCTTTGATGTCTTGCAATCTAACAAGTAACTTTACACGTTGGACCGAATATGCTTAATTTGATCGGTTTTCGCAGGAATAAGGGTGTCACATGTACTTCTCAATCAAGTGTGCCTGTTTGTTTACAATTAAACCCCAACTAATACGGGTCTCTGGCATTGTTTGACACGGGGATAACAGTTAATGGATTAATTATGTGATTCTGGACTGGAGGTATTGTTAGTTGTGTAGAGTGTCATATACGTCTGTTGTCCAGACCGATTTTTTTAATCAAATCTCAACTTGTAACCTGTCAAGTACAACGGAAATTGGTTCAAAACTGGCATTTTCTTGATCCCTGCTGCTGATTAACCTAACAATGATGGTTTTATCCATCGTGATTGGCACTCACAGGAATTTGAATAAAGGATCTTTATTCATGGTGAGTCGGGCATGGCAGTATGGCTGAAAAAGTATTTACCCAATGTAAAAACCCAATTAAATAAACTCTATTAAATCAATGGTAAAAAGGAAATGGTGATACTGTATCAAAAGCAATACTCTACTAAATTTATGTATGTCAACAGCTGATGACTTTTATTTAAATAATAATTCAAAATTGGTGATTGGCCCATAATCTTTTTATGTCTTTCTTTATAACAGAGGGCACTTTGATGGAAAGAAAAACCCAAGAACCCAAGATTCAGGTTTGATTTTCTTTGATTTTTATGAAATGAAATATGGTATATTCTTGATGATTTGTGTCTCTATGTTCAACTTCGAGCATGACTTTATTATATTGATAAAAGCAAAATCTGTTAAGAGCTCTAAAAACAAGCCTGATGGCGTATTATTCTCATAATATGAAATTGCCATGACTGTCATAAGCGATGTAGTGGTAAACATTTTGTGACCAGCTCCTCCCTGGTTAGTAATTTTTGTAAATTCTCAATCAAGGCATGGTATTCAAGTTCAGCAGTTATAGATTTAACTGGAACCATACATGAACTACCATAGTCACAACAACAGTGATCGTTTGTCAATAACCTATTAAATAAAGCTTTTTAAAAAAAAAGAAGCAAAAAAAAATGAAATACAGTCGAGCCTCGTTTATCCGAACGCTTTCGTTTCCAGGAGTAATGTTCATATTAACGAATAATCAGGAATAAACAATCGGCGAGTTTTTCACGCCAATCAAGTTTACTGTGAAATGTTTACCTATACACCGTTTTCATAATAATTACTATGAATTAAAAAAAAAACGTAATAGTTGAAAATGTTTGCCAGACATTGTCTCCTGATCCCTGTCAATGCAGCGAGTTAACACCTTTTACAAACTCTACTTTCTGCATGTGACGATGGTTACAATTAGGTTAGACCAGTTAACTGACTAAATGACCGATTTACAAACAATCAACACCTTTCATTACACTACACTTGGTAACATTTTATGATCAAACATACTTGCGAATTTGCCAAAGGTGTGAATGTTGGATTACCATATCGTCAATTAACATATGTAACTGCAAAAAAAAAATCATTATGCTGGTTTCCGGATTAGTTGTGCGCATATACTATGAGAAGTTAGGCTTGGTTCCCAACTTTTATTGTCCGGAGCCGGAACGTGGATTTTCCAGATTAAACAGTGGAATTAATGAAGGTAAGGACCGTTCCCTACAAATTCTGTTCAGATGGCGAATAGTACGGATTAACAACGTTTGGACTATCGAGGCTCGACTGTAGTTGAAATATATTTTATTCAAGAAATAAACACCATTATATACATTATAAACAATTTAGTTAAACGGAATCTTAAAGCTTATAAAATTCCTCTTCTTGATGGCGACAATTATGTTATTTACAATATATTACAATTTAGTGGAACGGAATCTTAAAGCTTATAAAATTCCTCTTCTTGATGGCGACAATTATGTTATTTACAATATATTAATGTTAATAAAAGTTTTTTTATGTGTTAATGTAATAAAAATTAATAATACATCAATGCCTCTGTCAGTGTGTTAAACTTAAGTTTGTGTGTAATTTATAGAATCTTCCGATAGTGTTGGTGGACCAGTTCAAGCATCAGAAAACACACTCCTGGCAGAAGTAAGTGCGGTTTTTTTTTTCTCATGTATTATACATGTAGAAGGCATTTGTTTTTTCAGTGAGTTGGAATATAAAGTGGGATTTAACCAATCAAGTTGTTTTGTTGCAAGTGATATTCACAGTTATAGTGATGGTGAAATGTATAGCTAACTGTGAGTATTTGTTTGGATGAGAGGCCTTAACACTTAGAATGCTGAGTAATTTTATAAAAATAGATTTTGGTGTCCATTGCTTTCCAAAACCTTAGATATCTGCTTAATTTTGATGAAAGCTATTCAGAGTAGCAAACAAGTTAGATCAATTTACTTGGTGACTGGCCTGGATCCAACCTGTTTGCAAAAGCATAAAGTTGGTACCAGCGCAATAACGGTAAAATACATGAATACGTTGAATTGAAAACATTCATTATTCATCTTTCCCTTGCATCAAAGATACTCGCTTTATGGCATTTGTGGCTGAAAATTAAAGAGACCACTGTGACAAAAGGAGAGATAGTTTATACCAAATCCACAGCATCATGAAAGTTATTTATCATACTTAAAATTATAGATTATTGCTGCTTTAATGTTGAAACAGTCATAATGAACATTTTATTTCACGTACTAAGAAAAGAAATGTCCTTGCCATAAAGAGAAGGATTGAGATGTACAACCATCTGAGATGTTTTATTTATTTCAAGGGTAATCTTTTGGTACCTTACAGTTTGTAGCAGAAAGGGCTTGAAATCTTAACCTTTTGGTACCTTACAGTTTGTAACAGAAAGGACTTCAAATCATTTTGACATAAGAATTAATTGACTATTGTTCTGCAGGGCTTTTTTTCCTTCAATTGGAAAGAGGCCCAAGCCTATTGAATTTTGGAAATTTTATCGCTGAAATTGATGAATTGGGAAGCCAAAAAACTATTATGACATTGAGTTTTTGGGAAAATTGCATGATTTTAAAGAAATTTCCAATTGGGAAGGGGCCTTTTATGGGAGTCTGTTATGTAATGTAAAAAAGCCCTGTTATGTCTCTGTTATTTCATCTTTTATTGTTGGTAAAAAGGGGAAAAATACTTTTATGCTGATAGAATGTATGATATGAAAATAGAATCATTTACATGAAACAGTAATATCTCCATTAACAGAATTAATGTCTAAAGCTGTCTGAAATCAAGGGTATGTCTAGTGAAGTGTTGCATGGTAACTGTTGAAAAGAAAAGATGTCCCACTCTATTTGCTTCATTGAATGTGACTATAATGTTGTTTTTGCCTATGAATCACGATAAGTAGCATCTGTTTACTTGTTGTCATCCACATGAAGTTAAACAGTTTGGAGCTCTAGTTCAGACTATTATGTTTTCTTAGCAGTATTTCGGTAACAAGTTTGTGTGCAGTAGATACTTGTTAGAAGTCTCATCAGAATACTGCTCAATATGCTGATGATATAGACATGGCACGTTTCCTTTTATGGAGTCTTAATGACTACTTCTAATTAAAAACAACTACTGTTAGTGTTATATATAATTAAAAAAAATGTTATGGCTTTTGATACCATAGGAAAAAATGAAAGCAACAAGAAAAGGGAATCCTAAAATATCAACATTAAAACATCTTTGTGATATATTTTGAAACCATTGTAACAAAATAACTTACCCATTTTAGCAAAATCTCCATTTGTCACAATGTTTTCTTTTTTTGACTTTTTAAAAGTTAGTTTTAATGCAGGTATATAAAGGAAAGGGTTAACAACATAAGTTAGAATATCAGTCTTAACAGGAATTTTGAATGGTACTTTGACAGGTAAATGGTGTAGGTAAAACTCTGGAGCTTCTAAGAGCGGAAAAGGTATATGATTCAAGTTGACATTTGTTGAGTTTATTTGTTATCTTAATTATTTTAGTTAAGTTAATCCTAACTCATGTGTTCATTTTGCTTAAGATATTCTTTCTTTTCCTTGCCAATTCCCTTAAATCAGAATTTGTGAAAGGCAGCAGATAAAGAATATAGTAAAAAAGAAAATTCCACCGTTTTATGATATTGGGTAGAAACAAAATGAGAAAAAATGCTCATTAGGTGCATTTAATCCCCCGATTTAGGGGTTTCATTAATATTTGCAGTAAGATTGTGCCTTGTAAAAGTTGGTGGGGATAATGGACCTCATGAGTAAATTTTTCATAAAACGGGTTTCTGGTCAAAGTAGCGGAGGAAATCTCCGGCCCACAGCTCTTAAAGAAACTTGTGTTAATTTTTATTATTTGCCACAGTGGTTTCTTTAGGCTCCTGAAGCAGATATTGTAATGTGAGAATTCAAGAAAAAAGGGTTTTAGCTTATTTGAAGCAACTTGTTGTAGAATCCAATTAAAGACATTCTCAGTAGTTTTTTCTGTGCACTTCATCTACGTATCCAAGGGAGATGATAAATCTGTTACCAAAGAGGTACTTGTATAGTAGCAGGATAAACGTTTTTATTCGGATGAAATACTGTATGTTAAGTTTTTCAAAGAAAATTTATATTATCCCTTAATCTATAAAAGATAATTAACATTGTTTTATATTTCTCATGCATATTAACCCAACTTCAATTTTTCAAGTTTAAAGTTATTCTAGTTGCTTCTATAAATGTTTTTCAAATATGGTTACCATGGAATCGGTCATGTTACAAAAAAAATAACTCGTCAATGTATATTTTCTTTTTTTTGGTTTTTCTATTTCAAAATGGAATGTTACATCACATACTGCAAAATAAGAATATTTTATGAAAGATTTCTTTTTTTAAATTCTTCCTTTTATTGTATTACACATTGCAATTTTCATTGTTTTTTGTCGAATACAAAAATTTGAAAAAATGATTTGGATTACAAAAATTGTTCAGATTGTTATAATTTATAATAACATTGAATCATAAAGTAGTGAATGCATGAATGCATATTTGCTGTGTTTATAAACCTTTTAGGAATTATTTTATTACCTTTGAAGATAGAATGGTCATTTTGACAGTTTTGACCCAAACGGATACCACAGAAACAGTCAATGAAACTAACTTGTTGACCTGCATTTTTTTTTGCATTTTTTGAATTCAGAATTAAATTTTTAGAAATACATCAAAATTTAAGAAAATTCAATGAAAGGATTATTTTCTTATAAAACTACAAAATGTCTTTAAAGTAATCTATTTGTACACTTGGCAGATGAGCACATCCTTTGAAAATGAATGATTTGTTAGAGATATGGATTTTCATAGAATTTCTTTTCACATACTCTTTTTGTCACATTCTTTTTTTTTCCGATTTGGACTCGTAAAACATTTCCAATTGGAGAAATTGGTTGATAATCACAGATGTACCATATTGGGAGAAACTATTATTTTCTATTTCTATTTAAGCGCGAGACGGTGATGATCACACATGTGGAGAACCCCATCACACTGTGGATACAGGTGGTCAATGATGAGAACACCTCTAAAATCTTCAGTATCACAGAACAGTTGGCCACACTATGTCCTACAGCTAGTCCTGTCAAAGGGCTGCCAGAACCAGGAAAGGTATGTGCGTGTGTAATTCTTCTCCAATCACATACCACAAACACCCCATGTGAGACTCGGTGACTCATCCAAATTGGAAGCAGAAGCAAAAGACCAAAAAATAGCAATAAATTGAAAGACTTTTTAGTAATTTTTGATGTGGAAAAGCGTGTCTATTTTTTAAATCCTCTGTTCTTATATAGAAAGAAGGGTTAAGACTTAAGTATATTTGTGTTATATATTGTTAAACACCATATCAACAATTTTTCAGTTATGTAACGGCTTTTTTGGATCCACCAGTACTAGGCTTGGGTTCTGAATTGACTTGCAAAAGGTCACTCCCACGAAACCAGAGATGTCAGTGGGGTTCGAAACCTGGGATCCCCAAGTTAGTCTTCCACCCTAACCAATAGGCCATGCAGGACCGCTAGTATGTTTGAGTAGAGAGAGGGGCTAAGATTTTTGTTCGAGTCAACAAACATTGTATACAGTGACAAAGAATTACCCATCACATAGGGTGGTGTGACTGGTCTAGCATGAATGCAACCACAGACTTCAATTGTAAAGAACAATTGTCAGATTGGTCAATAACCAATGGGATGAAAAAGGGAAAATGCTCATTTATTGGCTTCAGAAACAATTGGAATAGTTTTAATTAGAAATATTAGAGTTTGTTCCTAGTTTCCATTTCTTATGGTTTTTTTTTTTTTCATCAGTTCTAAAAACGTCTCTTTATCGGACATGAATTTTTATTAAGTACACATGATAATGGGTTTTAAGAGGAAATAAATCTGTTAGTGAAGGAAATGTGCTTTTTATCTGTATGTGTATCCATATCTATTTTGCAGACCTATGCTTCCTTGTTTGCTGAAGACAACATGTGGTATCGTTGCAAGATAAAACAGACCCTTGGTACAGATAAGGTATGTACCAAAGATGCATGAAATCTATGGTCAAAAGTTAATTGGTTTGTATTTCACAAAAAACTGTTTTTTGGACTATGATCAGAAAAATAATTTTTCGATTGTTTAAGTTGCTTGTTCACAGGAAAAAAAATTGAAAGTCACAATAGAATGTAGTTGAAACAACATTTTCTTTTTTTATATATTTTTGTACAAAATACACTTTAAAGATAGTTATTGACAGAGCATTTAATTCAGGAAGCATTAATAGATCCAAGTATGTACAGTCTCTATTTGGTTGATCTCAAGACCGTTGCAACAGTTTTTTCTCCAGTACATACTTTACAGAAGTAAAGCTGATATACAGTTTAAGAAGAATTTATCTTTAACCCTTTCTCAAACAATAACGACATTGAAATTGAATTGGACCACTTTGTTGCAGTCGACTTTAGAAATCATTGTGGGAAAAGGAGAAATTGCTTATAATGAACAATTTTTCCGTTTCCCACAATGTTTTCTACCCTATCAGAAGATTTTTTTCCAATTTCATCACATTTTGAAATGTAGTCTGCAAACCCTTTCAATTTGAGTCGTTGAACTGGCAGCTTTATATAAAGTAACTGTGACATGTTTTATTTGCTTTATTGAACAATGATGGTGAGGTTTGAAGCCTTGGTAGTCATATGCTTTTGAATAAGCACTTTGTAATGTAGGTGAAGAAAAACCATGATTATTTACAGGTGCACAGAAAGCTGATATGTTAATGAGAAAGTTGTATGAACAGATCTAAACTTTTAACCATATTTTTTGTCACCATAAATGTATTGTTCATTAATAATCATGAACCTTTTATGGTACTTTTTTTACAAGTTATGGTATGATATGGTGTTGTTTTTATTTTTTAGTACAAAATTCAATACATAGACTATGGAAACACTGAAGAAGTTAGTCTACGCAGCATAGTTGAGATTCCACCCAGCGTTGGGAACTTGAAAGGAATGGCAATCAAGCTGGCTCTGCATAATATCAAATCAAAAGACAACACTGACAAACAGGTATGTGTTTAGATCCCACATAGATAGATCACAGTGTGACTGACTCTGCAATGATTCAATTAGTAAGTGTTCGCAAACATGAAGTCCTTTCTATTGCATTCATGAAGGCTTTTCCTGCTATATATATTTGATGGTGTCATGCCCAACCTCTTTAATTAAGAATTTTGACTGGTCTTCCGTTATTGGATTGATCACTGCCACCACATATATCCCATAGCTATCTGCTTATAAACAAAAATGGCTTTTGAAGATGATGGCAACACTCAAACTAATCGTCCATTCATGGTCAAATCTGGGAAAGCAGTAAATAACTGAAATACTATTGACATGGTGTTAAACCTCTTATAAACCAACCTGGCTTTTTCCCCAAACTGTATAATGCAATTTCATTTTAGTTCATTGTGTATGTCTCAAGTACTCATTTTAAGGAACCGTTTGACAAGTGCATTATGGGTAAACATATTTTTGTTACATCTTCAGGCATTACAGTTTCTCCGCACAATCACCGACAATCAAATGGCCGCCTTTGACAAAGTTCGCTCCTTAGCGGATAATACCGGTTTTTATGGTAATCTGTTTGTGAATGACCAATCTGTTGGTGAGGCTATGGTGAAGGCGGGGTACTGCTTGCACCGACCAGGGTTGGGGAAGACGGCAGGATATAACAGGCAACAGATGGATGAACCCACAGATGCTGTAAACGCTCAAATGATGGATATGTTCCCTGGGGACAAGAATAGGGACCACAACACATCGTCTGGTTATCAGCTTGTGATGAGGTATGGTTTCTGAGCAATTTGATTTGATTTCTTATTATTTATTGGTTTTTGCCCTATAATTTGGGACTATCCAGGGGGGCCCTGTGGCCTAGTGGTTAGAGTACAGAACTTGAGATCATGTTGGTTGAAATACCAGCACTGCTGGTACTTGGCCTTTCATGAGAGGTTGACTAACAGAATACAGATGGTTCTTACTGACTCGACAAGTCCTTATAGGAAAATTTAATCCATTCTGTAATGGAAATAGGTAACTGGTACAAATCCAAAGCATCAGCATATTACAAAGAATAATGTGAAGAAAAGGCAAAAGGCATACTCTTTATCATATAGGATGTAAACAACAGCGACAAAAGATTAGATTAAATCTATCTTTTAATTACTGTTGTTTACAAAACATCTGATGACTCAGAGTAAGGTATTGTGGAATAATGGGTTAAGAAACTTATTGAATGTCCTGCATGGTCCAGATGTTAAGGTGGCAGACTTAAAACTTGGTGGTCTTTGGTTCAAGCCCAACTGGTACCTCAGGTATTGTGGGAATGACCTTTGACAAGACAGTTCTAAGCCCTAGACTAGTACTGGTGAATCCAGAATAGCCATATCATAATTGAAAAAAAATTGACAAGGCATCCAACTCCATTTCTTCCCCATCAAATTATTTAGAGATCTAGGTCTGCTTATTTTTGGAAATTGTATTGATGGAATTACTGAATTGGGAAACCAAAAAGCTGATGTGATTTTTTGGAAAAACTGCATGATTTGAAATAAATTTCCAATTGCACCCTTGTTATATAACACATAAAAAAGGCCTGTAAAGTATTCAATTCTGATTTTCTTTGTAGTGGGCAACCTGAAGGCAGTAGGGAAAAAGAATTACAAAATGAATTGATGAGGAAAAGAAAAGAGGTGGATAAACTTAGGAGTGATAAAGATCAAACAACCAACCAACTACGAAGAGAGTTAGATAAAGTGAGGAACGATAGGGACCAAGTCTCTATTCAGCTGGAATACATGAGGGCCAAAGTCAAAGTATGTTGCACATTTTGAACTTGATAGTCAATGTTTTTGCCTTTATTTAACCAATTATAAGGTCCTGCCTAGCACAAGGTGGCAGACTTAGAACTCAGGGTCATGGGTTTAAGTCCCACCAACACCTCTGGTTTCGTGGGAGTGACCTTTGGCAAGTCACTTCAGAGCCCTAGCTTAGTACTGGTGAATAGAGGAGAGCTGTAATATGACTGAATAATTGTTGATACAGCATTAATCACCCAACAAACAAATAATTTGTTTCTTTGCATCTGTAGAAGAAGACTTTATAAGCTATTGTGGCAGATTAACAAGCATTTTCCCCTTTGGTCATGATAGCTTTTGCTCAAAGAAAATGCTAGTCCATTGATATCATTGTCACATATTGGAAAAAATTACTAAAATTACTATGTACAAGGATACAAGAAGAGCTTAATACTTTTGGGAGTTAATGATTATTTGTTAAAATTACATGGGAGATATTGCAACAAGGAACCAATGGTCTAAATTGTTTAAAGTTGGTTTTTGAAAACAAATGATTATGGTAGTATTATGTTTCATTGTTTTGTTAACGCTAACCAATATGTTTATTGGAATTGAATAAAATGAAGCAGGTATATTAACTAGTCTCATTGACATTTTAGACAAGGGACCTCCATGACCTTGTAGTTAAAGTCAGAAACTCTGAAATCACATGGCCCCTTTCCATTTGGGTTCAAATTGTAGTGACCATATTTGGATTTTAATGAGAGGTAGTCTCCGGACTGACTCACAGAATGCCGATGGGAGTATTGGGTCTTCCTCTATCTTTAACCCATAGAATGACGGGTTATTTTCTAAAAATATATTTTTGTAACATCTGCCTTTCAAAACTTAAAATATCTGCTTGATTTTAATGAGGAAAGATACCCAGAGTAGCAAACAGGTTAGATCAAAGGCAAGCCGCCAATTTACTTATTGGCTGGCCGGGATCTGACCTGTTTGCATAAGCATGGAGGGGGTACCAGCACTATAAGGGCAAGGCAACATAACTGAAATAATATTGATGGTATATAAACCCCTTTATAAAATGAACCAATACATTTCAGACACTACAAGAGGAGTTTACTGTGTCGGCAGCAAAGTTACAGGAAGATACAATGTCCAAGAGGATTGAAACACTTGTCACACTGTCCCAGGTCACAAGACATTTGAGGTAACAGTATTTTTAGCTTTAAATTTCCTTATTTTACATTGATTGTGTTGGTAGCTTTATCCTTGTTAAATCCACTCAAAATTGCTTCCTGGATATATAAAACCAGTATCCGCGCATATTTGTGGGGTAGTCTTGGCAATTTCACATTGCCTGATGGGGATTGAACTAGGGACCCTCAGTACAAAAGACAGAGGCTCTACCACTGTCGCCAGCAAGGTAACAGTTTTGAAGAGAAACAAAATTGTCAATTATCCTTTTGTGGAATTTTTGTTCCATTCCGAAATTTCAGGGCAACAGCAAACGGCAAATGTTACATTGAAGAAAGTATTTTCTTCATGATATTTGGTTGAAAGTATTGTGACAAAAAGGAAGAATTGCTTGTGACAAACTATTTCTTCTATTTGTTACAGTGATTTATGGGTTATGCTTTGTGTGCATTGAAGTAAGTGGATTATGGGTATTCTACATTTAAATAGAATTATCTCATATAAGTAGAAGACCTTTCAAATTTGTTTGGTGTTAAAGATTGTTAATTAGTCACTCTTCTCTGGTCACAAATCATACTTGCTTTATGCATAAAGCAGATAACTATTAACAGCAATACTGATTTCTTTTAACATTCTAACTAGATTTCACATTTTTCAGATTTTTAACACAATCCCCTTTGCATGGGATCAAACGTCTGTGCCCGTGTTTGGATTTTCATGATGAACCAGATATCATCACATAACTTAGATGTTGTAAAAACACATATAAATGGATAAATAATTTTTACAGGGACCAATTTCCAACTGATAACAAAAAACACTGTCTGTTGGAGGAAGCCATAGATGTATGTACTTCTGCAGATAGGGTTGACAATTCCAAATGTACCACACTCCAAGCTGTTGGGTCTGCCTTGGCCAAGTACAAAGCTGCTCAAGATGAAATAAGTCAATGCAAACAGCAGGTACTGTTTTTCAGGGTTTTTTTCTGTTGTCTTGAAACTTTTGATAAAGAGTTATTTGTGTTGGAATCATTCAGGTACGGGGCTATGAATCCCATCTAGTTATACATGTAGCTCTAGTTTTTTCTGTGATCTTTACCATTTTTCTGGTTAAGGTAATAAACAGCCTTTCACTGATGTAATAAGCAATCTTTCACTGGGAATGGTGATGGTTCTATACTACTTGACCAGCCCTAATGGGCAGTTGAGTTTGGGGTCTTCCTCCATCATTAAGAATCAGGCATCACAATATAACAGAAATGATGTTGATGTGATGTAAAACATCATATGAATAAAAGTGTTGTTTATTTCAATTTTGATGATTCACATAATACCGTATGAGGAAATGGTTTGTTAAATTAAAGACAATAGGTTAAAGAATTAAACTGAAAAATTGATGTATTCTGTGTATATTACAGTCAGAGATTGATGAGATTGTGATATCGCGAGATGAGGCCAGACGGACACTGCACGGCAGTTTAAATGCATGTCTCGCAGAGCTGTCGTCATTACCTTTGGAGGAGCGATCAAAACTTGTCCAGGTTGGTTATACAACATAATGGTCAGGTCTAGATATGTGGTGTAAGCAGTATTTTTAGCTCACCTGAGCACGTAGTGCTCAAGGTGAGCTTTTGTGATACCGAGATGTCCGTCGTCCGTGCGTGTGTCAACAATTGCTTGTGAACACTCTAGAGGCTACATTTATGATCCAATTTTTATCAAAATTGGTCAGAATGATTGTCTCAATAAAATCTTGGCCAAGTTCGAAACTGGGTCATGTGGGGTCAAAAACTAGGTCACTAGGTCAAATAATTTAAAAAGTTTGTGAACACTCTAGAGGCCACATTTTTGGTCCAATTTTGATGAAAGTTGGTCAGAATGATTGTCTCAATAAAATCTTGGCCAAGTTCGAAACTGGGTCATTTGGGGTCAAAAACTAGGTCACTAGGTCAAATAATTTAAGAAGTTTGTGAACACTCTAGAGGCCACATTTATGGTCCAATTTTGATGAAAGTTGGTCAGAATGATTGTCTCAATAAAATCTTGGCCAAGTTCGAAACTGGGTCATGTGGGGTCAATAACTAGGTCACTAGGTCAAATAATTTAAAAAGCTTGTGAACACTCTAGAGACCACAATTATGGTCCAATTTTTATCAAAATTGGTCAGAATGATTGTCTCAATAAAATCTTGGCCAAGTTCGAAACTGGGTCATGTGGGGTCAAAAACTAGGTCACTAGGTCAAATAATTTAAAAGTTTGTGAACACTCTAGAGGCCACATTTATGTTCCAATTTTGATGAAAGTTCATCAGAATGATGGTCTTAATGAAATCTTGGCCAAGTTTGAAACTGGTTCAGGTGGGGTCAAAAACTAGGTCACTAGGTCAAATAATTTAAAAAGCTTGTGAACACTCTAGAGGCCACATTTATGGTCCAATTTTGATGAAAGTTGGTCAGAATGATTGTCTCAATAAAAATGTTGGCCAAGTTTGAAACTGGGTCATGTGGGGTCAATAACTAGGTCACTAGGTCATATAATTTAAAAAGCTTGTGAACACTCTAGAGACCACAATTATGGTCCAATTTTTATCAAAGTTGGTCAGAATGATTGTCTCAATGAAATCTTGGCCAAGTTCAAGACTCGGTCATGTGGGGTAAAAAACTAGGTCACTAGGTCAAATAATTTAAAAAGCTTGTGAACACTCTAGAGGCCACATTTATGGTCCAAATTTGATGAAAGTTGGTCAGAATGATTGTCTCAATTGAAATCTTGGCCAAGTTTGAAACCGGGTCATGTGAGGTCAAAAACTAGCACTTAGAAGAGTTTGAAACATACCAACCACTCTGTCTTAAATATACCTCTTTTTCAAACAGAACTCAGGTGAGCGATAAAGGGCCATTATGGCCCTCTTGTTAAAACTAGTTATCTAATCCTATTTTCTAGGTAAACTTTAGAAACATCTTGTCGAGACGATTCTAATGATAACCCACAACATAGGGTTGAGAGAAGTTATAAAGAAGTTAGCTTTGGGACTACGATTTTTATCTTGACCTATGACAATAATAAAGAAATTTGGCCTCATAGGAACCCAATAAGAAGTTTTAATAATAAAACTTTTGGCAAATAATCAAGTTTTACCGAAAATCTTCCTTTAGGATTTTAAAAAAGGGAATTGCTGATAAAAAGAGGAAGACCTACAACCAATTTCTCTGTACATTTAAATTAAGTTTAACTTTCAACTTCTTATTTACATTGATTGTGACGGAAGCTTGAAGCTTATTGAATACACTCTGGATGACTGCTTCCTGGATACTACACCAGGATTCTCGCCATAAGTGGGTTAGTCTGGGCAATTTGAACTGGGGACCCTTATTTAAATGATTTGTTTGTTCTTAGTTTAATGAAAGAAATATATGGTTACTGATAATGAGTTAAATCCATTTCTACTTTGAAGAAAACTTGTTTCTCAACTACAAATGCTCTAACTGCTGATGTTATTGAATTAGTGAAATGCTACATGAAATAATATGTCTGGTGGAAAATTCTTGCAAGTGTGATTTCTCTCTTTTACAGGATTTACAGATGAAACTTACTCAGCTTTACGGAGAATATCTCAAACTTCAAATCCATGACTGTCCAAATATTGAAAATGTTTCAGCTGGATTCAAAACATGGAAAGTAAGTCCTGTTAATGCACCTATATCAATTATATAGTTAGTCATTTTGCTGCCTCTAGAGCTCTAGAGGGCATGAAGAGTCGAAATACTCATTTAAGTTAATATGGGTCCGTTGTCGAAAACCTGGCTGACTTCATGAACCAATATCAATTTCGTCTTTTAATGAAGTGATTGCCAAGAAATATAGTAAATAATATTGTGCTTTTCTGATAATGAAAGGAAAGGAGACATGAATAGGTCTACTGACCAAAGGACTAACTGTAAAGCTGTTGAAAGCGTATGAAACCATAATCTGATCCAATCTTGAATTCTTCTCATTCAGTTTAACCTTTTACCCATTCTAAAAATAATTTGCTGAAGAGAATATAAACCCATTCTAAAGTAAGATCAAAATCCCTCGAAAAATTAAAACCTTTAGTAATCAATGGGATATTTACCTATAATGCAAGGTGGATTTTTTTTTGTGCCTAGATAACTGTATTTTGAATTGATCCTGCCTAAAGTTGACTATTTTTACTCTTCAGAAATAACTATGAAAAACAGTTAGAAAAGTATCATAAAGTCAAAGAGAAATTACTTCTTGGCAGAAATTTTTCACAACCTGTTTTGTATTGATGTAAAGGACACTAGTATTCCTAGTTTCAATGTTCTGTTTCAGATGAAGAAGGATATGGAGTTTACAGATGTTAGAACAGTTACAAACTTCTCAGATAAAGCATTGCAAGCAGCTTTGGCACAGATTCAACAGGTAAAAGAAATAACCTCCATGATTCTTCCCTCATTAATTTGCCTCAATGGAGAAATCTACAAAAGTTCATTTTGTATTATGGCTGCGATTTAGTTCATTCCTTCTTATAAACTATTTTAATGATGATAATTTCTTCTTTTGTCCTTTTGTCTACATTGCTTCTTTATGATATAGATTGATAAACTAACAATCAATTGTTAAAAGAATTTGGCAAAAGAAGAAATATTTGGTCTGTAAAAATGATACTCTCTTTTTAAAAAGATATTTGCAATTGTTCCTACACCTTCAATAGACAGCAAAAAAAATCTTCGTGACAAAGGAAATGATTCCCCCGTTGACAAGACAGCATTCACCTTTGAAAAAATTGGATACTACTAGCTCTTCCATAGAATTTTGATCTGCTTGTTTTTTTAACGAGGACTTCTAGCAAAATTATGTGTGTGTGAATTAGACTTGAATCATCAGTCAGTGCTACACTTTCAGAGAATCACCATAGATGGTGGTGTACGAAGTAACAGACCCGAGGTAGATATAGATGAGCTTATGAAAACATACACATATGCCCTCCAGAGAGAGATCAGTGTTACAGACCTGGTAAGAAAGGAATTTTGATAGAGACTTATAAAACCCTCTCCCTAAGCCTAAGGGGATTTTCGCAATCTGTAAGCAACAGCATATGAAAGAAATGGTTAGAACAAAAAAGTGTTTATGGTGTTTAGAGGAAACTGTTGTGACAAAGGGGGTGAAAAGAAGCAATATATCCTTTACATAGCAGTTGTTTTTAATTTTTTCAAAAGGGCCCTGTGGCCTAGTGGTTAGAGTGCAGAACTTGAAATCACATGGTGCCTTTCCGCATGGGTCCAAATCCTGTTGACAGCTTTTAGATTTTCATGAGACAATGTCTTAAGGAATGCAGATGGTTTTTTCCTCCAGACCCAGCCAGTATGGGCAGTTGAGCTTTGGGTCATCCTCCAGCATTAAGAGTCTAGCATTGCAATATATCTTAAAACATATCTGCTTGATGTAAAACCATATAATTTAAAAAAAAAAAAAACATGAGCAGAAACATTACACTGAGGTATTTTGGAGTTAAGGGTAAGGAGATGTCACGATAACAGGTACCCAGTTTCCAGTAACATTGCAAACAACAATAATCATAATGACAAAATTAACAAAGCTTTTGATAACTCATTGATTGATTTAACTTTGATATTACTATGACATGAGGAACAAATTGTTATACAATGCAAACTACATCAATATATAGGCATCTATTAATTTTTTTTTTTTTTTTTTTTTTTCTTTCTTTTTTTAAATATGGGGAGCGACGTGGGAAAACCCACCTTATGGTCAAAATTTTCGATTTTCGTTTTTTCAGCGATTATTTTAGTTCGATTTTCCTTTGTTAAAATGATATAAGTCTCATGTAAATGCGTCAAAAAATACGGTTCCTATGAGCGTTCAAAGACGTCAGGTAAGTAGAGAAATATCACGCGAGTGACGCGACGTCAGCGTTGTGGCTAACGGCGTAATCTAAATCGACGTTTGAATTTTCGAGTTACCATATCTGAGCTCTTCTTGATATGGAAACATCTTTCTTGTTCATCCTGGTGCCAAAGCTTAGGAAACAAAACTATCATGTTTAGATTTAATTCAAAGTAACTAAAAAATCCAATTCAGTGGAATGATATTTACATCAAAGGAAATCAAACAGTACAGATCAAGCGGTCAACAAAACGCAATATTCACTTTTGACATGGACTTACGTTATTATTGAGTCAAACCTTCGAAATAAACAGGTCTCTACTTGAAAAGGGCAGCATTGTTATCTTTTTCACTAATGGCCAAGGATCAGGAAATTGCCGGTTTTGGACCGATTTCGGTTGTGTCGGACCGATTGCAACTGGCAAAAAAATCGGTCATGATATCACAGACAGATATGGAAATCTTCATTTAACCGTACATGTTTCTCTGTTATCCCAAAATTAATCCGTTAATTATAATTCCCGTGTAAAACCATGTCTGTAGTGTGTATTTCGGGTTTTGATTATGGAAACTAATCGGCACGCTTGATTGAGAAGTACAAATGACACGTTTATTTCACGAGAACCGATTATTTCAACTACATGTGGTCCATTTTTAATCGCTTATGGTAGATTGCAAGAAATCAGGGAGTATTTTTTTTTATTTGAACGCGTTTTATTAACATTGAACATTTTTCATCATAAACTGTGAGACTTGAAGATTCGGATCGTTTTTTAAGATGATAAACATCAAACAGATCAACCTGTTTATGTTTGAAATTGATTGACTTTTTCTACAATAGTTATTGAAAGTAAACAATTCAGAAACAAAATGAAATATATTTAAAATGAATTTTATGCGATGTCAAATTCAAGGCTTATTTGATATTGTAATCTAAGCACAATGTATGGTTTAAAGTATGAAGGACACAGATATGTTTTTTCACCTCGGGGGTAGCGAAGAAGTATTGGAGGGAAGGCCGTATCTGGGACCGATTGGGATTTGGAGATTTCCTGATCGTTGCTAATAGCCGATAAGTCTTTTTCGAAGAACACCCTTCAAAACATGTAAAGATAAATGTGCCAACAATCTGTTGTCACATATGCCAGCTGAGCTCTAGTTTCGGAGTCGTTGCGGCGACACTTTAACGTTATGTGAGCTAAGTCAAAGTTAATTAAACACCTAGTATGACCAGTTCTATTGAAGACATTATCTTTCATTAGTATACGCATAAAACACACAGCTGCATGTGCCAATCATTTCAATTGATTTTTTATGTGTGTGCATATTTGTTTAATTGCGGAGTATAGGCCTACATGCGTTATATTGCGGTAATTGTCCTTCAGTCAATAATTGAAGACAAATTTTTCCGTATTGGAAAAGAAGATATTTTTCAGTCAAAATGAGTTGTGAATCCGAGTCCTACATGAAACATCCATTTGATATACTACCTTTTTGGGCTACCCTATCACCATCCTCCAAATTAAGTAGCCAACGACGAATTATTATTTTACCCCAAAATAAATACAGTGTAAGCTGTTTATTGAAAAAATAATAGCCTATATTATACAACTTTAGAAAATGCATTATCAAATTGATAAAGGTGTCACTAATGATGGAAATCGCGTTTGTTCAAGCGTCAATTCTATCAGGTCAACAATGCGAATCACGGACCGATAACCGGATGCCCTATAACATTTGTAATGTTGGACACTTACCATATAACATGCAGCCGCGTGACGAATCATAAGGTCATAGGTACGTTATGACATATGACGCCATTCTCTACATGTTACCTGTCGCTTAATGTAGATTTTCAGCTTTGTTTTTTCCTTTTTTCATGTTTAATTTTTCATTTTTTGACTTTTGATTTGAATCAATATCACGAACAGGGTAAACAGAATAAATGATTTGTGTATTTTTCTAGAAATGGTTATCGGTATAGCCTTCAGATAATTGTCCGATTGACCTTTGCCCCACCGGATAGTATTCCTACGCCTTGCCCGATAACATTTCCGATTCACGACACAAACCATCTATTGTCTATATATCACTATAATAAAGTATTCCAGTCATGCCACCGTATTCAGTAAAACTAGCCATGTTTTTTTTATGTCATAACCGATGGAGGACACTATTCATCGAAGGCAGCATGCAACTCTTTATGGGTGACACACTAATAAAAAATGGCGAAATGACTTATTAAAACAATGTCAGTCAAAAAAGAAGAGAACTATATAAAGAGCGCACGTCTTGTGGAACGGATTTTGTCTGTACTTAGATATGTGGCGTGACACGACAGTTATCTACATTGATTGAATATGCATTGTAATCTCATTTATAATTCTCCATAACTCAGTATCAAGGAGATAACGGGGGTGTCTGGTCCGTGTATCTTGTTGCCATCTTTCCCGATGGTCTGATCCTCATCTATTCGGGGAATTGACCTGCTTTGACTGGAGATTTATGCGGACTCCAAACAATTGGATCTTTCTAAGGAAAAAAGATAGAGCGATCCCGTTGGTCGAGCATAGTGTTAGAGGCTCAAGCTTTGACTTAAGTCAAATGTGGAATGCTCTAATCTGTGTGCTGTTTTGTGACCGGTGCATTTCCACAGGCATTCTTGCCTTTGGAGCTTCTTCATGTTATCAATGGATATGTCGTGGAATAGTGGTAACGTTTCACCACAGACAACTATTCCATTTTCACGGAAGTTTGTTTCACATCTCTGTCTTTTTGCCCCGCCTTTTTTAAGCTCCGTGATCGGGATCTGTAACTGGGTGTCCGCTGTCGTTTTCTTTGAAATCATCCTCCAACAAGTCTTTTGATATGGTTGGTTTTCTTTCAGAGTGGTTTGATAAGAATGGTTCTAATTCCAAAAATCCAAGGACATAACTGTTAAACCTAAGGGGAACTTTAATTTTAAAACGACTGTATAAATATATAACATTTATACATATCATGATAGAATCTAATTGTTAAATGGGAAAGCGAATAAAGAAATCCAATAACAGTTGTATGTAAATCTAATTGTCAGACATAACGACGCGGTAGTCAGTTTTGCTGCAATCACGGTTTTAAAAGTTGAATACTCGAAAAATTGACTGATAATCTGCAGGCGATTTGTCATACTTTACATGTAGTCACGCAATCAATTAAGAATGAGTTTAAAAAAAATTGATTAAACTAGGTAGAATCTATAGAAGAATGAGAAAAGATTTGTCGGTAGCATTGTTGATATGTTTTCTTTCCTGATCGCGGCCGAGATTTCAATGAAAAGGAGTAGGCCGATCATAGTAAATGTTTTAGTAAATAAATGAAGAATGATTTTTACTCTTAACTGCAGTTCCTTCGGAAACTGGGACATTTTACCGAGGGTTTAAAGATTAAATGTTCAAACAATAGATCGCGTTTGAAAACAGCGGTGAAACTTAAACAACGCCGTAATAAATGACGTCACTTTGACAGCGATTTATCGATTATTGCGCGTTAAACCATAAGGTGGGTTTTCTCACGTCGCACGTCATATATTATTGGAATTTTATAGTTATGTCGAAATACTTTCCTATAAGATATTCCGAAATATGGTTCATTGATTATTTCTGGAAAATGTGAAAAAAAATCTGAAGAAATGAGTTAATGAACAGATGCAGATTAATAGATGCAGATGAATAGATGCAGAGTTAGAATGGATGTTTTAATTGTCATATTGAAAATATTTTGGAAATGGGAGAATTTGCTCTTTGATATACATGTGTAATCATGAAAGAGCACCAAAAGCATTGTAGGGTTGTTGATTGCATCTGTGACAGTATGTATGGTAATGTGTTAACATTTAATGCAGATTCGAAGTAAAGATGCCAACCTTGTAGCTAACGTGATCAGTTCTGTGATACGAGAACTGCAGACAGAGTCCACAATGCTGGAAAACTTCCAAGTGTTGAAGGGCGAGTTTAAATCGCGGCAAGAGTCTCTCGCACCATGGCTGGAGGAGAAACCAACGTTTACAGAACTGCAGGAAAATCGCAAGCTTTTGCGCAGTCTGCGGTCGAAACTTCGTCATAAACTGGCGGACAAATTAGATTTAGAGGAGGTAAGAGTATTTACTCATTAATACTTAAAGCCACAATTTTGCGTCTTGCAGCAGATGACCTTCAAAAAGTATTGTGGCGAAAGGAAAATTGCTTGTAGAGTTTGGTAAAGTTATCATTTCCATGGAACTTTGATCCTTCTTTTTGAAAGTTTTGTATAACTGCAGGGGACTTTCAACTCATCTGTTAAAGATAATGTTTAGTATTTAGGAGTGACAAAATCAATTGTCAGTATTGCACAGCTTGTCCAAAAGCTTTAACAGACAAGTTAAATTGTACTGAAATTTACTATGTAACCATTATATGGACAAGAGGAGAAAACGATTTGGCATTAACAGACAAGTTTATAAAAAGTATGATTTCGCTGGCCCTGGTATTTATTTAAATCTGTTTCCTTATCAAAAAGTGTCTACACAGGATAAATGTACCATTTTTGTTTAATTCTTGTTTCAGAGTGGAAGTGAAGGTGAGCTAGACTCCATCAAAGAAGAAGAGGAGAAAATCCGATCAGATTTACAGGCAGCTTTAGTTAGGTCAGATTCCTTAATAGTAAGTATGATTCATTGTTAAGTTAAATTTAAACCTATTTATTTTACATCGATTGTGAATTAAGTTTTATCAACTTAGATTAATCACTTTTGGTTCTGCTCCCTGGATGCATTAGCAGTACTTGCGCCGTGTGTGGATTATTGAAAGGTTGCATCATTGTTACACTAAGCTAGAAGGGGGCCTTCATGGCCTAGTGGTGAGAGAACAGAACTTGGAACCACACAGCCCCTCCTTGTGAGTTCAAATCCTGGTGACAGTCATTTGGATTCTCATGAGAGGTAGTCTCTCCACTGACTTACAGATTGCCAATGGTTCCATTGACCATACCTTATGGAGAGGAATGGAGAGGAAGGCACTGCAATGTAACTGAAATAATGTGGTCGCACTGTAAAAACCCATATTATTATTCTAATCCCATGGGTGAAAGTTTTCCGGAAGGTACCGGAGGTTCCGGTTTTTAAAAGGCCTTTCGGGCCGTTTCTCCAATTCATGCAAATCCGTTGAGAATTTTTTTGGGGGGAGAGAGGGGGGTAAGGCCCTGACGCGGCCTGTCTAGTCCCACTTCGCTTCGAAAATACGGAAGCTGTCAAAGTTTCTAAACAGCTGCCTTGCGTTCAAGAAGGAAAACGTTTGCGAATTGTTTGCTAATTGCCGCAAATCCGTAAAATTTTACATTTACAAAATACGGAAGCTATCGAAGTTTCAAAACAGCTGATTACCGAGCGACTCGGCAATGAAATAAATAGAAATGACGGAAAAGACCGGGTACTGCCGAATCGGTAATCAACTGTAAATAAATCGATCGATTTGGTTGGTTAGATTGGTCCAATCAAATCGCTCGTATCTTATTCTGTTAGGCTTTGTAAGCAACGAAGATGGCGCGTCAATGTAAACAAACAAATTGTTCGACGGAACGAATTGTTCTGTAATAATTCACCATAGCGTCACGATTATGAAGTTTTTACCCGTAGAATATAATACGAAGGAACTTGAGAAAGCTGTGAAAAACAAATGGAGATGGGAATGGTTAAAAGAGTGTGACAAAAACGGTGACAAATGGGGCCTTTGGCTCGTAAAGCCAGACGTCGCCGGAATAGCGTTTTGTTCAGTTTGCGCCAAGACGATCAAATACGGATCGAATGGGAAGAAGGGACTGAAATCTCACTCTGATGAACCATATCATCTTAGAAACAGAAAGACTATTGTCATAAACCAGGTAAGTTTTTTTTTTTTTTTTTTTTAATCAATCATGAAGTTTGATCAATCCATGGGTACACATGGCACCTCATCATCTCAAAACGATGTTTAATGCAACCAGGGTCATTGTAGTAACTTTAATGACTCAAAATACATATTTTTATTTCAATTTTGGTCTATTTTGGTATTTTATTGACTTTGTCCAGATTTCTTGTCTCAAAGGCTATTGCTATATTGGCTGACGCCTTAGAGTTCAGAGTCAATCGTGATTTTAATGTCAGATTTCTCTGCACAGATTTTTTATGCACGTTTAACAGCCTTTGATATACAATGGAATATGAAATCAAACATACCCATTTGGGGCTCAACTATTATCTTTCAATGTGTGAAGTTTCAAAAGTGTCACTATTGTATTGATTTCCAAAATTTTGATTAAAATCATACACATAAAAAGTGCCAAATAAATGTAAACGTAGAAGTCTGAAACATCCAAATGGCTGAGCTACGTGACAGGTTCCAATAAGTAGGCCAACACTCAAATTTTCATGTATCACTGTAAATAACAGTGAACACAAATAACCAGAGTACAATATTTGTGAGCATTTGACACTATACTTCAACTTAAATAATTTGCTCCATATTTTCCTGATTTGATTCTATACTTTTGTTCCTGCTTATTTGAAAAGATGGATTTATGTAGAATTCAACTGTTTTATTAGGTACGAATCCATTTTGAATAAGACGCATACATTATTCCCATAGTGTACTACGGAATGCGATTATGTTAATATTGCTGATGGTCGTAAACAAAATGGATGTCGAAAGCTTTACTTTGAGCTTGATTGATGTTAATTGATAGATATCTCGCTCATTAGGTGTATCGGGTACTAGTGTGGGCTGAGACGTGACTAAAACTTTCAATTTATGTGTTTCAGGTTTCTTTATTCTTGTCAGTCCCTTTGAACATGAAATATTGCTAAAGCACAATAAATGTTGAAAAAGCTTAGTTCATGGATCCGATCATCATTGAGACTTTTTATTGACTCATGGCTTAATACATAGATTCCGGGTCTACCTTAGAGCTATTTCTCAACATACAACTAAAGAACAATTAATTTTTGCTATTGTTTAAAATTCTATTATCAGAAAATCCTTTAATTTCCATAGCCTCCATTCTAAACACCCTGTAAATATGGAATGTAAACCTTTAAAAAAAAATCATTTTCCTTATAGGTCTGATATAGAAAACTGGAAAAAAATCTTTGACATTTATGACCTTTCTGTTTCAGGTTCTACCAGGTTCATCCAAGGCTTCTGAAAAGACGGAAGCAATTCAGGACCGTGTAGCTGCAGTACGAGCAATTACAACAGCTTTCATAAGTGAGCATTGCTTGTCATTCAACATTGCTGAGGATCTTCTGAATCTTGCCAAACGACTGAGTCAGGACAAACAAGCCTTGGACAAAGCCACACTATCCAAAACAAGTGCTACGTACATAACTACACATGGTGTCGCCGAACATTTCAAACAAGAAATGAAGCAGAAGGTCAAAGAGAAGTATGTCTCTCTCAACATTGATGAGGCCACAAACAACAACAACGATAAAGTTCTGAACATTATGATTCAGTACTTTGATGAGGAGACAAACAAAGTTGAGCTACGCCACCTTGTAACTCGGATACAGAACCTTTCCACAGCAAAGGACATCCTTGGATCAGTAGAGAGTGTGCTAGTGCTTTAGTATAATTCTCCTTTCTATGAATGAACGTCCAAAAACAACACGAGTATGAATGTAAAGCGTCTAGTACTATGACTCATTCATAAATATCTATAGTTTATTTTACGGAACTTTATACCCCGTTTGTGTTCACTTCACCCCAAACTAGTCAAATTAATGTTTTCATGTTTTCTTTTCTGTATCTTTAATTATTATTTACATATTAAACCCCCACTAATACGCGCCTCTGGCATTGTTTGACACGGGGATAACAATTAGCAGATTAATTATGTGATTCTGAGGGGTATTGTTAGGTGTGTAGAGTGTCATATCTGTCTATTATCCGGACCGATTTTTTCAGTCCAGTACAACCGAAATCAGTCCAAAACCGGCATTTTTATGATCCCTGCTTGTAACTATGATAATTTTTCAATGGGTGACATACATGATGATGTACGTTTTCTAAGATGTTGGTACAATTGATTTTTCTTTTTATATATTCTTTAATAGACTGATATCTATCAATGATACGTTTTTGCTAGTGTGAATGTTATTTAAGCTCTGTAAGTGGTTTGTATAAGTATTTGGTACCATTGCTTTGGTTTATTTCAGGGACTGATAATTATGATTGTTATAATTCAATAAGATGTTTTATGGGCCAGAGGCATAAATGTACCAATAATATGTTAAAAGTTCAAAGTTTATCATGTTGACTATAGTATAATGAAAAAGAGATTATATTAATGTTGAAATTTACTCACTCTTGTGTTATTTCTTCTAAATCCTCTTTTTCAAACTTATATAGCCCTAGGGGTGCATCAGGGAACATTTGTTTACATAGTTGATTTAGCTTAGATAGCTCCTATATGATCTGTTTCTCCTGAATCTACTTTTTTTTACTTCATTTTTCCTTCTGGCAGAACATAGAATTGTTTCTAAGTTATTGACACATTTTGAGTCAGGAAGATGGATTTCTACCATCTTAAATTGCTGGAATCCAGGAGCTTCCGGGGGCCTCCGGCCCCCTGGACCCCTGGCCAGGGCATTGCCCTGGACCGACAGGGGGCCCTGCGGCCCCCTTGACCCCCAGCTTAATTTCAGGTCTTTCAGAATTTCCAACTTTCACCCATGAAGAAACAGATGAAAATACTGCATTTTTGTGTGGTAAAAGACCTCATCAATACATTTTTTTATTACAGCATGAGATTGCAGCTCTTGCCGACTCCAACTTTCCAGAACTTATCATCCAGTATCCAGATCTTGCCATTGACCAGTTTCTGGTAAGTTTATTTTTTCTCATCACTAGGGCACTTAGTCCAGCAATGTTGCTCAAAACCTTTTAGAATTATGATCCTTGAATGACAAAATATGGGAGTTTTGTAAAGATATGTTCAAAGAGCTGGGAAGATCCATTTTTATCCCTTTTGATACCTATGTAACAGACTTGTAACTGCAATTATTTTCTGCTTATCAAATAAATACATTAATGCTGATATAATATCATTTTCTCTTTCATATATTTAACAAAGAATGATAGATCAATGATTTTTAAATTGTTTTGTGCAATAGTATGACATGTATATACATGAAGTAAAAGTGCATTGCATCCTTTTCTAATGATATAAAATAATCCATATGATTAGTTACTATGAATCATTTATAGTTGATTTACTCCTTTTACTGCAGAAGACAATATGAACCTTGACAAAAGAGGAAAATTGTATTGGCATACCATTTCTCCATGTTACAATTGTTGCTTCCCATTTTAGGACAGAATCAAATACTATACATTAGAAAACAAAATGACATTGATAAACAATCAGTTGAAAAAATGCTGACCTTCTATTTGATAGATTTACAAAGGACTTGTCAAATCCAACAGAGAGATGGATCATTACACTACAACACCAGGATTCCGGCCAGGAACGCATCTTTCCACGTTTAATGAAAAACCTGTACTTATTCAGGTAAAGACATATTGTTTTATTTATATTTCTCAGATGAGTTTCCTTATCTTTGCAGCTACCATAATATGGCTTGACTAACAGTTTGTAGAAATTAGGCTTTAATGTCATTTTGAAATATGTTCATTGAGCCTAGTAACTAAGATTAAACTTATAAATTTTACATCGATTGTGACGGAAGCTTGAAGCTTATTTAACTCACTCTTGTTAAATGCTTCCTTGATAGGACACCTGTACTCGCATCAATTTGTGGGTTAGTTCTGGCAATTCTTGGGATTCGAATCCAGGCCCCTCGGTACAAGAGGCCAACGCTCTACCACTGCACCATTGTTGCCCACATACTGTGGCCTAGTAACTAGAGGAAATACACAAATGTAATACTAAAATTAAAGCTTTGACCAATACTTTTTAATCACTCATCTAAATGCTTGTGTCCTTAAAGGTGTTTGAAACTGATGTGACAAAAGGAAAGTATAGATTTTATATTTAACATACTACTAAGATTCAAATTCAATGATGTTTATCAGAATCTAGATCATGATACTAAAGACATTACCTTTTGTGGGTTATATTTGGCTGAAGCTTCAATCTTAGAATTTATGAGTTATTTGTGCTTTATTTGAAATCGGTAAATGACTTTGTTTTTCAGGAATTCTTGCTGGATCAAACAACGAAAGATGAGTTTATAAAACGGATGATCAGCTATCCTGGGGTAACATTCAAGGTCCAGGCTGTCTTCTTCTCAAAGGTTTGATTCATTTTACATTGTGACCGGAAAATGTTTTTTCTAGACTCTCATTTCGATTATATTTCATGGAAGAAAGTTATTGACACACATCTTTATTTGAGCAAGTCATTTTGTTGCTTCAAAAGTATGTTTTGAAAAATTTGTGTAGAATTTGACTTGGAAATGTCACCTAGGATGAATTTTTTTACATTTGCATCAAGCAATGGTTTCTGACAGATAAGCTTATGTATTCTTGAGTCTGTTGTGATGAAATTGATTAAATTGAAATAAAAATTTACAACAGGGTATATTTGGTATAAATTGAACCCTAGAAATTAAGTTATTTGATGTTTCTGAATAAATGACAATGCAAACCAAGTCTTTAATAAAGTCACAAATTAAAAGACTTGCTAAAGTTGTGCACTGAACCCTTGGTTGATAGCTATATATATAAACAGTCAATACTGTTTCAAATGGCCACTCTTTAACAGTGAAAGGTTATTCTTGGTCTATCTTAAAACAGGACCAAAGTTATTCAGAAACTCCTACTGGAGCTTTCTGCATGACTGGGGCATGTAATAAGCTATATATTGTTGTGTACACCATGAAAACAAGATTGGTTGTACGATAAAAGAGTCTCCTGACTGATAGACGGAATTTCAATGGTTGTATTCAGCTTGACCAGCCCCTATTGGTAGTTGAGTTTGGGGGGTCTTCGTCCATCACTAAGAGTCAGACATTGCAAAATAACTAAAATAATGTTGACAAGCTATTAATGGTTCAGTGCAAGCCTATAGTAAGTGCTTCATGTTTATATAGCACTTACTATATAGCCTTGCATTGAACCCTCAATATAAAACCCTACATGAATATAAATAAAGTATGATGAAACGAGATGAACCTGTTGGTGTTTCAGAATGAACGACAAGTCTATTTAGAAAGTGCTTGGGATAAGGAGGCAGAGCTTATAGAAGTATTCATCAAGGAATGCGTGCCAACTCCACACTGTGTACAGCAGGTTTGTCTACAGTTAGCCCAGGAGGTGGCTAATCTACACAAACATGGCTGTATTCATGGAGAAATCAGCACCCAGTCTGTACTTCTTACAACTGATAAACAAGTGGTCCTGTTGTGTCCAGACTTCTGTAAAACTGTGGTAAGTGTTTATGCGTTTATAGATTGGAAGTTGTTTTATCAGGGTCCTGTGTGGTCCAGTGTTTAAGTTGGTGAACTTAGAACTCAGGGTCCCAGGTTCGAGCCCCACCAACACCTCTGGTTTCGTGGGAATGACCTGTGGCAAGTCACTTAAGAGCCCTGGCCTAGGATTGCTTGATCCAGGAAAGCTGTTCCATAAGTGAAAAATTGTTAATACTGCATAAAGCACTATACAAACAAATTTGTTTTATCGAAACATTGCATTTCATCATTTTCACACAAAACCTGAATAATTTCTTTTTGAAATGTCTCTCAGGGGACAAATCGGTTGGGCTGGGGTGCAAAATTCATAAATAATAACATCTAGGGCAGCTATATTTATTTTATATAACAATCATCATTGATATATATAATATTAAATGGCACATTTGCATAAGAAGATGGCAATAACAGAAACAATTTTTGACTATTTTGATTTCAACCCTGTGTATGTTACAGCAAGAGAGAGTAAACAAAAAGGTGAGCACAGAGAATGGGCTTGTGTTCCAGTGTCCAGACCTGCAGTACACAACTGCAGATATGGTTGGACATGCAGCAGATATTTACAATCTAGTCCTCCTAATGTTTTGGGTATGTACCACAAAAACTCATCTAATAAATTAACTCTGAAAGAGCATTTATCTTTTGTTGCATTGTTTTCAACCAAACATGGCAAAAGAGAACTTTGTATTAATTGTGATTGTAGTCATTTAGACCAGTCCCAAAATTCCATTTATAAGAGAAAGGGTTATAACTTTTTATCTGATTCTCCTGACGGGAACTTTTGTGTTGTTAAACTGAATCTGCCAATTGGAATTTTGTGACTGTCCAAAAGAGAAAATAATAGCAGACAACCATTATAAAGTAAGGAAAAATGTTTCTTGTAAACTTTTGGAAGAAAGCATAGTGACAAAAATAATTGTCATTTCTAGTAATTTATTTTTCTGTCGTAATTGTTTCTATAGTCCTCTGGTGACAGTTGCTGCAAAGTAAGGTATTGTGGGTAAAGAGGTTAACTGCTGTTTAAATTAAAGGTACTAGAGAAATTCATATAGCTACAGATCTTGTATTAACTTGGATTAAAGAAACTCATGAGAGCAAAGAGAAATTTTCATAAAGAGCATTATTCCTTTTATCCTGTTGATTTCTTTTGCTTTTCAATATCACATAGAAAATGCTTGTCACTTTATTGATCTGTCATTAGGCAAGACTTATCTATAACCAAACAATGACAACATTTAACCACTTTTTGTAGACAACTCTGGGAAACATTGTGGGAAAAGGACCTTATCCCACAATATTTTCTGCCCTTCCAGAAGATAATTTTTCATTTTCAATACATTTTGAAATGTCATCTACAAACTCTTTCAAGTTGTGACAATTGAAAATTTGATGTTTGGTATAGGGTTAAGTGTGTGTATGTGGGATATATATACTCCAGCATGCACATGTTTATATGACATACATTGTATGGCATTGAACAGAGCAATATTATGTTTAATGGGATTTGTTGTGCCAAATCACAGGGAAAGATTTTTAAATCACATTTGAAAGTTCTCTGATCATTTTTCCTTTATTTTCAGCTTCATGGTCCAAAACAGTCGAATGGGTCTTCAGACGGCCAGGTCCAAGATTTGGTAAGTAATTAGTAAAATGTGACCGTTCCAAAGTTAATGCAAATACAGACTTTAAAGAAAATAACATGATTTTTTTTATCATGATGTGTGATAAAACAAGTAATGGGTTTAATTTAGGTTACTTACTGTATGTGCTGTAAAAATCACAGAGACAGCATTGGGATTTTCATGAGAGGTAGTCTCCCGACTAACTTACGGAGTGCAGATGGTTCTACCTTGCTTGACAAGCCCTTATGGACATTTGAGTATGGGCTCTTCCTCCATTATTTAGAGTCAGGTATGCAACATTACTGAATTATTATTGACATGATGTAAAACCCCATATTATTGAATAACTTGATGATATGCTATTTTTACAGGATCCATCCCTACAGGCCCTGTTTGATGCGGTACTTCGAGGAAAGTCGTCTGGCCATCTAACAGCAGATCAAGTCCTCCAAATTGATTACTTCAGAAGGACCCTTCCAGATAGTTTTGATCCGCCCCCACAGGTTATAGAGTCACCCCCACCCCTCATCGGAGAATCCCTCAATATAACCCCGGGCTCACCCAACACTCCAACCCCTATAACACCACCACAGACGCCTGTCATTAAAAGTATGGACGAACCAATGGAGATAGGAGTGTTCCAAGTTGAAAATTTCTCGTAAGTGTTCTCTCTTTGGTTTTCTTGAGGTAATTGGTTATTTGGTTATTATGTTAAAGGGAGTTTGGATGTTTGTTTTTTATTATTTATTTAATCTTGTGGACCCAAGATTAAAGCAAAGACTTAGTGTTTTTTGAAAATTCAAATTTGGTGTAGCATGTAAAGAGTGTTTTTCTTTTTTGAAATGAAAAGGGGAAATTTTAAGACTAATTCTAAGTGCATGTGTATAAGTAAGTTAACTTGTCCATGAAAAGCAGTTTGCATTTCAATGAATTTGATTTGAAGGAGGCAAGAAATTGATTTATTACCGCTATATATGCTGAAATTTGGTTTAAAAGAGATTGCAGTTCAGCAATCCCATGATTGATAAATATATATTTGATCTTCTCTTTTCAGTGCTGATTGGTAAATATTTTAATTAAATGAAAACAACAGCTTTATGCATCTCTCACTACTGAATAATAATTTTCATAAGGAATCTCGGTTGGTTGCTTGGAAGGAACACTATGCTATTAAAGAATTACCAGAAATATGAATATGTGCTGTTTATGCAATGTAAAATCAACATGTAATAGAAAAATGGATTTATGCAGTGACATGAAAAATAAGTAATTAGCTGATGATAATAATTAATCCATTGATTCTCTAATTTGCAAGTAGATGTGCCTTCAGCCCTCAGCTTAAGAAATTAAGACAAAAGAAATTTTCCTTGTGACGATCTTTTTCTTATCATTTGGCAGTTTTTACCCAACATTACCTATAAATTGTCTGCTGAGGCTTTCAATTTAGATAACTCCCATCATTAGTTTAGCCATTGTTTCAATTTAACATTCAGAAAGCTAATGCCTGTGTTATAGATGAAAGCAATTAGAAGAAATGTTAAATTTATAATATGTAAATAAATTTTCTTCAAGGAATTTGATAAAGGAAGAAGAAACCCAACCAAGTGGTGTGGAGACTGACGACTCGTGGACCACAAAGAGTTCATCCTCAGGTAGTCGTGTCGAATCTCCGCTGGAAAACGGTGTAACTGAGGAGGCCACAGCAAACACGTCTGAAGCTAGTGGAACTACGGCAACCGAATCTGACACATCTAAATCTGACACAGTCAATACTAACATACCCGAATCTGTGGAAGACATTCAAACAGACAACGTCCAATCTGGGACTGATCCTAAGATTACTAATGAAAGTGAAGTTGGGTCCGAGGGAAATAACAAAATCGATGAAACCGAAAATATCGAGAAAGCGTTTGATAAACTAGATGTTAATAAAGAAGAGAAATGTTCCGACAATGGCGATGCATCTGTGGTTGAAGCTGTACCCAATGGTGATATTGATCAAACTGTAACGCCATCAGGTGACAACTTAACGGAGCCTGTGGGAGATGTGTTCTCTCAGGCTACAAATAGTGACTATCTGAAAGAGGAGAGGAAGAGTTTAGGTCAGATCTTGTCCCAGTCCCAGTCTACATCGCCGACTAGTTTTCTACAGGAAGGAGAGACAGTTGGGGAGAAGGAGTCGTGTTAGTGGTATTCTGTTGACTGTTTCTGTTCATTATTAACTCATTATTGATCTTCAGTGAGATGTTTGCAGTGTGATGTTTGCATCATCTATGCTGATGACATTTTAAACCATTGTTTCATATTAACCTGTTTTGGAATACCTTGCAGATTATTCTTTGAATAAGCCAATTTTATAAGACTTTTTTTGTATTCTCATGCCATCTTCTATTTTCTGTGGTAGTGTTGAAAATGGACCATTGCCAAGTTTCCATTTTGGTGAGTGGGTGTAGACACAAATGTTTTATGGAGCACACAAAGAATTTACTTGTTAGATTAAGTCTTCGGCACTCCATGAAGTTGGAGTGAAAAAGAGAGCGAAATATTTCAGCGTTTGTTTCTTTTATATTTGCATTGTTATTTTCATAACCCTTTTTATTACACTCCATGTGTTAAATATATCTGCTGCAGACTAGCTGTGAACGTTTTGCATAAAGAGTAGAGATTACTGGTACAAGAAATCTGTTTGTTTTTCCTGTAACTTTTTGCACGCAATGAGTGGAACATTACGAACTTATTTTCATACAAGCAAAGATGTAATGTTTTGTTCAAGATCTAACCCTTCCCAATACTGATTGCTTATTTTGATGTCATAGATGACTTGAAAACATCGAGGAAAAAAGGAAAGGATCTTTTGTAAAACGCATTTCGTTTGCTTTTTATACGCGTCGCGCGCATGCGCGAAGGCGTATATAGTGATCGTACGGAATCCTTCTTTACCTATAGGGGCTTAATCACCGCCGAGAGTAAGAAAGTAGTTCCAACTTCTATGTTGATTGTAATCTGTCTATAACTGCGTGAATTCTTATCAAATTAAATCGTCATTTTGTTAAATAACTCTTTCTTCCTTGGTTTGTTTTGGATGCGTCTGTGATGTGCAGGATGGTGATAAAAGGTAATGCAAACTATCCGCGTTAATTTCCAAACATCCTAGAACTTCTAGAAGAAGGTATCTAGTGGCACCGGATAACAGTCGAAACGGCCCGATGTCAAAATGTCCTACGTTCAAAACGGCCCGAACTAAGTCAAAACGGCAAAATTTTCGGTTTAAAGTGTTAAAACAGTGTAAATCTTATTTGGGCCGTTTTGACTGATTGAAAAATCAACAATTGGGCCGTTTTGACCATTCCATGGCCGTTCTCATCGATCTCCCGGACGTTTTGACATGGGGCCGTCTTGACACGTTCCCACAGTACCCGTATCTAGGCCGTGGGATTTCCCCCATCTATAAAGGAATCCCCAGTATTTTTTACTCAGTGCAGAACAAAGTCCCTATCTTTTATGATTTGCAAACTTCTTTTAACGACAGGCCTTGTGCCAGAAACGGCTTAGAAACATTCATGAAGAAAAACTGACAGTTATCAGCGATTTTATTTTGTTTCATAAACGCATGACCCAATTTCAGTAATAGGTTTCCGATTCGTTTGTTTGGTTACCAGAGGGTTGGGAACCAGTTCGCTTAGTGAAGTGAAAATACGGCTCCCGATTCTTTGCAGTAATATTGTTATGAAATAAAAAAACGACATTGATTAACATATTTAAGCCGTTACTTTTATTTGAAAGCTGATTTTGTAATTGAACAGGACGGTTCATACTAAACAAAAGATCTTTCATTTTTTCATTATAAGAAAGAAAAAGAAATATTGCCTGATGTGTAGCCGGGAAATACACCGTGTTTTTCGTTACCATTACTGACCATGAAGTGAGCGTGTGCATTTTACAATGGCAAAATGAAAAAGAAGATCTATTATCACCCTTTGCCCAATGTATTGGGGAAATACCTCTATTGTTTCAAATCCTGGAAGAAACACTAAATGTAGGTATTGTTGAGTAGATAAAAAAATCACCCAGATTAGAATGTATGATTGTTTACTTTGTTGTTGAGATCATTTTTTAGACTTACATCTCTCCGATCCTTTTGATCTACTCTTTTCTTGTGTTCCGGTTCCTGTTCGTAACACTCGGGCATGCCTTTGATATGGCATTTAACCCAATATATATTTAATGCACTTTTAAAACTTTTCAATGATCTCTGACTGAAGCTGTATTTGTGCTGAAGTGTTTCTTAAATAACTTGTGACTGTGGCCCCTTGTAGATTGGTATCTTAACTAAAAATGCTTGTTTTCGTCTACAATATCTATTTTGTTGATAACTGGAATAATACTTTTTCATTTGATTAGAGCATTGGGTTTGAGTACCACTGGAGTACTGGGACATGTCTTTTTTGACTTCTATTTTGATTTCTGCTATTCAACAGAAATGTGTTGGTTTGTCTTCAAAAATCCCTTAGATTTCTTTCAAATCCATTCGTACGCACAAACCTCTCAGACCATACTGCGACGCAGTTCAGGCCATTCTGGCCTTTGATTTGGTTCATGTTTTCTTACAAAGTTTAATATCTGTCGGTCTACTAATGAGCAATTTCTGTTGTCAACATGTTTTTAACACATGTAAGCTGTTAGAAAAGTCTGTGTATGTCTACTAATGAGCAATTTCTGTTGTCAACATGTTTTTAACACTTGTAAGCTGTTAGAAAAGTCTGTGTATGTCTACTAATGAGCAATTTCTGTTGTCAACATGTTTTTAACACATGTAAGCTGTTAGAAAAGTCTGTGTATGTCTACTAATGAGCAATTTCTGTTGTCAACATGTTTTTAACACTTGTAAGCTGTTAGAAAAGTCTGTGTATTTGGTCAAATACATTTATAAACTGTTAGTGATTTAATTTACAAGACAGATTTATAAACCTATCTGGCATTATAATTGTTGATATTTTAGCCTTTGCCTTGTTTGAAATGCCTGGCAAAAGTCTTTGAACAAATTCAGCAAAATAATAAAAAAAAAAGAAAATGTTTAAAACAAAGAAAAGTTGCTCATACTTTGTTTATTTTTATATGCTGAATGCTTTCAAATCAGCTATTTAATTACTTTTTGATTTTAATTACTATCATCTGCTTGTTAACATAATAACCCTAGAATGTGATCTATTTATGTTCAATATGTGAATCTCATTAACAAAAATAAATGTTTCATCAACAAAAATATATTTTTTACCTCTAAAAGGCTTAATGAACAATTGAGACTTTTAAAGAAATTACTTTTGAAGGATTTTCCCCATAATGTGTACAAACATGTTTTCTCTTTTTAGAACTAGTTTTGATACAACTGTTTTCAGTTTGGATTACTAACTACCAATTAGGATAATGAAAAGACCCTTTACCACTCATTCAAGGGGTTTTGTAGGTCTACTAAACAAAACTAAATGTTGGTAATAACAAAATTCTTCATACGAGCAATTCCTCCTTTTTCCCACAATAACTTTTATCCTTGCAGGTGAGTAACTTGAAATTTATTTTTGTTTTTGAACCAGATAAAAAAAAATGTGTTTTGATAAAGGAATGATAAACCTTTGCCGACTATCTTCATCTATTCCAATGAGGTTGTTGCTTTGTTACAATGCTTTATGCTTGTTATGTTAACCCCTTTTTGTTAATACGTCGTAAAATTCTGACATCACTTGACTGTGAAAACCCCACAACTATTTCTTTTATAACATTATACCCTTGACATAATTAAGTATTTTCTATAAAAAAAAGAATTCCTCTCTAACAATGCTCTGTCTAAAAGTTGTTAGATATACTTCAATGACAGGGTTGTCATTAACTTTTTGAGTAAGTGGTCAACTTTTGATTTGAGGGACCAATGAAGCAAACATTTAACAAAAATTAGGTGTTACTTATGACCACCTATCATATTTTTTGTTATTTGAGTCGACCAAAAAGTCATTTGAAACGGTCAAATTGGCAGGCATCTGGCTCTTAATGACAACCCTGAATGATAGAATTATTTTATTTACTTACAACATATTACTAACTTTTCTTGCAAATATGAAAAATGGCTTTTTTGTCTACTATAACCTATTTATCCACAATACATCGCTTACAAGCACCAGAATTAGACTGTTGGATAAACCAGTGTGACTTTGAGATAAACTGCTCCTTATCAACAATTATTTAATGCCATGAACAAGCATTATATATGCTTTAATTTTGTTTAAAATTCCTAGCCTGCTGTTATTTTGGATTTTGAACAGTTGCAAATTGCCATATTGTGAACAGGATATAGAGTGAAGTCAATTTTTTTTCCGAGGTTTTATTTGCTACACTTATCTAAACAAGATTTCTGCATGGATGTTGTTTGTTTCAGTGAAGAGCCTTCTCAGCAATAGCAAGAGCTTTTTGATGACCAGTTATAGGACCAGTGATGTGACAGAGTAGACAAGAGTAAACCCACTTGTGTGCCGCCAGCTTATTAATCCTTTTCATCACAAAAACAAATTTTTACAAATGAGCAGAGGATGTTTTAAAGGTTATTCTTGTTAAATTGAGAAATTATATTTATGAGTGATTTCGTTATTTCAAGAGTAGTTTTCTATCCTTTTTATTAACACAATATCAATTTTCATCTTCAGATAAGAAATATATGATGATGATTGATAGATAGGAACAAAATAAGGTTGAGAAATTGTTTACATATCCTGATGTTACTAATTCTGCCTTTTTCCTACATATAAGTGTTAAACCAGGTGACTCAAGAAAGTATTGTAACCAAAAAAAATGTTGAAGTGAGCAATTAAGCCTTTTGTAATAGTGACCATCATTAGATCAGAGTAGGGTCCTTCATGGCCCAGTGGTGAAGGTTGCAGTCTTAGAATTCTGGGGTCTTGGATTCAAGTCCCACCATTGTCTATGGTTTTGTTGTAGTGTCCTTTGGTAAAACCCTTTATACCATTACTTAGTATTGGTGAATCCAGGAAAGCCATAACATAGCTAGAATTGTTGAAATGACATTTTACACCACCCCATGTATATGTTAAAAATATCATAAAAAGAATTATGATACTTTTACACTTAAGCCAAAGAGCTTCATGTGAGGGGAAAGTGTAAATGTGAATTTGTTGTGAGACTTTTGCGTACAACGTTTATTCCGTTGCAAAAGATGAGATGTTCATGCATTTTCCTTTTCTGGAGTTATTAAGAGATTTATTTGTACTTGATCCTGTTCAAGAACGGTTTGAATTTGCAAGTTATTGACTAATTGATCACTACACTTTTGTTGAGAGAAAACTGAGTGTCAATATCTTCAAATTTTTAATCTGTAGCAGTGAAGCCTTTAGATGATTTGATCTGCTATAAATCCATTTTATACAGGCTCACCATGTTTCTGCTTAGTCCCTTAGATAAACACTTTTTTTTTCTCAAAATAAATGCTAATGGCGATTGTTGACCTAGAATTGACATCTTTTTATATTTCTTTCTCTTTGTCAGTATTTATGCATTGTTCTCATTGTCACAATCTTTTTCACATAATCTATGTCATTTTATACTCTTTCTTTGTTTTTGTTGTTATCAACTTATGCTTTCAATTTGAACCACAATGCCTTCTGCCCTAACAGAAGACTGTTTTTCAATTCCATCACATTTTAAAATGTCGTCTGCCAACTCTTTGAATTACGGACAGTAGAAAATTTTGTGTTTGGTGAAGGGTTAAAACCAATGGAAGGCTCTTTAGGGTCTTTGTCTCAGGTCCCCTTTGTCTCATGCTCTGATCTTGTTATAACTTGTACTGCTATTGAATGGAGCCAGCATCAAATAATTGAATTGTTAGTAGGATGTGTGTAAGTGAACCAACTCCCCCAAATCAACTCAATTGGAGGCACCTTCAGCAAAGGATGACGAGAGACGCTGCTTGAAATGAGCAATTTCTCTTTTTATCAAAGTGTTTTCTGGTAGCAGAGTGGCATTTATTATCATGTTTAGGAAATTAAAAAAGTACATCTGTATGATACTCTGTTATAACAAGCTACCAACTTAAATGTTTTCCCTACAAAAACAAGTGATGAGTTTGTTGTTGGTAGTTCATTAGTCATTTTGTTATGATATTTAACCAATAACTAAACAATAAGGTCATTTAATCACTTTGTTGCAGACGACTAGAAATCATGGTGGAAAAAGGAGAAATTGCTCGTGACGAGCAATTTTTCCTTTTTCTCACAATGTTTTCTACCCTATCAGAAGATTATCAAATTTCATCACATTTTGAAATGTCGTCTGCAAATTCTTTCAATTTGGGACAGTAAAAAATTTGGCGTTTGGTAAAGGGTTAGGTAAGGAGGCTCCTTGACTCGGGTAAAAATATTAAGAAAGTATGGATATTAGACCCTTTTGAGATACCAATGTTAAAGCTACTACAATACCCAAACTGATAATTGTTAATGACTGATTGATTGCTTAAACCCTTAAAATGCTGGGCAAATTTTTGAAAAATAGATTTTTGTGTTGTCTGCTTTCCAATTCCTTAGAATGTTGGGAAATGTTCTTAAAATGAATCTTTGTGTCGTCTACTTTACAAAACCTTAAATATCTGCTTAGTTTTGATGAAAAAAGGTACTCAGAGTAGCTAACAGGTTAGATCACAGGCCATTCGCCAATTTACTTGGCAGCCAGCCTAGATCTCGCCTGTTTGCATAAGCATGGGGTTGGTTACAGCAATTTAAGGGTTTAACAATATGAGAAAAGAAGTTTTCTCTTAATGGGACACTTCTTTTGTTTTTCACAGTGTTTTTACAAAATACTTTTATTAATTTAAAACAAAAGAAGACATTTTGATTAAAAAGAGCCTATTGACCTCCTACCTGTAGAAGAAACTTTCTAGCATTAGTAGATAAGTGAGTATTTTTATAAGTCTGTGTTTCATGTCATGAATCATCACGCAAATAACCAAATATTCATTTGTTTTATTCTTTTTTACGCAAAGTTGTTATTACAAATGGTTCTGTTTTTAAAACATATTTAACATCAATTAAGATCAACTATAAAGGCAACATTTTTCTTTGGAATAAAACTTTTCAAAAGTTTTTTTGTTTTGGTGTATTGCATGTACTTATGAATAATTTGGTAAATGATGTGAGAGTTCTTAAAATTGATAAACTTTTTGGTAAATATATGAAGATTCTTCTAACCAGTTCAAACACAGATGGGTAAAAAACAGGTCCCCAATTAATCAAACACAGGCTAATGTCTAAATTCCGAAAAATTAGATAAATAATTGGCAGACAGCTACTGAATACTGATAGAATTTACTATAACAACTTGGATATAAAGCATTAAGGGAATATGCAAATGAAAGGGTTTTAAATGCCATATATCAACACTCTGGGACAAATAGTGAATTAAGCAATAAGTTAACTCATTTCTTTATGGTCACTTCACTTAAGCACATTACTAGCAGAAGGCAATGAAAAACCACTTTGATAGAAGTGAAAACTTATTTCACCCTCAAAATATCAATATTATACAACCAGATGTAAGGAAAATGATGGTTGAAAACATAAGCAAAGGAACCATAAGTAAAGAAAATATTTGCTGGAAACATAAGCAAAAGATCCATAAGTAAACAAAATGATTGATGGAAACATAAGTAAACAAAATGATTGATGGGAACATAAGTAAACAAAATGATTGATGGAAACATAAGTAAACAAAATGATTGATGGGAACATAAGCAAAGGAACCATATGTTTTGATTATCTGATTAAGATAAAGGGATACTGATTTTGATACGTTTTTGGTGAAACATGCAGGGCTAAATAGTGACAGAAAAAAATCTCAATGTTTTTAAAGTCATCCTTGTGAAGAATAAATTTTTCAACTAATTCTTAAAATGGTGAATATTTGAAATAGAAAAGGAATGATGGCACAAAACAGCGGGTTTATCTAAATGGGCAATTGTCTGAGAAACTAATTGTTAATGCTTGAATTGAATGCAAATCAAATTGTTAACAGTAGTTCTTAAGGTCTATGTTAACAAATAATTGGTTATTGATATCCAATGAAAGTCCTTATCAGTATTTGCAATCAGATTTTACAGTTAAATAGTTAACTGTTTGGGCACATTAAAAGCCAAAAAGTATTGTTGTAGAAGTTACACACACAGGTGTAAAGGTTGACTGAAAATTGTCTGACAAAATGTGATTTTGTAAGGTATATCACAATGTCTGTAGCTTGTGTTATACATCCATGTTATTTAAAGCTAAGATATGTGCTGTAACATGAATGTCAATTATACTATGTTTGGATAAATCTAAAGATTATTTCAGTTACTCAAAGGACAACTTCTATTTGTTCATGATTCTTCGTCAAGTAATTGTTAAAAGAGTTACAGTAAAATGCCGGTTTTGTTTTAAGATGTTTTGCAAGGGCAAATCATGTAAATAACGTTTTTGTTGCATTTTTTCTTTTGTCACAGTTATTTTTATATTTTCCTAAAGGGAAAGATTTGATATTTTATGTGAATGAGAAAGGAATCGGTATGCATATTCCCTTAGTTTTAACATAACTGCTATGTAGTGGGTGTCAAGACAAATGCCTTGGAGTAAGTCCCTATATTAAGAGTGTTAATTGGAGGTTTTATCACTTAATCACTATAAAATCTAGGTCAACTTATCTGAAATATACACATTATCACGGAATGACTTAGTAATCATTCTTGTTCAATTTGTTGCCTACAAAAAGTACCACCAACAGTGATATAACACCCCAATGCAATTACCATGTAAACTAAACTCTAGGGGAAATAAATACAAAATTCTAAAAGAAGGCATGCCATAGACCCTTAGAGAATTTGAAAATATTTCATTTCATTTGCTAATTACAACTTAGATCTTTCATGCTAAAAAAAAGATGCAAATTGAAAAATTCAGGCTACCGTAAATTTTTGTAAGAAGGCAAAGCCAAGTCTTATTTGTCCAGGGAATTGCATTTACCAGTTATTTGTAAGTTTCAATAGTAACATGTACATGCTAAATCATTGTTTAGGTTTTTTGTAGAAATGGTTCACCAAAGATAAAATGGATGAAGCCTTTAAGTTTTTGAAATATTAGTTTTGTTGCCAGTTCAAGTGGTTGTTTTGAATTGATGTTGGATACTGTTTGTTCCATTTTCTGTTTTGTAAAAGTCACACATTTACAATGTGAGCAGTCTTTTTGCAATAAACCTTAAAGTCGATATTCTCTTTTTGTTGTTGTTTCTACCAGGGTGAACTTGGAAAGTTTGTTTAATGGGTTTTTACATTGAGTCAACAGTATTTCAGTTATGTTGCAATGCCCGACTCTTAATGATGGGGGAAGACCCCACGAGCATGGATCAAGCTTGGTAGAACCATCGGCATTCCATAAGTCATGTGGAAGGCTACCTCTCGTGAAAATTGAAATGCCCTCACTGAGACTTGAACCCACATGGAGAGGGTCCATTTGATTGGACTTGGAAAGATGTTAGAATCTCGGAGAATCACAAAGAAAATTTTCCATCCTGGTCAGTAATCTTTATTATAGTATATTACTGGTAACTTACTAAGACATGTACTTAGATTCATTCAATTAACAGGTCACCTATTAATCACTCAAAAGTATGTCCTGTTTCTATCATATTGGATGAATAATCGGCAGACAACTATTGAACCTTGTGTAGGACCAGTGATAGAGCGTCGGCCTTTTAGGCACTAGGGTTGTAGGTTTGATTCCTACAAGTAGCTACTTCTACTTTGTGTCTGTTTGTTATGTATCCAGGAAGTCGAAGACACTGTAATTGATATAAGATGTAAGAAATTGTTTTAACATACAACATTTAATGAATGAATTGGATTAGTCCAATATTTCCATTTTAAAGTTGAGTGTTTGCATAAAGTTGACAAGACATCTCTTGAGTTTGTCATGTTGAGTGTTGTGAAATTTGCAGATGAGCCTTTGAGACACAAGTGATGTAAAATTAACCTTTAAAATGAGTGTTTTTTATGCAATCTCTATACAAACACAAAGCTTATTTTTCTAAAAGTTTATATTGTTATTAGTTAAACCTTGCACTAACAATTTTTTTTTTTAAATCACATCAACATTATTTCAGTTATGTAGCGATGCCCGACTATTAATGATGGAGGAAAACCCCATCCTCAACTGCCCATAAGGGCTGGTCAAGGCGGGTAGAACCATCGGCATTCCGTAAGTCAGTCGGGAGACTGCCTCTCATGAAAATCCATATCCATCTCAGGATTTGAACCCATGCGTAGAGGGGTCATGTGATTTCAAGTTCTGTACTCTAACCACTAGGCCACGAAGGCCCCTTACACTAACAAGGACATAATATGCAAACAGAAGTTGTAATGCGTTCCGTCTGTTTGTACTGTTATTTTGCTATTACTTTTACATATCAAAAATATTTATAAGATTTTGAGAGAGGTAATATATGGGGATGCTGAAGACCAGCCGTATACAGGAACCAGCATTATGAAGGACTGCATAGAAAGGGGATTCCAATGTATATGATAAACTTCTTTATTTTGTCTATATACCCTAAACTAATGGATTATCGTAATCTCGATGAAGAATTGACTCATCAAGATCAGCTCTATGAGTAAACACAAAATAGGATTTTCTGCATGTGATTTGAAATAGTGCATTAACAAAGCTTTAATGCACCTTAAATCTGGGTATCTGTTTTAGTATTGTCATAAACCATAAAGGTATTCCTTGTTTAACAACAGTTCTACTGTGTTTCTATAATAGTAAGGAAATATTGTGCATAAAAATACAATGCTTGATACAAAGATCATTTGCACCAATTAAAAAGAAACAAATGGCTTTGAATGCATTCTCCTTTTCTTTATTCAATTATTGACAAAAAGTGTAATAATGGCATAACTTGATACATGTACAAAACAGACTTTACATGCTTATTTTAGACAAACTTTACTAAATCATCGTGGGAAAAGGTTAAAAATACTCTCAAGTGCAATTTCTCTGTCTCAATTGATAACTTCTATCCTACAAGAGAACATCTATAAAAGTTTCAATTTACTTTTTATTTCAATTGTTTGTCTCTCACCATAGCTAGGGTTCAATTTAAGACCATATTAAGGGCATCACATTAACATACTACCAAACAATAAATTAATTTGACCAGTTTGTTGAAGACTCTGGAAAACATTGTGGGAAAAGGAGAAATTGCTCGTGACGAGCAATTTTTCCTTTTTCCACAATGTTTTCTACCCTATCCAATTAGTTTTTTTCCTATTCAATTACAATGTGAGATGTCTTGCAATTTGGAACAGTAAAAAAAATTTGGTGTTTGGTAAAGGGTTTTAAGTGCTACAGTCTTTCAATTACCCCTCTGAACCACATTGTTCGAAAAAAATATATATATTTGACCAAACTTGCAAACTATTGTTCAGTCACTCATAAAGGTGAAAGCACTACTATGGTCTTGCACTGACCCCTTGATATGCTAGTTGTAAATCTAGATTACTTTCATAAATCGTCATTTAGGAGAGGGTCCTGTGTGCTTACAATGGCAGATTTAGAGCTTGGGGGGTCCCGGGTTCAAGCCCCATTGACACCTCTGGTTTCGTGGGAGTGACCATTGGCAAGTCAATTCAGAGCCCTAGCCTAGTACTGGTTGATCCAGGAAAGCCGTTAAATAACTGAAAAGTTCATACTGCGTTAAACACCATGCAATCGATCATAACTTAGGAAGAGCTTGGTAAAACAACGGATTCTCCACCGTTGAAAGCATAGTTAGAACTGGTAAGGACTGTGTATTGTAACGACCCTATATCTGTACAGACGAAATTAGTCTGGTTCTCAAACTGATCTCTTGTTAAGGTATTGGACTGGACTAAAACATCAGAGTTCTCCTCTATCAGATCTATATGGGGATCAGTATTAGAACTTACAAATGATTTTTGACACCCTTCTATATGTTTATCCAACTTAATTTGACTTCTAAACGATTTTTTGCAAATACTGCAGTAAGGTTTCCGTCCTGTGTGAATTTTCATATGCTGGCGATAATTGCTCTTGTCGCTAAAACTTCTATCACACACATCACACTTATACCGTTTCATCTGTCTGTGAACATTCGCTATGTGTTTGTCTAACTTGTCCTTGATTCCGAACTTCTTGTCACACTCTGGACATGACAAAATGGACAAACTGTTTACAGGTTGACTGGGTGTTGTATGCCCTTGTGATATTAAATGGTGTGTTAACGAAGCCTGTCTCATGAACCCTTTCCTGCATATTTCACAAAAGTACAAGTTCTGATTGGGTCTAGTGTTGCCTGGACCACAGTTCCTCGTTTTGTGTTTGTACAGACCACTTCTTTGTTTGTATGAATTACCACATACCTCGCATTGATATTTTAAACTCACTCTGTGAGAGGCCATGTGGTTGGAGAGAGCTACCTTTCCCCTAAAAGTCTTATCACATATCTTGCACTGCTCTGGATCTCCAACACTATGTTTCCATTCTAAATGAGCTGTCAAGACATGCTTACGCTGAAATCCCATCCCGCATATGTTACACAGAAATTGTTTATTTTTACTGAAGAAATCTTTGTGATGAGTGACTCTATGCTTCTTTAAAGTTACACTATTTAAAAACACATCCTGGCAGTTATCAATGTTACACCTGCATTCCTGATGGAATTTGTGTTTCTTTAATATCTCTACAGATTTAAAAGTCTTTCCACAAAGGTTACATGAGTATGATTTCTTTGAAGCAGGACCATGGATTTGTTCTAAATGACGTTGAAGTGTAGATTTCCTCGCAAATTTCTTTTTACACTGATTACATTGCCAGCTCCCTTTGATAGATGATTTCAAGTCTATGATGCTAGATCTGCCTGCGGTGTGCTCAACTGTATGTTGTGTGGACTCAGTTATTTGGCTGTCTTCTGTTAATACTTTGGTAATACTTTCATCTCTTGAATGTGCCTCATTACTGCCTAAGTTAAGAGCTTCATTGTTTTTTGTAGGCCCATCTACTTTTTCCTGGTCTATAGTTACAGGTATCTTTATAGGAATTATTGACTGATCTGTCTTAAGCCTGGTTTGGTGCATGAGTGATTCCTCATTATAATTCCAATCTGGAAAAAATTACAAATATCAGAAAATTTATTTGTATACATCATGGGTTCAGCACAATACTATAGTAAGTGCTTCACGTTTGTGAAGCACTTACTATAGTCTTGCGTTGAACCCTCGACATGTACTATGCATTGAGTTACATAAATTTGTAAGAAATGATCAACAAATTCAACATTTTTCACCTTAAAATCTTACAAAAAAAAATTCAAAGTTCCTGGGTCAGGAAAAAAACTTGGTTGTGATAAAAAGAAATGGTCAGTGAGCTTAAAAGCTATTTCAACCGTAGTTCAATTATAATACAAAAGTAAGTTTATCAATCTCGACATATACATTATTTCTCTTTGAACAGAACCAATTGATTCCTTTTTACAGCTTGTCAGTGAGAAATGACTTTATAATCTCAAACAAATACTAAAATCAAACGGCAAAAAAGTCCATGCGCCCAATCTTTATGTCTGAGATGCTATCATATTGTGTCTGAGATGCTATCATGTTATGTGTTTGTCTAACTTGTCCTTGATTCCGAACTTCTTGTCACACTCTGGACATGACATAATGGACAAACTGTTTACAGGTTGACTGGGTGTTGTATGCCCTTGTGATATTAAATGGTGTGTTAACGAAGCCTGTCTCATGAACCCTTTCCTGCATATTTCACAATAGTACAAGTTCTGATTGGGTCTAGTGTTGCCTGGACCACAGTTCCTCGTTTTGTGTTTGTACAGACCACTTCTTTGTTTGTATGAATTACCACATACCTCGCATTGATATTCTCTTTGAACAGAACCAATTGATTCCTTTTTACAGCTTGTCAGTGAGAAATGACTTTATAATCTCAAACAAATACTAAAATCAAACGGCAAAAAAGTCCATGCGCCCAATCTTTATGTCTGAGATGCTATCATATTGCAGTCAATAATAAAATCCGGATGTTAAGATTATCATCAATAGTATATGTACACACTATCATTTTGTTTTTGCTCAATTAATCATTTTTGTGTATATCATTTCACAACATTAACCAATTTAATTTTTTTTGCCATTGTAATGAAAAACCATCGACCATCCTATTCAGCTTGGAGACATCCCAAAACCTTCACCGAACCAAACAAAGTCTGTTGGGTAACGTCATCACGTAAAAGGCTCTAGTATCTAAGGCCATATAACAAGTAAATGTGGTTATAACTTATAAGATAATCAATTATTTGAATCAAAAGTTAAAATAAAATAACTACCTGCACAAAACTGTAAGAATTCTGATTTCAGCTCTCCATGTTTATCCAAGAACTTGCGACCCATGTCAGAGGCTATCTGGTGTGTCCAACTGCCATGTCTATCGGCTAAAACAATTATCGTCTCAATTTGTCTCTCATACAAATCCTTAATCTAAAAGAAAGAATCAAAAGTTGACTTAATAGAATAATATCATAACCAGCCTGCCCATTTGATACAAGTTTTGGCATTCTATAAAAAGTATTTAAAGCATTTCTTAATACAGACTCTTTTACTTACAAATCTGCAGATTTAACACCATATTCCATAATAGCTATCTTTATCACATCCGCTGCAAAACGCTTTAGCAATCACTTCGACAAAAGGGTGAATGGTTGGTCACAATAGTTTCTATCAAACCTATTAATCAAACAGTATCCTTTGTTGCTACTTTTGTTGTTGTTCTTGTTGCTACTTTTAATGTTGTTACCAGTACATTAATAAGTTTTCTTAGCAGCATATTTGACTTGGCGCCAAAAGAAGAATATTCACCCATTGTGAGCAAATTCTCAAAAACTTTTAAAAGAAAGAATAACACAATTATCAATTGATCATCTTGATAGTTGCCCTTGTCTGTATGTTTTTTGTCTTTGAAAAAAAGTTCACTTGTCTAAAGAAGATTTTGGACAAGCTTGGCAAATGGGAAAATTGATTCTGCCATGTCTGCAGTGACATGCTGAGGAATTTATTATGACTGTGAGAAAAGGATAATTTTTTTCCATTTCTAGTAGAGAAAAATACATCCCTTTGTCACAATAGATACTTTATAACTAATATCTAGTAAAGAAAATAAATAAAAAATTATGTTTACCCCTCCTTCCAGTTTGGAACAGTCACAAATTCCCATGTTGTGGAATTGGTAGCCCGTTAACCAATTCAAATATTATCTTTTTATAAGCATCAAGGAAAGATTGTAGATGAAGAAGAGCTTACCAATTGATTCATGAGGCATACAAATGGTATTGACGTCTTCTCCATTTCTGGGTATAACTCAGTTTTCTCACAAAAGATCTATATCTGAAACAGTGAAATAAAATTGCATCATAGGGGAAGAGGATTCTAAAAGTAAATAATAACAAACCAAGGTTTGAAAGACATGCGGTAAGCCAAGGGCTGCTGCTAACCAGTTGAATGATCAATTGACAATTCACAGTGATACTCCACTTTTAGATTACAGCATACAATTTCCCCTTCATATTTTAAATATTTTATTATCAATATATCCAAGCAAGGGTAAGGGTAACAGGTTATAGTAACTTTAACTGTTGAAGGCAGACTCATAGTCCAGATGTCTGGTCTTGAAGGTCATTGCTCTATTGACTGATATCACAATAAATGTCCAAATGTTGAAAAAAGATTTGTTAACGGATCATTATTGAGACTAATTGTCCAGGGTTCCCAGGTTCAATCAGGGTCTCGTCGCTGTAAATTTCACAGATACTTTCTAGTATTTCCCGCCCAACAAGTCCTTCAGATGAGACTTTAAACCGAGGTCCCATTTTATGAGAAGCCTGAATTGGCCAATTTAAAATGGACGTAAAACCACAGATATGGTATAAAAAGAGAATTGTCAATTGAATAGTCCAGTCAGCTTACACATTGATATCAACACCTTGTTTATTATCCGTTCACCGTATTTGTTTTACATCGATTGTGAAGGAAGCTTAAAGCTTGTTCAAAGCCACTCTCGATGGCTGCTTCCTGGATACTAAACCAGTAATCACGCCGGTTTGTGGGTTAGTCTCGGAAAGTTTCGAACCTGGTACCCTTGGTACAAGAGCCCGACGCTCTACCCCTGCACCAATGTCTATTTAACCCATTACCAAACAATGACGATATTTGACTACTTTATTGCAGACGACTCTGGAAAATATTGTGGGAAAAGGAGGAATTTATCTTAACAAGCAATTTCTCCTCTACTCACAATGTTTTAGGCCCTATCAGAAGATCATTTTTCAATTTCATCACAGTTTGAAATGTCGTCTGCAAACTCTTTTAAAATGGAACAATCGAAGCTTTGGCGTTTGTTTAAGGGTTAAACCATTTAACATAGCCCCATACACTACTGAAATATAACTGGCTCAGCTTCACGTAAAGAATAAAATGCATGACGATACGGTTGCCTACTTTATCCGAAGACTACTTCAATCCGGTTATAGCTCTAGTTTCTCATTTCGCACACAAACAGGAATTGGCTTTCTTGAGGAAGTTCTAACGAAAGAAACCAATGTTTATACAACACAGCATTTATCAAGTTTTGTATAATTGAAGTTGCCAAATGAAAAAAATACTTATTACTCTAGCAAAGAGGATTAGTTTATAAATAAATAAATTTGTTGTTGTTGTTGTTTCTATCAGAGTACGCCTAGCTCACACTCGTTCGGTTCGGATTCTAGTTTTCCCCCTTTTCAATCGAATTGCACAATTGTTTTTATCTCATTTCCATTTAATGAACTCTTTTTGATTCAATACATTCAAAATCAGTAGCGAATATATATTCGGATTTGCGCGTAAGAAAAATTTATAAGATAACAAATCTAATTCGAACATTTTCTGACAGCCACAAAGCTTGAAAACGGAAAGTAAACTGCACGTGAGTTCAAACCGAAACTGCATTCTTCACGTTCTTCTAATATACTCTATGTTTCTGTTTGTTTTATCATAGATTGTTGACAATTGATATTCCGCTTAATCATTTAGTTTCACGATAAATTCACTAGGTAATTCCACGATTTGAATACATGTCCTCTATTTATTGAACCTGTCTGTCTGTCAGTTGTCAACAGAGATAACGTTCATGCTAGTTACACAGTTGCAGGGCGACGTGGCCCCTTCCCTCATCCTTCTCCATCCCTATTCTTCAACCATATTAATTTTGTTACAAACTTTAAATTGTGGTCTGGTACAATATAAATGTCTGGGTTTTTTCATCAGATCCTAAAGATTTCACCAAATATTTTTTTAATAAAATAATGATTTTTGATGAAATATTTCTAACAGATATTGGATGTTGAAACTGTATAGAATGAGCACTACTATTTTTTATGTCTGACATCTATGAATATCAGGTCATCATCCAGTTACAAGTTACAACACAATGGATGAGATGTAATTCACCTTATTTCCGGCGGCTAACGCAAAATGCACACAGGCACCAAATACGTATTTAAATACACACAAATTGGTTATATATCACAATTGAATGTTTTTTTTACCCTTTTCATTAAAGATGATCATATCAACACATCTTTGTTTCATATTTTGTCAATCGGCTCTTTTCGGCAATCCCCGACTAGTGACGGGGATTGCCGAGTTGATACGATTGGCCCTTCGTTGCTGACCTACTTTCAAAAATGGCTCCCCATTACCTCCGAGGTTATTTTAAGAAATGGCCAAGGTGTTCCAAATGGTAAATTAGATAGGGACTTAACTAATCAAACTAATGCACACTGGAATGGGAAAAACCTATTCAGCATTTTTTAATTGTTTAACGGAAGTCTAATTGATTCCATGTTTTGGTGGTAGATAGTCTACAAGTTTATTAACATATCTTGTCATATCAATTGACTTAGAATGACATTGTGCTTTAAATCAGAAAATTAGAATAGAAATAACCTGACATTATTTGGATTGTTCGAAATTTCGAGGTTAGATTGCCCCATCAGAAAAAATAAAGCAATCTTCTAGGGATGGGAACGAATAGTGAAATCACTATTCGAATATTCGACTAGAACTATTCGAATATATTCGAATATTCGATTTTAGAATTCGTTTTGATGTCCGAGTGTCTGCATGTCCGAATACTAGTACACTAGTCCTCTGTTCAAACCTTTTGTGTATGGCCGATATCTGTATACATGTACGTGCATGCAATATCTTGCCATTCAAGTGATTCAGTAGGTTGGATGTTGTATTCTTGAATACAAAGTCCTGGTTACACAGGTTACAGGTCGCCTTCGACTTGTCGGCAGAACGAGTAAAGTAATTCCAGACACGTGATGGAGACATTATGATGTCTCTGAATAGATGTAGAAATTAGAATGATGATAAGTTTGACAAATTATTCTGAAGAAAAATATACTTTCTAACACATTATTTGATTGGTCTTCGTGCATATGCAATCATGATTACGATTGGTTATTGAAAGAGTAATTGTTTAATTTAACGACAAACAAGTTACGTGATTGGTTGACACTGACAATTGTCAATTAGCGTGATTGACTTGTTTTGGATAATAAGGAGCAAGTGCAGATCAATAAGGTGTTAGATTTAGCGGCTTAAAATCGACTATTTTCACACTTAGGAATTAATCGTTTTGCAAACTGTCAAAAGATGTGGTAATTTGTCACAGGTGTTTTACTGTGTGACATACGTTGTAAAAACATCGTAACTGCACCTGGGAGCTAGGCACGTTCTTTGATATTTGGGATCGGTTTAGAGGAAGAAAATGAAAATAAAACATTATTTTTGATTAAATTTATAGTAAACATACAGTAATATGGGTTCGTTAAAATCGAATATTCGAATACTATTTTGCTATTCGAATATTCGACCCACTATTCGAATATTCGAATATTCGAATATTCGTTCCCATCCCTACAATCTTCACATCAAATTATTTTGACTAGGGACTTAACTACATAGATATACACCCCCCATGGCAGGGCGGGGGGTTAGAAATTGTCCTGCCACTGCGCTGCTGAGTGGTAGAACCCCACCAAGTGCCTGCCCGTTTGCCGTGGGCTGCGACTCGTGTCGCCTGATGCAGGGATCCTGGTGGTTGAGAGAATCCAGGGTTAGGCTAGTTAATACCCTGTTTTTTCAATACACCACTTTGGCCTGAATTTGGGCTAAACGAGAGGTCAGGAAGGCCCGACCTGATCAATCGGCTGGTCATGCCTTGTCATGGGCAACTTGTTTTTTCATCAATCTTCCACCATACAACATATTTTCAAATTTATTTGAAATTTCTTCACCTTTAGTACCCCATGACGGTGGCCCATGGGTCAATCAGATGAAAGATTAGGTGTTTGATTGACATTTTGTACCATCCCAAATTTATGTCGCTTGCTTGGAATGACATCTTTTGGGACACATTTGTCCAGTCTAGCCCTTTCACCCTGAGTATACCATCCTTGTAACCCTGACTTGATCTGCGATGGGTTTCCCCAGATTAAGTCCCCTTGTTGGGCTCCATGGTGGGCGGGGACCAAGGATGGTGAACTTTTTAAATTAATATGGAATCCCATAAAAAAGCTGCCAAGCGTACCCTTTCTGACAGCGATTCAGAGGCAGAGTCTTCTCCGTCACCACTAAATTTTCCAAGATTTATTGTGGTTGAAGCAGAAGATTCAGTCAAACCAATTACACACATATCACCATTTGTTATCGAGAAAACAATCAAAAGTATTCTCGGTACACCAAAATCAGTCAAAAAACTCAAAAACAACACCATACTAATTGAATGCTTCACAAAGCAACAAACAATCAACATACTCAAACATAAAACACTATTCAAACAAGCAGTTAAAGTATACCCACATCCATCACTCAACTCATGTAAGGGAGTCATCCGTTGCAAGGACCTCCATTACTGCTCCTCTCTTGACGACATCAAGGACAACTTAAAGTCACAGTCTGTCACTGATATCAGACGCATCAGTGTCAAAAGAGATGGAGTGTTGAAAAACACTAACACTTACATAATCACTTTCTCATGTCCCACAGTTCCACCTACACTTAAAATTGGATTTGAATCCTTAAAAGTAGACACATACATTCCTAACCCTCTTCGTTGTTTCAAATGTCAACGATTTGGTCACCACACCACAAAATGCACCAACACACCAGTCTGTGCTAGATGCGCATTTGTAGGCGCAGATCACAGCACTGAACACTGCACCGCACCTGCATGCTGTTTCAACTGCAAGTCTGGTCACGTTGCCTATGCGAAGGAGTGCCAAACTTGGAAAGATGAGGAGGATATCCTGACCATCAAGTACAAGGAAGGCATTTCCTTTGCAGAAGCACGCAAACTTGTCCTGCAACAAAAGCAGGACAAGGAAAGACTTGTCAGTGGGAACAGCTACTCAGCAGTAGCCTCCCCGAAGCAAGACTGCCATACCTGCGATCTTCTCCTCAAACTTCTTTTGGGGAAGTTTCCAGAAATGGCAGAGGAGCTGAAGGGCAAGGTCCCAGCACCACTTTTATCATCATACATAGCAAAACAGCCACCTCCTACACCAAAACCTGCAACTGCACCCAAACCATCTACTTCTGCACCCAAATCTCAATCAGCACCAAAACCTACTGCCACACCAAAACCTACAACTACACCAAAAGATACTTCTGCACCAACACCTGCATCAACATCTAAAGCTAAACAACCTGCCTCTGAATCAAAGTCTAAACAACAACAAAAATCTATTTCTTCTTCCAATGGTCCATCTTCTGGATCAAAGGCAAACCCTTCTCTTTCTAAGAAAGAAAGGAAAAACCTTCTCAAACAAAAATCTCTTTGTTCAAATGATGAACAACACTCAGATGCTGCAACAAGTTCTGTCGCAAGAACCCCCATTGCAACTTCTAACAATTTTGAAGTCCTTGATGCAATGGACACTGAAGAGGTCCTTGAAGGCGACTCTTCAGATGTCGAGCAGTCCATATGGGGGGGTTCTTTGGATGATTGGGGTAAAAAACCAAATACCAAGGACCCCAAGTCACCTGCTTCTTAACTTTTTAATCTGCTGCAATGAATTATAGAATGCTTTTTTATACTTTTTTAATTTTACTTTTTAGCGCAATGGCTAATCCAATTGTCCAATGGAACTGTCGAGGTCTGAAGGCCAACTTTGATGAGTTGTCACTTCTGATTAATAAACACAAACCTGCTGCACTTTGTCTTCAAGAGACATTCTTGAAAGAGGATGACACTATCTCCCTCAAATTTCATTCTATATACAACAAGATTTACACTGAAGGCAATAAAGCCCAAGGTGGAGTATCTGTCATTGTTAATAACAGTGTTCCTCACAGGCACATACAGCTTGATACTTCCCTTCAAGCTGTAGCTGTGAGATTATCTTTACATAACACTATTACCCTGTGCTCTTTGTATCTTCCACCAAATAAACCTATACACCAAGGTAGTCTTGATGATTTGATATCTCAACTACCTCAACCATTTGTACTTGTTGGTGATTTTAATGCACATAACACCATATGGGGTTGTACAGATACGAACCGCCGTGGTGATCAAATAGAGAATTTTATGACTGTAAATTCTCTTTCGTTCCTGAACGATCCAAGTGCAAAAACATATTTGCATCCAGCTTCAGGATCATATTCTTCTATTGACCTTTCTTTTTGCAGTCCAGTACTTCTCCCTGATTTTTCATGGAGATGTTTAGAAGACACTTGTGGAAGTGATCACTTCCCTATTATTTTAAATGAAAATAAACCTTCAGTCCTTGATCGTCCTCAAAAATGGAAGTTGTCCAAAGCAAACTGGAGTAAATTCCAGATGCTTTGTGAACAGAATATTGTTCACCATGCGTTTGAGGACTGTGAGGACCCTTCCTTCCTTTTTTCTTCTTTATTGTTTGATGCAGCCAAACAGTCTATACCTCAGACCTCTACAAATCCCAAACGTCCAGATAAACCTTGGTTCACTTCTGAATGTAAGGAAGCCGTTAGGGAACGAAAGGCCTCTCTCAGGAAATTTAACCTGAGACCAACACAAGAAAACCTTAACGACTTCCGTATCCGCCGTGCAAAGGCAAGATGCACAATTAAAACAAGTAAGCGCAAGTCCTGGAGAGATTATGTCTCTAGACTTAATAGTCGCACCTCAACCAAAAAGACTTGGGACATGATTCGTAAAATGAATGGCAAAGGTCCATCTCATATTAGTCACCTCACTTCAAACAACCAAGAAATAGATAACCCTCAGGACATAGCAGATACCTTGGCAGAGACTTTCTCGATAAAATCCTCTGCTGAGAACTACTCTACAAAATTTCAGACCTTTAAAACGAGAGCGGAGAAAACAAAGCTCAATTTTACTTCTAAAAATGAAGAGCATTACAACAAACTCTTCACTCTTAAAGAACTTCAATCTGCCTTGAAGAAATCCCATGACACTTCTCCAGGTCAGGACCAAATTCACTATCAATTCCTCAAGCACTTACCACATTCATCCCTTTCTATTTTACTCGATATTTTTAATAATGTTTGGCAGACTGGTGAATTTCCATCCAGCTGGCGAGAGGCTTTGGTCATTCCAATTGCAAAACCAGGAAAGGATGCAAAAGATCCAAACAGCTACCGACCGATTGCCTTGACAAGTTGCATCTGTAAAACTCTTGAACGGATGGTTAACGATAGGCTTGTTTGGTTTCTTGAATCGAACAACCTTATTGTATCTGTTCAAAGTGGCTTCCGCCGACAACGAAGTACGTTAGACCATCTTGTTCGGTTCGAAACGTATCTTCGAGAAGCTTTTATTAAAAAGCAGCATGTAGTATCTGTATTTTTTGACTTGGAAAGTGCATATGATACCACTTGGAAACATGGTATACTTAAAGATTTACACGATTTTGGCCTCAGAGGCCGCCTTCCTATATTCATTGCAGCATTCCTGGATGAACGGCTCTTCCGCGTTCGTGTTGGGAACACCTTGTCAGGTGCTCGCGAGCAGGAAATGGGGGTTCCCCAGGGGTGTATTTTGTCTGTTACACTTTTTAGCATTAAGATAAATAGCATTGTTAAAGCTATAAACCCTGGAGTGGACTGCTCCCTTTATGTAGACGACTTTGTTATTTGTTTCTGTTCCAGAAACATGGATATTATTGAACGCCAACTACAGCAGTGCCTTAATAAATTGCAAATATGGTCAGATGAAAATGGGTTCAAGTTCTCCAAAACGAAAACCAAATGTATGCATTTTTGCAATCTTCGTAGATTGCATCCAGACCCCGATCTGACTCTAGGCAATACTAAACTAGAAGTTGTGCCAGAGTTCAAATTTCTTGGAGTCATTTTTGACAAAAAGCTTTCTTTCTTGCCTCATATTAAATCTCTTAAAAAGAAATGCCAAAAAGCAATGAACATTCTTAGAGTTATTGCACACTCAGATTGGGGAGCCGATAAGAAGGTCCTGCTAAGGCTATATCGATCCCTTATTCGATCAAAACTTGATTATGGTTCTATAGTGTATGGATCAGCCCGTAAATCCTATCTCCAGCTGCTAGATCCAATACAAAACCAATGTTTAAGGCTTGCCCTAGGCGCCTTTAGAACATCTCCTGTTAACAGCCTCTATGCAGAGGCTAATGAACCTTCTCTATATTACAGAAGGGAAAAACTATCTCTTCAATACTTTTTAAAATTGAAATCCAATCCTTTTAACCCTACTCATCGAGTAGTTTTTAACCCCCAATACAAACGCCTTTTTCAACAGAAACCAAATGCTATTGCCCCATTTGGTATTCGCATGGAGCCCATTATAGATAATCTTGGGGTAGACACTGATTCCATAGCCCAGTACAAGTTATCTGACATACCTCCATGGACACTGGACACAGCAAACTTTTTATTTGATCTTACCTCTGATAAAAAATCAGAAACAGATAGAGCTATCTTTCACAGTAAATATAGAGAAATAAAAGAACAATATTCTTCCTACAAACCTATATACACTGATGGATCCAAGGACGGTGATTTGGTTGCAGCTGCAGCTGTATATGGAGAAAGGGTTAAGAAATGCCGCCTTCCAGACAAGTCTTCTATCTTCTCTGCAGAGATAAGGGCTATTGATTTAGCCCTTAACCTGGTGGAAAATGCAAATTCCACCCGTTTTATCATATTTTCTGATTCTCTATCAGTACTGCAAGCCTTATCGAATCAAAAGTTGGAGAACCCTTTGGTATGCCAAATTATTCAGAGGATCTCTCATATTTTGTCTTCAAACAGACTTGTGTTCTGTTGGCTTCCAAGCCACACTGGTATCATGGGTAATGAACATGCGGATAGATCCGCTAAATCAGCTCTTAACCTTCCCATTTCAGATTTTAAAGTACCATACACCGACTTTAAACCTTCTATTTTAACTTACATCACATCCATCTGGCAATCAAAATGGAATGCTGATGTTTTTAATAAATTGCATTCAATTAAGCCTACCCTCGGAGAATGGTACCCTTCTTACAGGTCCGTACGAAGAGAGGAAGTTACAATTGCACGAATCCGAATTGGTCATTCATACATTACACACTCCTGGCTCTTGGCTAAGGAAGATGCACCTGAATGCATTCCATGCAATGCACCCTTTACCATCAAACATATATTGCTAGATTGCATTGATTTTCAAAGAATTCGTGCAAAATATTTCAATGTCAACACTATTTTTGAGCTTTTTGAGACTGTCAGGATTGAATTAATTCTTTCCTTTCTCAAAGAGGTTGGGATTTACAATAAATTGTGATTCCTTACACATTCTAAATATATATACATTTATCAATATCATTTTTTCATCACACACTATTTATTTCATATCACACATTCATTACAAACAATCAACAATCATTAATTCTTTACAAATTTTCTGTCTACTTTTGTTCATTAATTACAAATTCTTATTTATTTTTTCTTTAAACAAATACATTTTAACCTGTTAATATTTTTAATATCCATTCATCCACATCATCATAATGCGCGCTAAATGACCTTAGCTGTCGATGCGCCTTAAAACACCATTCATTCATTACATAGATATACACTGTGCATATACTTTCTACAGAAAATGGTTAAAAGTTGCAGGAAATCACACCAATGGTTCTTATTCCTTGATTTGGGGAGAGGCATAGGCCTGCTAAATGAGGGAAATTGTATCAATGAAACTGCTGAATTAGGAAACCAAAATGGTGGTGTGGCTTTGAATTTCTGGGAAAAATGCTAATTTGATAGTAATTTCCAGTTAGAGATGTGCCCTTAATGGGGCCCCTTATGTATAACACAATTAGGCCAGTTGACCATTATGCTTTGTAGAAAATATTATTTTTTTATGAGGAAGGTCCGTCAGACCCGCTTGTTTCCATCAGAAAAATGTTGAAAAATAGCTGGTAGTCTAGATGGTTTTTTTTCTGAACTGTGTCCCATGTGATAGGAATCTTTCTGCAGAGCAGACATACAATGTACTGGTATTTACAACAGAAGAAGAAATGATGTGAATGTCAGAAACAGAACCATTATTGATTGAGCTGATAAACAGGATGAATTTGTTCAACACGGATCCGTAAGACACTGATCTTGATTCTACTTCGATTAATGAGAATTCAATGCAAGACTATAGTAAGTGCTTTACATTCATGAAGCACTTTCTATAGTCTTGCATTGAACCCTTGATTAATCAGACCTTTAACCTGTTTTCTTACATTTAAGGAAGAAAACATGTCCGAAGACGCTCAAAAGATGGATGGGAAACAGGCAGAAGTTTATCATGAAACACAAAGATTACAATTGTGTGCTGTTCATGTAATAAATAACTTGCTTCAGCAGAAAGATGCCTTTACAAAACGAGAAATGGACGACATATGCACCCGGTAAAGATTTCCTTTCATAGCTCAAGTTACATTTATCGTTGATTATATACTTGTAAATAGTAAATAGTAAACTCTTGCTTGCTTATAACTCAATTTGGCAGCTCTTCTTCAGAAGACTTTAGAAACCGCTGTGGCAAAAGAATCAATTGCTTTCACCTTTTGTCAAAGTAGGATTTTGAAATTATTTGGAAGCAGCAGATTTCAATCAATTCAACATCTGTCATCTGCAGACAGATAAAATTCTAGGCTTGTTTAGTGTCAAAATAATTTTTGAACTTTTATCATAAACCCAAAGATACACATTAATGATTATATGCTAGATTGCAAACAAAATTTACATGATTCATTATAAACAGAGATTGTTCGAGAAAGCATTCAAAAGCAACTAAATCAGAGATTTGCAAAAAATTGAAAACCAAAGACCATTTTCAACTTTGTTCCTTGTAAATTGCAGAAACCTTTCAATTTCATCAAATTATGTGAAGTGAAGTGAGCCTTCGAGCCTGTCAGCGCTTTTATCTGAAAGCCTGTTTATAAATAGATGCAGGAGTTCTTTCTTGCACACCTTGCTAGGGTCACATGACAAAAGAGGTTAAATGTTTCCAAAGACCCACATGCCGATGGTATCGTAAACTACCACCTCTTATTTCAAATTTTAGATTGTTGTTGACGAAAAACCCATTTAAACAGTTTGCAGTATATCTGCAATATAAATGTTCTATATCTTTTCTCCATTGTTATGAATTTGGGTTTGGAAGCTGTCAATAATCTAGTCATATGGTACTTAACAAATCAATGTTGTCATTTTATTGGTAGAAGTTATCTAAAAGAATAAAAATCCCAATCTGTGAAGATAATCCTTTAAACTTGAATTGCAGTTTGTCCCCAGACAGTTGGATGAATCCACACAGAAGTGTTCTCGGACTTGGCAACTATGATGTTAATGTTTTAATGGCTGCCTTGCAAACCAAGGATCTCTCTGTGGTTTGGTTTGATAAAAGAAAGTAAGTAGCTATGTCACTTGTAAAACCATTGGAAAATCAAGATGTTTATAACCTTTTACCTCTTATGGGAGTTTGTGACTGTTCCAAATTTAGACAAACAGAAATTGCCTATCATAAGGAATCGAAAATTACATTTCCTGCATGCTATTGGAAAAAGATCATTTGCTAATGAATTAAATTATTGCCCTTAACGAGCAATTTGTCCTTTTTTCAAGGAGGCTCGTTGAATTATTGCTTTAGATGTGTTCCAATATGTAGATATATGAAAGGAATAATTAAGACTTAACCCTTTTCCAAACAACAAACTTTCGACTGTCCCAAATTGAAAAAGTTTGCAGACAAGATTTTAAACTGTGATGAAATTGGAAAATAATCTTCTGATAGGGCAGAAAACATTGTGGGAAAAGGAAAAATTGCTCGTTATGAGCAATTTCTCATTTTCCCACAATGTTTTCTCAAGTCGTTGTAACAAAGTGGTCAAATGTCGTTATTGTTTGGGAAAGGGTTAAAGTTATCAGTTATCTGGTTCCCTTACCTAACTCAAAGTAATTGACATCCCTATAATATAGTAGGACATAGTGGTAAGGGGAAGGAACCAAGCCTGTCAAAGTTGTGGAAGGAGAATTTTCTTGAAAGCAATTATATAATTCTTTGGCTTCCAGTCTTTCTAAAATTTTTACAATGGATCTTTATCTGTAAAGATACCTCTCCTGGTATTAGAACTTGAAAGAAAACTCATGAAATAGGGTATAGATAAAAATTGTGGAAGCTATCAAAGGGCTTGTACCTCTTGTCTTGAAGTGCAATCTTTCATTAGGATCAAAGGCTTATAGAACATGTTAGAACATCTCATTAGCATGGTTTTATTTAGTACAAACAAGACAGGGTCTGGTGAATTGTTACTTAGTATTTGGCTAAGGGATATGTCCCTTCTGTACCTGATGTTGTAGGAAAACTTGTTATAAACCACCACTTTGGAGCACATTTATTAACATTATGATTTAATGTGATTTTGGCCCCTGATCAGACCAGCCTTACAAAATTTTATTCAAAAAAGGGAAAAAAGATTGATGAGTATTTGCTATGTTGTTTTACTTCATGCCATCTAAGATGTTTTAGATGCCAATCTGATAACCCAGTCATAGCCAAAAGTTCTCTGCCAACATAATAGTACTATCTAATAACCAATACATCTGTGTAGTCTGACATGAGACCTTAGCTTTCGGCTGAAGATAAATGAGACCTAGTTTACTTCTCAGAGAACAGTGAACATCTCAGATCAGAATTCACAGATACACTGGCTACACATTATGCAACATATTTGTCCAGATAAGAGGTGTTTTTACCAATTCAAATCAATTCTTTATTTGGCAAAAACCAGCATATAAATGCCTTTGGCTAATAAAACATTTACAAATATGATACAAACAGATATATACATTATATGCTCAAGCATGTTAGATATACAAAGTTGGCAAAGATTATAAAAATCCCCAGACATACAAGACACTAATTTAATTGATCTAACACATACAAATACAGTAAAGTTAATACATAATGATAATGATAATAAAAAGAAATGATTCCATTTCACAAGGTTAACATATTAAATAATTTTATTTAGACATTTAAAGCTCTCTTTGAGACAATGAGCTATTTTAGTCAGAATAGATTGACGTTTATATCACCTGTATAACTAATATATTGTGGCGAAGGATACATACTCTTCCTCCTTCTATGACTTTACTTTTATATCTTTGCAGGGAAATAAAGAATATCAACTTTGAAAAAGTGATAGGTTGTATACTGAATGTGCCTTCAAATAGTGGAATAGGGTTCATCAAATTACCATTTAAGTTTAAACACTGGATAGTTATTCGCAAAGTAAATGGCAAGTACTACAATCTGGATTCAAAGTTGTCCAGACCAGAGATAATAGGAGAGAGTGAACAAAGTTTAGTTGACTATTTAAATGATTTGTTGAAGAAAGGAGAAAGAGAACTTCTATTGGTGGTCAACCCTGCTAACACAGACACTTGGTATGGCTCTACTGAAAATGAAATTAAGCCACAAGAACCAGAAGGAAGTATATCTTAATCATTTTACTGGTAATGAAATAGACGGAGTTCCATCATAACATCAATGCAGCTAGGTGGATTGTGCTAACTCTTACTTGTGGTAAAGTTCTACTGATAATGAAAGTAAGCCACAAGAAGTACCTGTATATCTGAATCGTTTTACTGGTAATGAAATAAAAGGAGTATCATTTAATAACAATGCAGCAAAATGGATTGAACTAAAAGTGATTTGTGGTAAAATTCTACTAATCGAGGGTTCAACGCAAGACTATAGCAAGTGCTTCACAAACATGAAGCACTTACTATAGTATTGCACTGAACCATCGTAATAGTGAAAGTAACCTAGACAAGTCAAAAGGACCAAAACATTTGAACAACACAGCCAGGTTTATTCTCCTGCTACTGATGAATGGTTCGATTATTTTTTCTCTAAACCACATCTTAAGTTTGGGATTTTATAACTTGTCCATTTTCCATGTGACAAAAGCAAAGGGGATTGGGGGAATATAAAGTCACCATCTTCTCTTTTCTAAATAAGTTAGTTGAGCTGCTCAAATAACATAGATTCAAATGAAGATTGGATTATGGTTGTTCAGAAATATTCCATTGGTTGCACAAACAGCTCTGGAACCAAATAATTCTTTCATTTATAAGCAGACATCACTCCCAGGTCTTCAACGGAGCTCACATCTTTTAAGAGACGCATGCAATTTTTATGCATAATATTTAAATATCTTTGATTTTTTAATATACTGAATACAGATTATTGATTTACGTAATTCATCTGAAGTGTACCACCACTTTGTAGGAGCTTGTCAGCTAGGATGTGTACCAGGTTGTTGTGGATCTTGTAAATCATGGAGAGCCTGCTGTATATTCTAGTTGGGGTGGTGGAGGTGGTTCTTGGGATTCCCAAGATAAGTCTTTGATCATATTCGAAACAACCTGCAGATGTTGTTGAATAGTCCCTTAACACAGAACTTGCTACTCTTGCCCTTGACATTTCCAATGTTTTTGATACCTTTTTTTTATGTATATCCCAGACTATTGCTGCATGTTAAGGGAAGGGCGGACCATTGCCTTATAAGAAACTTCTTTGATAGGTGGTATGCATTTGCGTTGTAGAGTTTGTAGAGAAAAATCTCTTGGTTCTGCTTGACTTCCTTGCGATATTGTTTTAAGTTTATATGTCCATCACAAGTCCCAACTGAGTATATCAATGATTGTAATTCAATGTTTTTGCTGGGTTTTTTCAAATTTGCAAATCATATTTTTCATTAGTTTTCAAATACTTCATCCTTATCCAATATATCTAGTTTATTTAGTTTTTTATCCATTGAATCTCAGGACCTCCCCTGGAATATTTGTTTTATCGCAACTACTTTCTCTACTTTCTTTTGCAAATTGGATATTTTTGGAGCCATATTTGAAAAAGTGGAGCTAAACTGGGAGTCGACTTAAAGCGGTCAATAGTTAGCCGTACTTGAGTAAAAGACGATTATTTTTTATTCCTAAATCTAGAGTAGCTCATTACTGTATTACCAGCATTTTGGAATTGACAGAGAAAAACTACTAATCACATTTTTACATTTTATTTTACATACACTTTTCATATTACAGTACATGTATATAGCATCACTCACTCATTATTCGGTTTATTTGTGCAGGCCAACAGTTAATCCTCTTCTGAGGGTGGGGCCTGATTGTCAAGTCTCATATGAGTCTTCCTCTCCATTTTCTTCTATGATAAGGCTTGATGGTGTTCATGTCCGGGATCTTCCCATCTTGCTTCAAGACGTCCGTCCAGGATAGTTTGGGTCTACCAGTGGACTTCTCTGAAAGGACTTTCAATTTTCGGTTTGGGCGATTCATCATTTTCTTTATTACAGTACATAGCATCATTTTAAGAAATTACTGCATGATCCTTTGAGTCTTCGTCTCCGACCACACATTGAATGCTTTTTGAAGTATTTGATACTAGGACCCGCAATTGAAATTCTAAGGAGATTGTTCAAAGAAGACGGAGACATTGAATTCCTCAAATCAGTCTTGCCTACATTATGTTTACTAAAGCACTGGGGCTACCAAAAGCCTTGCAGCAGCCTCAGCTGAAGTCTGATATACATCTGAGTTCTTTAAAGCTAAGTTAGCAACATCCCTCACAGACTTGATAGATTTGTTGCCACCAGCCCTGCTGGCATTGGCACAACCAAGAAAGCGTCAAAGTTCTTTTCTGTAACCAGACATACCAATAGCGGCCAAATAGGGGAGACCGGGGCTAGTTGGTCCGAAAACGGCATTTTAGTCGATTTCTCAGATAATTTGCATCTACGACCAACATTCATGCGTAACATAGTTAGCGTATTCATTTTTCTTAATTATTTTGTTGTTTTCTACTACGTAAATACAAGATTTTGCTGCATACAAGCGTTTTCCTAGACGATGTCAAACGGACCAACTTACCCCACTATCGGGGTAAGTTGGTCCGGGTATCGGGTTAAGTTGGACCGACTGGGAAAGTTAACTACCAACTTCATTTCACTTCAATTAACATGAATTTATTTCAAAACAATCTTTCCAATTAGACAGTATTAACTATAAAATCAAAAAGTGTGCTCAACGAGGAAACACAACGGACAAGTTATTAAAAGTTAACTATTGTAAAGTCAATTTAAACCAAACATAAAAACAACAATGGCCAATCAATCATCAATGGATAAAGTCAGACTCATCAATATCACAATTGTGACAAGTATAACCAGGACCAGACGGTACACATTGTACATGGGACCAGTCTTCACATCCGAAACATTGAATCCATTGCTCTCCACTTTTACTATTGGAATATGGCTCCCCATACACCAGACAAAAACAATCTTGCCTTGCAGTTTTTGAAGAGCGCTTAACTTTCGTTTTCTGTGACCTACGTTTCAACGACAATCTTTTACGCACTAAGTTAGGCTTAGGATCTTTTGTCTTCTTTAATTTCTGTTCATTTTCTAAAGCTTGTTTTTCTGGCGTGTCAGTCAAAATGGCCGTCTTTCTCTTTTTGCGACCCCCTTTTGTTGTTTTCCTTTCTCCAGCTTTGGGAAATGGGCGTACACTGTGTGGTGAAAACATTTTCATTGACTCTGTATAATCACAAGAGGTTTCCAATGACCCTGCAAAAAAGCAGACAAAAAAATTAATCAGTGCAAACACTAGATGATTGCACAAATCTTTCAAACAACCAAAAAACTATATCTACACATGTCTGATACATTAATTGGATGTCAATCAGTATAATATAAATGCATATGTATCAATTTTTTTTTCTGAATTTCTCTTTTTTCGCACAGAACAAAGTATTGTTAAGAACTTCCAAGCAAACATTGAAGTCGGCCCGACGTCAAACCGACGTCGTAACGTTGGTTTGACGTTGGGCCAAGTCGGACCGATGTATCTTGTTTGCATAGTTACCATTGTTCACAACTGTTATGTTGGCAAGGACTGGATTAGACGTCAACTGGTCAGATGTGGTCGATGTGGTCAATACTTCAACAGGCTGAGCATCATCGGTTGTAGCTGAAATAGATTAGGGTCTGATATAGTTGGGATTTACTCCCTTTTAAGCGGAAACTATTCTAAAGTTGTATCCAAATTAATGCCTGTAGACACTATTCGTTATCTTAGGAATGACTCATGTGGTATTTAGATATATGGCAATAGTCCCATTTTCTTACAATATGTTAAACTTATCCTCTCAACCATTTGTAAATTTGAATTTTGAAAGGAGTAATTCGCATTTACCAGTATAAGTATAATGACAGTAACAAAAATAGTTATCACTTACAAATTAGACACAGTTTGACTTATCTCTTACTCCAATATCATTCGATTTCCTAAAACAGCAGACGTCTCGACATTATCTAAATTCAAAACTACTTACTTTCATTATTGATAGTATTGTGTTCCATCAACCTTTCGTGTGCAAGAGGAACCACAGCTCGATAGTGGTCACCGTGTAGAGCAACATTTACTGTAGGCAGTCCGTCTGCTGGTAGCCCTGGACGTCCAGGGGACTGTGTTATTTCCAGTATAAGGGTGGCATGGACACGAGTGACAATGGTTGTTATGAGCATCAAATTACATAAAGCTGCCATGATAAGATCACAAGTGTTGTTGTTGTATTGCTTTTCTGCAACATATTTATTTATATCCGTTAGTATGTCTTGGCTATTCGTTCCAAATGTTTCATAGTAGGGGAGGTGATTTTGAACCTCGTCCAGCAGCCGTTCACACAGTTTTTCCACAGGAAGAACTTTTATTCCCTGTGCTTCAAGACTTCCCTCAACTGCATATAACAAGCAGTGTCCATCTCCAGGTACATTCTCAATCGCCAGTTGCTTTATTTCCAAGTGTCTCGAAATAAGTTCCCATTCATCTGTGTTAAATGTTTGTGACAACGTTGGCGTTTGCTGGAATATCTGGCGCTCCACTCTTGCTCTCCTCGATACATGCACCTGATTGAATCACGTCATCTGTGATAGGTACCTCATAAGGCCTGTCGGTCACATAGGATGGGGCGTAATCCATGTCTGTGAATATCTGTGGATTGAAAGGGAATATTCCTGCTACAGCAAACCCCTTTACTATGTTCTGGTGAGTTGTTACTTGCGGCAGTGATTCGCGCAATATGGCTGGGAGGTCATAGATTGTCATTGGATGTCCAGGGTTGGTGCGCATCCAATTATCCTGTTGCGTCGCTACAGCTTTCTTCAGGGGGCCATATACGGATATATCTAGTGGCTGAAGCTTGTGTGAACAATGCGGAGGAAAGGATAAAAGGACGACGCCATTCTGTTTTGCATACTCCACAACATTTATATCAAGATGCGATTCATGATTGTCAAGTAGTAACAGAACGGGCTTTTCTTTAGAAGGTCTGGCGTGTTCAACGAAATGCTTCATATAGGCTAGGAAATGTTCAGCTATCATCCACCCTGATTTATTTGCAACGCCTATACTACATGGTATTGGTGGACCATTTGAGATGAAGTAATCCCTATAGTTGACCCTAGGAAATACCAGCATTGGTGGAACAACGTTTCCAATGGCATTTACAGCAAGACACATGGTTATCAATGATCCTCTCTCCGCACTTGTGATTGCACCGACTTGTTTTAATCCTTTCGTAGCAACAATACTTCGCGGCTTTTGGACAGTGGTAATGCCAGTCTCGTCTACATTATAGATATGTGCGGCTGTAAAATGATATCTATCTAGTACTTCACCTAATTTAGTAAATAATTTGTTGACATTTTCTTTGTTAAAGCTTGTTGCTCTTGCTAGGCTTGTGGCTTCCGGTATTCTTACTGATAGCGAACTGTGTCTTCTCAAGAATGATGCAAACCAGTCCGGACCAGCCTGTTTGTTGTGATGCCAAGCTTCTGGGTGCTCTACATTAAAGGAAACTGCACATTGATATGCAAGCTTTCGGACCTTACGAGGTGTAAGCCCAAAATATATATTGGCCGATTCCTTAACATACGCTGCCAGCTGGGCTTCCTGCGTACCGCTAAAAACCAGACGTGGTTTTGAGTAACCTCCAATCTTCTCCATGTTTTCAGGAGATCCATATTGTTTCTTTTTGATGTATCGTAGTAGACTGGTTTTTGGTATATTGAGATCTCTTGCAACAGAATACACTGTCTTGTTGTGGATAGTAACCTCGCGGATAGCAGTTTCTATCGCTTGTTGAGATATACACATATTGCTTTTGCGTTTGTAGTTCCGTGGCAATGCAACAGAATAGAAAAAATATTGGAAAATGAGCAATTTCTAATTGTGAGTTAATCCTCATTTTCCAACAATCGTTATTACAATATATTCGTGTTTTTGTATTTTGCCCAACGAATTGCGTCTCCTACTTAATTTTAGACCTTAAGATTAAAACTGAAATTTTAATTAGTGCTTTTAAATTAGTCCTTATCCGTTTGGTATACTTAAAAAAGATCAGGTAACAACAGGTAAGCAGACCTACGGGGTAAGTTGGACCGACGGTCCAACTTGCCCCGTCGCATGTGGACCAACTAACCCCGACCCTACCGCACTGTAAATATACTCATCTGTTTAAAAGCCATTTGATTTAAGAAACTGCAAATATGCACCATTAAACACCATAGGTGATGTGCTTTCAGGAAATGTAGAACATAAGCGTGGTCTCCGGTACTTAGAAAAAACAAAAGCAAAATAGTAGAGGTACAAGAAAGTTACTTACTTGGATCTAAAACGGATTTTGTTCCATAAATTCTACATTTTTCCTTCGATCGACATATTTTTTGTCTGTGAGTGTGACGTAATAAAAGACCGATTTCGTATTATAAACTGACGTCATAGGTCTAACCGATTTCCAGGAAATGCCATAGGACCGACTTACCCCACGGACCAACTAACCCCGGTCTCCCCTACTCCAAATTAATCTCAATATCTTGTAATTTATCATCAAGGCCAAGACCAGGGTTGAACATGTTGCTTGATCAGAGCTGTTAATGCAGAACCATTTGAGTTTGAAGTAAACCTGTCATTCAAACTTTTAATAACAAACTTATAACAAATGGTCACAGCTTCTGGCCCCTGATGCTATCACGGACGTTGTGACCATCAAATTCAAAAGTGACCAAACCATCAAAGTCTGTGGTGGGCTTTGAGGGAACCTTCTCCAAAAACTGACCAAGAGACATACCGGGTTAGACCTGAAGGACTCTAGAGTATTGACTGTTGACTCTAGCAGGAGAGTGACCTCACAAAAATCCAAGGCCTTCTTCTGATACATCTTTGACAAGATTGACAGGGGTTTCTACAAATCTGCTAAGAAATCGAAAATATGGAGGAAATTGTAACAAGTGAAAGGCTTGTAACATGTGATAGGCTTATGTAGAGAAAAAAGCTCTACCAGAATGTTCCTCCAGAAACACCGAGACCAGGGAACTGTAGTTTTTAGCTATGATATCTACAGATCCTTCAAAGCTAAGCCACCTTGTATGTAAAACCTGTTTAAATCTAGACGATTGACATGGGGTTCGAGACAAGACATATTCTTTGGGGAATTATTTAAGTTTTTGAAAACACTTTTCATGATCTCTTGAAACTTAACAAGGTACGGCATAGCATCTGTAGCTGTGCAACAGCTCAGTCTATCTAACCTAGTCTCTATTTCGACTCTATTTTTGTCAAATATGCCATAACATTTGCGTTCGATGAACCATTGTTACAACTATATACTTTTCCCACAATGTTTGTCGCCATGTTGTGCAGTTGTTTTTTTATATATACTTTTGACACTACTTATACGGGGTTGTTATTCTGCACCGCTGACATTGTGTTGTTCAAAACCAGTATCTTTGTTGAATGAAACCATGTGTTGTGTGCAGAATGTCACTTACGTCCAAGTCGTTTGGTTCTTTTTCGCGTAGGGCCTCCTTGACTCCTCTGCTACTACATCCTTGTTGTCTATTTCCTCTCGGCGTCCTAGGGACATGTTAGGTAATGTAGTTGAGCTTCGATAAGTAACTTCGTCTCTGAATTTCCTATCGTGAGATTATCGGTACCTTCAGTCCTTAGATGTAGTCTTCATAGCATTAATTTGGTGCCATAAAGATATCGCAATGCAATTAATAAACTCGTGTTAAGTGGAAAACAGTTTTATACTGGGAAATATTAAAATGCTTTGAGCTATCAAAGAAAAACATATCACGTGGATGTTTTTATTAAGTTGGGACATCGTATCAGTTGACCATCATCAATTCTGTGGGTCGGGTAGCCATGTAGTCCAGCTCACTGTTTGTCAATCAATTTTTTCTCTCTCTGAAGTTGTTTCCCTACGAAAATCTTTGTGAGATGGAAACATTGGCATCCATGGAAATTGTTGTTTCTAGTAAAAAAACATACAAACATGCGTTTTGCTAGATATGTCTATGTACAACTTTGTTTTCAAATGCCAATCTATATAGATCTACTCTGTAGCCACTGAAGTTGTTGCTCATATTCTGGTTAGTTTTCCACAGGCTGCAGAAATGATATTGTTGTCAAGTCGTGCATTGCATATCTGTCCCATAGGTCCTCTAGTTTGACACACTGATCTCTGTTTCCCTCTTGCCTATTTCTTACTAAATCGCCGCTTCTAAGGACAAGCTCCACTAACGATGATTCTCTTTTTAGTAGCGGGACGAGTCTGTACTACCAGCCCGCTCATGTCCGCCCTACTGTTGAGTCGATGGTGCCATCCTTTAGATAACAGATAGTAATTGATAGACAAGTAGTTGTTTTATTTGTTTTATTTAAACCCTAAAATGGTCTTATCTGTCATTAATAGTAAAAACTCACAATATAATTTTTATCAATTGTATGTACATATTGTATATAAGTTTTATAAATGTTGTGTTAAATGCCCAGGATGATAATCCCTGCCTCAAATTTATGGAATTTCAATGTATATGGAAGTATGCATGAACATCATCCAAAACCGATATTTTGGGGGTAGGTAAGTCGTACGTAAAAGCGAACTTTTAAGTTATGTTATATTTTTGTTTCTTTAAACAAATTAGATGACTGTTTATATATTGTTTCCGATGAGTCCTTACAACATTAAAAAATGTAAAAAGAAAATAAAAAACACAACAAAAACAAACAAGAAGTCGGGATTTTTTTTTTAAATCTCCAACATCTACTCCATTGTTGTAGAAACCCTTGAAGCCTTAATATATTGAATTTGTTGATATTCTAATATAATGACGCTGATATAGCCTATAATGCACCGATTGCAACATTAATTTCATTTCTTTTTTGACAGGTAAGCATGTCCCGAACTCCCTAGCTTAATCCTGAATCCACATCTATGGAGTCACTGATTTTTCACTGTTAATCGAGAATTAACGTTTTGAACATTTTTGCACACAGATATTTACTTTAGGCCTCTCATGCAACACAACATCCAAATGTCCATGTCCAATGGTATAAGGTTTAGACAAGGGGTTGTTCAGGGACCACCACCATATCACATTGGAACTATTTTCTTGGAACATCTATGTCTAACATGAAGTTGTTTTGTGTTGTTGCTCAGCACGTTTGTTTTGCACTCGAGTATAAATGGAGGTGTTGTTTTTTCATTGCGTTTGGGATATTATGCTGTTTGGTGCACAGGTCTTTTTGTAAGAATCTGTCACATCTTTTTTTTTCTTTCAATGAATTTATTCCTGTTCGCTCTCCCACAACGAAAACAATCTTTTTATGTCTGTGCATATGCTTATGGTCTTATATTTTGAAATTTTGTAAAAATCATTCATTATTTGTGGTTGATACCTTCCAAATACTTTCGTTATTGAAGATATTTCTCATATGATTGAATGTTTGGTTATTAGCCTACCCAAGCTTTATTTTAACAAGTAAGTTATCCTGTTGATGGATGAAGTCGGTACTATTAGACAGTAACTTGAAAGGCATATGTCCGACTTTGCTTTATAGTAGTGTTTTTATATCTATTAAGTACTTCTTATTCCTGTTTAAATCATGTGAATAACCGATGCACATTTTTGTGTAGAGCTCTCATGAGTTAGGTACCTTTATCTATTATCTATTCGGTGTTATCACATGACTGCCTTGCGAATTTTCCAATTTTCCAACACCTAAATCAAATTTAAATGCAATAGCAGACAACAATAATTTGGTTAAATTAGAAAGGCAGTTTCGTTGTGGTTTTGAGAGATGCCCAAGACGTAGAAGTGATATCCTTAAAACATTTTTAGTGTATTATCATGTGGGCCGACATTGGTGCAGGGGTAGAACGTCGGGCTCTTGTACCGAAGGTCCCGGGTTCGAATCCCCGTTAGGCGGGGGTGAACATTTCCGGGACTAACCCACAAACTGGCGCCATTACTGGGTTAGTATCCAGGAAGCAGTCATAGAGAGTGGCTTTGAACAAGCTTTTAGTTTCCTTCAAAATCGATGTAAAACAAATATGATACGATATGATTTGATACAAATAATGGAGACCTTACTTTTACATGGTTTCTAATTTAAAGGTGAAATACGTATTACAGTCTTGCACTCAGCTCTTAATTTGACATTGACTGTACCCAAGCTAAAATCCATGTAAGATATATTTTTAAACATACTTTTTGTGAATGTAATGATTGTAATTTATAATATAATTAAACATGTTTTAACACGGCATGATTTTGGTGTCGATTGTTTGTTTTGTTTCGACAAAGGTTTGTCCCTTGTTCTCTTTTTCCTCTTCCTTTTTATCCGAAAGCCTTATTGTAAATTCAATAATTACCAATTACCAAACAGTGACGATATTTAACCAGTTTGTTGCAGACGATTCTGGAAACATTGTGGGAAAAGAAGATTTTGCTCATTAAGAGCAATTTCTCCATTTCCCACAATGTTTTCTGCCCTATCGGAAGATTATTTTTCAATTTCATCACGATGTGATAAGCGATAACCCCTTTACCAAACGACAGATTTTTGACTGTCCCAAATTGAAAGAGTTTGCAGACGACATTTCAAAATGTGATGCAATTGGAAAATAATCTTCTGATATGGCTGAACATGTTGTGGGAAAAGGAGAAATTGCTTGTCACAAGCAATTTCTCCTTTTGCCACACTATTTATAGAGTCGTCTACAACAATGTGGTTAAATGTCGTTATTGTTTGGTCATGGGTTAACATATGTATACAGGTATCTATCGTCTCATCAGAAGGTCCGTCCGAAAGGACGACTTCCCTTTCATCTTTTTGGTATTACAAATTTGGATATGGGGTCTTCCTCCATCATTAAGAGTCGGACATTGCAACATAACTAAGGAACTGCTGATCCGGTGTTAATCCCTGGCCAGGTCACACACGACCAGACACAACCATGGTAATGATTGCTTCACTAATGGCATTTTGGGTAATGATGATATCATAGCCGAGGGAAAAGCAAGGTCAATGCTAAAATCTAGAAGAACTATTTGGATGCAGGGAATACTACGGCACAACGGAAACACTGTTAAAAATGCTGTTTAACAATAAGTTCAGAGACTTTAAGCTTGTTTGGTACAGAGAATGTTGAACATAAAAAAAAGATCTAAGTTTTACATAAGTAGCGCCATTCGCGCAACCTGCTTTCGAATAGCAACCAAAAGAGTCGTACCTTCCTCACTCATTAAGATTGTGCTTGTTGACAGAAATACCATAATGATAAGATATATCCATGGATTGGAACCCAATTAAATATAGCCCGATTTTATAATTGGCTCTCAAATTGAGCAAAAGAATGTACAAAATACATTAAGATTATTCACAAGGAGTCAACAGGTGTTAACCATTCATCCAATTTGATAATTTATCTGAAATGCTCAAAATTCTTTCCCCCCCCCCCCCCCCCAAAAAAAAAAGTACTGTAAGTGCCACACCATGTGCGCGGCGTCGAATAAATCTACCACAGGCGTCTGTTTTCTGCAATTCAAGCAGTATTATGCTCATTCCACCAGTAAACAATTGGGTTATTACACTCCACTTCTTTCTTCTACGACACCCACCAGGTATTTTTGTTAAGAGCTTCAGATAGAATTCTCTTTACTATCTTGGTTATGTCGATTTGGGTGCCGGGTGATCATCTCTTGAGATATGCGATTTCTAAAGAAGACTTGCACGGGAATACTAAAAAAGGCAATTTTCGTCCAATTTTGAAAACAGAAGTTTTATTTTTGATCGAACCTATGTACGAAAGCACTAACCATTTCCAAAGTTATACATATGGATTAAAGGGGTTTTCATCGTGCTTGCTTTTTAAATCCTTTCTCGAAATCCTATTGTGTGGTTAACCATTACAATCGTCTCTGGAAATGCAATCAACCAAACGAGTTCTAAAGCTCTGCCTGTAATATTCTGAAAAGCCCCTCTATCTTGAAACATGTTTTGAACATGTTCCTTGCATCCGTGTTGAAATGTTTGTATTTTTATGCTAAATTTGTATTAGTTTGCATGACCAGATGTATTTGTACGTATAAGTTTATAAAATTCTATATATTATATTCTTTTTGTTTCATCCAGTCTCACACCTGAATTCGGCCAACATAATCACCTGTTTGTCTTATAATATGTACGTGTTCCAATGTTGAACAGAACAGAACACTTTTTTGAGGCATGAGGTATAAAACAATTGAAATTAAGCGCCAAAGTTACACCTAATGTGGAAGGGGAAAATATAGATATGCCTTTGAATTTTAAAATATTTAGGTATTATAAAAATGAAAAAGTAAATGGGGACATTTTTGTTGCAATAAAAGATATATTCATGTATCTACTTTCGCATCTCCAAGTGTCTGTTATTGAGCTTAATATGACTTATATTGTCGACGGGTCATAAAGCCTCGTTTATCCATTCAAACCCAAACAACTAAGTTATAAGGTAGTTGATAATAAATGGTACTAATAACGTGTTAATAGGCTTTAAACTTAGTTGAATTATTCATGGAGTATGGTTAAAACTGTTTTGTGTTTATAAAAGCTCATAAATAAGTCACTAATGCTATTTTCTTGGCAATGGTGTCGGTATTCCAATCGATGTTTCTTAAACGTTGCTTACTATGTTAAACGTTGAACTAAATTACTGGAAATATATACATGTACAGTGATAGCATTTTCTTCTTTTGTTTAATCTCGTTGTTGCGCTAAAATTCACTTATTCTAAATGCGTTATTTAGCATTTAGTACAATATATATTTAACAAATCGGTATCATTCACTAACTCGGATAATCCAATTTGTCTCTGTGTTATACGTCTGGATCATCCGGACTAATCATTTACCAGAGAAAAATAAAGTACATATCTAACAATGAAGGTCGGATAACAAATAATTACACGCCTTAGCTTTCGAAATGGAAGTAGGACAAAAAGACGACAAAAGGTCAAATCAACATGGGTGCTCCACATTTTCGGTTGAGCTAGTAGTGGATCGAAATTATGACGACGAAGTGGATAGAGTTTTGACGCATATTTGCGACAACGTTTGCGACATTGTATTATATAGATCTAAATCTTCCTCAGAATGAAATTGAATACTTTGCATCATAAGAAATCTTATGTGAAACAATGAAAGATATAAATGAAAAAAAAGATATTATTTATAAAAACATAATCCCTAACCCTAACCCTAACCCTAACCCTAAGCCCATTTACGTCACCAGGCCACTTTACGGTTGTGTTAAAACTCAATCCACTTTGTATATTCAAGCGATCCACTACTACGTCGTCGCACATTTTCTACTTGACGACTCTTAGTCAATAACTTTTCTTTCCCTCACAGAGGGTACCATATCGCTAAGGTTGGGTTGAAGTATTGATGAGAAGTAACTGTATTTTATGAAAAAAGATCCATATAGCAAACCCCTCCAGGATTTTACGTAAGCCTGTAGATGACCGCATTTGAAAATACCATTGAAAAGATAGAAATTGTTATATTTATATGAAAAGAAATAGTTATCATTTTGGCAAACAGCTTTGGGATTTTACGTATGTCTGGAGATGACAGCCTTTTAAAATTCTATTGTAAACGGAGAAATTGCCTTCACGTACACCATTTCCTAGATTGTGCCTGAGGAATATCCTTCAGTTTAATTAAATACTTTTTTCCTGCCATTCCTTTCATTTTTGGACGATCATGATAATAATAATAGTTATACAAGATAAAATAATCAGTTAGTTTTTCCGGGTTTTTCAAAGTGCTGTCTTCTGCAGCCTTAACCCTTTACCAAACGCCAAATGTTCGACTGTCCCAAATTGACAGAGTTTGAAGACGACATTTTCAAAATGTAATTGTATTGGAAAATAATCTTCTGATAGAGTCGAAAACATTGTGGGAAAAGGAGAAATTGCTCGTCACAAACAATTTCTCCTTTTCCCACATTATATTTCCAAAGTCGTCTGCAACAAAGTGGTAAAATGTCGTTATTGTTTGGTAATGGGTTAAACTGTTAAAACACACTAGCAATAACGACCAAACTAATTTTCGCGGTCCTTAACTACAACTTCCTCACGTGCATTTACATTTATTCGTGCAGTTTTAGATGTTCTCGTGCAAACACACATTCTTGATCTTCATCATTTTTTACGATTTACCTATAACCAAACGCAAAATTTTCGACTGTCCCAATTCGAAAGAGTTTACAGACAACATTTCAAAATGTGATGAAATTGGAAAATTATCTTCTAATAGGGTGGAAAACATTGTGGGAAAAGAGGAAATTGCTCGTCACGAGCATTTTCTCCTTTTCCCACATTGTTTTTCAGAGTCGTCTGCAACAAATTGGTAAAATGTCGTTATTGTTTGGTAATGGGTTAAACTGTTGAAACTTACTAGCAATAAGGTCCAAACAAATTTACGCGCGTCACGCTCCCCAACTCCCTCACGTGCATTTATTCGTGCAATCTTACATTTTCTCGTGCAAACACACATTCTTGATCTTCATCATTTTTTACGATAAACCCATTACCAAACGCAAAAATTTCGACTGTTCGAAATTGAAAGGGTTTGCAGACGATTTTTCAAAAAGTGATGAAACTGAAAGAATAATCTTCTGATTGGGTAGGAAACATTGTGGGAAAAGGAGACATTGCTCGTTAAGAGCAGTTTCTCCTTTTCCCACAATGATTTCCAAAGTCGTCTGCAACAAACTGGTCGAATGTCGTTATTGTACGGTAATGGGTTAACTCCTGCCCATACGTAGGGGAATGGAAAAGGAAAGCATCCGCATAAGGAACATGGACCATATGAACAATTAAGCATAGGGGCCCGCGAAGCGAAGAATCATGTCTACATAAAGTCGGTAAAGAACCTTCTTATGCATTAACTTTTTTTCTCTTTGCAACAATAATCTTTATCCGATCTGAAGTATATATTCTCGTTTTAACTGCCGTTTGTAAGCATTTTCTAATTGGGGCCGTAAAGAAAGTTGGTTGGTAAAGTGTTAAAATTTCGATTTTTAAACCAACTTTTAATTTGGGACGGCAAAGAAACTTGTTTGGTGAAGAGTTATAACGGCGAATTTGAAAATCAATAACGAATTTGTGAAGAATAAGAGGAGTAATCTATCCTGCATAACAAAAGGTGTAGATTTTCACCCTTATCCAGAGAAGCCGTGTTTCTTAAAGTACGCATATTCTGTAGAAAACTTGAAATAAATGCAGAAATGAGAAAAGCTGTGCACAGAACCTACCCCATCCCTTACCAAAAACAAAGACTTTTAAATATAAATGGGGATAATGTTCAAATTTCCTCTGTATCTTACTTTACATCAGTTGTTTCTATGGACTTTAGCCAATCAAAATGTGTTGTTCGCTAAAGCATTAATTTTGAAATCGGAAAAGAGATTGGCTCCTATTGTTAACTACCGAAATTATCGTTCAACTTGTTAAAGGTGGAGGGGTTCTTCAAAATGTAATTATATGCTTTACAATAGAAGGTTTTTAGTTTCCCACATTGAAGGTACTTGTCCACATATGTGAAGAAATTTGGAGGTGAAGAAATTTGGTTTATTAGAACTGCACAACAACTGTTTTATTATATGACACGTACTGCTGAAGAATAGTCTTAGAAGCAAAATAAAATAATTTTAATTCTTTAAAGTGTGTATACTGTGAATTAACATGTACTTTTTTCCAAAAGCGTGACATCGCTTTTGAGATCTATAACATATTAGGACATCATTTGATAAATTGACGCTTCCTGAATCAATTATGCTTTTAATGGCTTCTTTTAAGTGTACATGTATATCAAAAGCAATAAAAATAACATTTTTCCAACATTTTATTTTGAATGTCAATTTTCTCTTCTGTGAACAATGGCCTTTAATTGTGAAATCGATAACATCAGGTGCAGGGAAACCAGAGAACGTTTTGTAGAAAATGGTTCCATATCACCAATTTTGAAGTTAGTGGAACGCCAAAATTCAACCCCCCAAAAAAGTTTTGTTTACCCTCATGATGAAAAAAGGGTGTTCTTTGTCCGTCTCTATACCTGTTCTAAGCAGATGATTTGGACAACATATGTTTGGTGTTTAACTAACAATCGTCTGCTGCGGATGCTGCTGAAAAATGGCGGGAAACGATTTTAAGCGTTTACACAACGAACTCCTCTGTACATACGCTGTATCTAACTAAGTGTATTGGACTCAACCAAGCGGTATTGGAAAATTGCTTGGAAACCGCATAACAAGGCCGGTGGCTGTTCATTTTCCGTTCGGTATAGCCCGACAGCAAGTCGAACCGTTTGGAGAAGACGCCGGTGTGTATTGTTCCCAGCGGAAAGCAAACACGCGAGCGAACGTTTATTGTTATTATCATGGGTTAGTCGTGCTGTATGTCATTTGCTGTATAGGTTTTTTCTCGACTAGGTATCTCTCGCTACATATCATTGTTGATACACGGCTCTGTCTATTCCAGGAATATTTATTACGTGTGTGTTTGTCGACAGAACGATGTGATGTATGGTGACATATTGGAACTTTGTGATTTATATATATAAATGTTGATCGTGGATAGAAAGGATTTACTTGTGAACAAAGTTGAATGTATTGGATTCTTTGAACATATCGGTTAATAGATGATTCACACGTAAAGACATCGATAACGAAAACGTTTATGCTGAATCGTAAATGACTGTATGACTAGATCTAATTGGCTATGAAGTGGGTTTCCTCAGTCTATAATATATACATGTTTTCTCAGTCAATGTACACATGGTGAAATATCCTAACATGCGTGTGTGTTCATACAGACGTGTGTAAGTCTGAGCTCGTTATTTAATCATTAAGTACTTACGGGTAAAGTACCTGGATACATACAACAATGGACGCTGACTGTGTCGGGCGAAAATGGCACTACTTTCTCGCCTCCAGCCTCATCACCTTCGGCAGCGGACTCGTCGCCATCAGCACATATCGGCTCATCATGTTCTTCTTCCGCCGCGGAAAGAAGTCCGAGCCGAAAAGAGCGATTATAACGCCCGCAGTGCAAATTGACATGACCAAAGACTCTTCTAAAGAGAAGAGTTCGGGGTTCTTCTTCAAAGGTCATGACCCCGAGGTCGGGTGGCTGACAGAAGCGAAAGATTGGGCAGGAGAACTTATATCCGGACAGACGACCACGGGACGGATTCTGGTAGGTAGACTAGTCTCAATAATGATCCGTGAACGAAGCTTTTTTCGTCATTTGGACATTAATCGTGCTTCGAAAGCGTCAGTCAAAATAGCAATAGCCTTCGAGACCAGTTATATACACTAGTAGGTAGACTATTCTGTTAACGATTTAACCTTTAGAATGCTGAGTAATTTTCTAATTACATATTTTGTGTCGTCTGCTTTTCAAAACCTTTAATACCTGCTTTGACAAGGAAAGATACTCAGAGTAGCAAACAGGTTAGATCACAGGCCAGCAGCCAATTTACTTGGTGGTTGGCCTGGATCGAACATGTTTGCATAAGCATGAAGTCGGTTCCAGCACTATAAGGGTTGAATTCCTACTTTCATAATGGTAGTTTGACACACCTACTAGAAAACAGTATTACTAACACAATCAATTAAGAACATCGATCTTAATTAATCTCTCATTAAGATCTGGCTTCTTATACTTATACCTTGTCCCTCAAGTTTGAGTATTGATTAGAATTGATAGCAACACGAAATACCAACTATTTCACGAAATACCAAGTATTTCGAATAACATTACCCCTGAATCATAACTAAGCAGGGGTCAACTTGTTCTAACCACAGTGGTCAATACTTATCATGGGGTCATTACCATGTGATATAATTACATGGTAATGACCCCAGGATAACTATATAGGGCCATGCGAGTCTAACAATTTAAGTGTTCAATGCAAGACTATGGTAAGTGCTTCATGTTTATGAAGCACTTACTATAGTCTTGCATTGACCCCTCAAATTGACAGTTATTTCTATTATAACAAAGGAGTATGTAGCTTTCAACTTTATGACAGACTTTAGTTGTTGATAATCTTCTAACTACCTCATTTGTGGGTAATGATAAATCATCTGAAGTGGATTATTGCAAAGACCTAAAATACAGTATACTAGATCTGTGATTAAAGTGAATTATTGCAAAGACCTAAAATACAGTATACTAGATCTTTGATTAAAGTGAATTACTACAAAGACCTAAAATACAGTATACTAGATCTTTGATTAAAGCTAAAGAGTTTCAAATATTTTCCTGCTTGAGCAATTTACAGCAGACGAAATTTTGACCAATTTCTGCATAAGACAACTGATGAATTAATTGATGTTTATTGAAATCATTCAGATAAAATGATATTTTGCACATGATGAGCAAATCCTTGCTGTATGAAATTTCTCACATTGAATACTTTCAAATATCAAATGCTGGAAAAGCGTATTAACCCTTATAATGCTGGATAATTATCTAAAAATAGATTTTTGTGTCGTCTGCTTTCCAAAATCTTACATTCTGCTTAACTTTGATGCGGAAAGATATTCAGAGTAGCAAGAAGGTTAGATTACAGGCCAGCCGCCAATTTACTTGGCAGCTGTCCTGTGATATAACCTGTTTGCATATAAGCATAATGTCAGTCCCAGCACTTTAAGGGTTAATGTGTTTGTGAATGGAAAGATCTAAAAAGGAGATAAAGCAGCCTCAATATGATTTTATTTCAAGTGAAACATTACTGTCAATGAATAATTGATGACATGATGTGTTTGATGCTATGGTTATGAAACAGTTTTTACTTAAAAGTTGGAATAGTACACAGCATATCAGAAGGCATTGAACTATAAGCATAATTATATAAACCTCTACATATTTATTTTATTATAAACATGAAATACATAAGACCCCTCTATACGGCATGTACGAAATTCGATAAAAGCAATATTGAGCATGCTCTTCTCAAATGCAAACTCACAGAGTTTGGTTTATGAAAATTTCAACTGTTTCCTCTTATGTGACTTATTGAATGGTCCTTATTCAAAGCAATGACAGGACTCTAAAATAAAGCATCTGAAATAACATGTTTGTTATGAAATAAGGTAGAAAACCTTTGTGAAAAAGAAAGTTGTGTTCATTTTAAGCAATTTACCATTATACCATGTAAAATCTGCTGCTGTAAATTATACATTGATTTAAGCCAATTTGAAATAAGAGATCAATGATCAACTGGGTATGAGACTTATGATTCTTGATTGTCATATATCAGTAGAATGATAACCAGGAACTAGCTGTGTTTCAGTACCTTTGGCTGTGTAATAGAACAACTGTGTACACTAGTATTACCCTCAACTAAGTTTTGAATTAGTAGAGAAATACACCCATCTGAAGGGTTCAAGAACTGTGTTCATGAACACACATAAACAAGAAATGACTGTTCATGAACATAGTTGTTACTGAACATTTTCATGAGTGTCAATTAAAATGTTTCTTGAATCATCTGAAAAAGGTGAGTTTAAATGGGTACATATGAGAGAAAATGCTTAATGGATGTAAACGTAAATATGTTTGAATCATTGAACTTAAATATTGATGTAATTCATTAGTATTAGAGAGTTTTAATGTCCTAGAACTACTCATAAACAACAGATAGAGGTTTCAATGATGGGTTGGGAAAAGTGACCATGCCTTCTCTAGTGATACCAAGACCTAATAAGTGAACAAGCCAATTGATTCTCTACTAGCCTGATGTAATTAGATTGATTGCCATCGTACAGTTTTATTATAAGTAACAAACCCTGACCCTGTTGGTTCAGAATACCAATTTGAGCTACCCTCTCAAGAAACACTGAAGGAAACATTGTGACAAGAAGGTAGTTGCTTGTAGGAAGATGAAGTATTTGGCAGGGGTTGAGTGTCTGCCACAGGTATTATTTGGCAGGGGTTGAGTGTCTGCCACAGGTATGCAAGGCTGTTGTTTTAATACAGCATCAGGTCATATCAAGGATCAAATAGCAGTGGTAGAAATAGCTTCCCTCCAGTGGCACTCTGAGTAACAACAATAGTATTACCACTAAACAACAAGGTCATACCAAAGACCAGCATATATATAATGGTTGAAATAGCCTCCCTCCAGTGGCACTCTGAGTAACAACAATAGTACTACCACTAAACAACAAGGTCATGAAAAGACCAGCACATAATGGTTGTTAGCTTCCCTCCAGTGGTACTCTGGGTAACAACAATAGTACATGTATTACCATTCACAATCCAGGTCATACCAAAGACCAGCACATAATTGTTGTAATAGCTTCCCTCCGTGGTACTCTGAGTAACAACAATAGTATTACCACTAAACAACAAGGTCATACCAAAGACCAGCACATATAAAATGGTTGAAATAGCTTCCCTCCAGTGGTACTCTGAGTAACAACAATAGTATTACCACTAAACAACAAGGTCATACCAAAGACCAGCACCTAATGGTTGTTAGCTTCCCTCCATGGTACTCTGAGTAACAACAATAGTATAACCACTAAACAACAAGGTCATACCAAAGACCAGCACATAATGGTTGTAATAGCTTCCCTCCATGGTACTCTGAGTAACAACAATAGTATTACCACTAAACAACAAGGTCAAACCAAAGACCAGCACATAATGGTTGTAATAGCTTCCCTCCAGTGGTACTCTGGGTAACAACAATAGTATTACCACCAAACAACTAGGTCATACCAAAACCAGGACATAATGGTTGTAATAGCTTCCCTCCAGTGGTACTCTGGGTAACAACAATAGCATTACCACTAAACAACAAGGTCATACCAAAGACCAGCACATAATGGTTGTAATAGCTTCCCTCCAGTGGTACTCTGGGTAACAACAATAGTATTACCACCAAACAACAAGGTCATACCAAAGACCAGGACATAATGGTTGTAATAGCTTCCCTCCAGTGGTACTCTGGGTAACAACAATAGCATTACCACCAAACAACAAGGTCATACCAAAGACCAGGACATAATGGTTGTAATAGCTTCCCTCCAGTGGTACTCTGAGTAACAACAATAGTATAACCACTAAACAACAAGGTCATACCAAAGACCAGCACATAATGGTTGTAATAGCTTCCCTCCGTGGTACTCTGAGTAACAACAATAGTATAACCACTAAACAACAAGGTCATACCAAAGACCAGCACATAATGGTTGTAATAGCTTCCCTCCATGGTACTCTGAGTAACAACAATAGTATTACCACTAAACAACAAGGTCAAACCAAAGACAAGCACATAATGGTTGTAATAGCTTCCCTCCAGTGGTACTCTGGGTAACAACAATAGTATTACCACCAAACAACTAGGTCATACCAAAACCAGGACATAATGGTTGTAATAGCTTCCCTCCAGTGGTACTCTGGGTAACAACAATAGCATTACCACTAAACAACAAGGTCATACCAAAGACCAGCACATAATGGTTGTAATAGCTTCCCTCCAGTGGTACTCTGGGTAACAACAATAGTATTACCACCAAACAACAAGGTCATACCAAAGACCAGGACATAATGGTTGTAATAGCTTCCCTCCAGTGGTACTCTGGGTAACAACAATAGCATTACCACCAAACAACAAGGTCATACCAAAGACCAGGACATAATGGTTGTAATAGCTTCCCTCCAGTGGTACTCTGAGTAACAACAATAGCATTACCACTAAACAACAAGGTCATACCAAAGACCAGCACATAATGGTTGTTAGCTTCCCTCCAGTGGCACTCTGGGTAACAACAATAGTATTACCACTAAAAAACAAGGTCATACCAAAGACCAGCACATAATGGTTGTTAGCTTCCCTCCAGTGGTACTCTGAGTAACAACAATAGCATTACCACTAAACAACAAGGTTATACCAAAGACCAGGACATAATAGTTGTTAGCTTCCCTCCAGTGGCACTCTGGGTAACAACAATAGTATTACCACTAAACAACAAGGTCATACCAAAGACCAGCACATAATGGTTGTTAGCTTCCCTCCAGTGGCACTCTAAACAACAAGGTCATACCAAAGACCAGCACATAATGGTTGTTAGCTTCCCTCCAGTGGTAAGTAACAACAATAGCATTACCACTAAACAACAAGGTCATACCAAAGACCAGCATATATAATGATTGAAATAGCTTCCCTCCAGTGGTACTCTGAGTAACAACAATAGCATTACCACTAAACAACAAGGTCATACCAAAGACCAGCATATATATAATGGTTGAAATAGCTTCCCTCCAGTGGTACTCTGAGTAACAACAATAGCATTACCACTAAACAACAAGGTCATACCAAAGACCAGCACATAATTGTTGTAATAGCTTCCCTCCAGTGGTACTCTGAGGTAACAACATAGTATTACCACTAAACAACAAGGTCATACCAAAGACCAGCACATATATAATGGTTGTTAGCTTCCCTCCAGTGGTACTCTGAGTAACAACAATAGTATAACCACTAAACAACAAGGTCATACCAAATACCAGCACATAATGGTTGTAATAGCTTCCCTCCAGTGGTACTCTGGGTAACAACAATAGTATTACCACTAAACAACAAGGTCATACCAAAGACCAGCACATATATAATGGTTGTTAGCTTCCCTCCAGTGGTACTCTGGGTAAAAACAATAGTATTACCACTAAACAACAAGGTCATACCATAGACCAGCACATAATGGTTGTAATAGCTTCCCTCCAGTGGCACTCTGGGTAACAACAATAGTATTACCACTAAACAACAAGGTCATACCAAAGACCAGCACATATATAATGGTTGTTAGCTTCCCTCCAGTGGTACTCTGGGTAAAAACAATAGTATTACCACTAAACAACAAGGTCATACCAAAGACCAGCACATAATTGTTGTAATAGCTTCCCTCCAGTGGTACTCTGAGTAACAACAATAGCATTACCACTAAACAACAAGGTCATACCAAAGACCAGCACATAATGGTTGTAATAGCTTCCCTCCATGGTACTCTGAGTAACAACAATAGTATTACCACCAAACAACAAGGTCATACCAAAGACCAGCACATAATGGTTGTAATAGCTTCCCTCCAGTGGTACTCTGGGTAACAACAATAGCATTACCACTTAACAACAAGGTCATACCAAAGACCAGCACATAATGGTTGTAATAGCTTCCCTCCAGTGGTACTCTGGGTAACAACAATAGCATTACCACTAAACAACAAGGTCATACCAAAGACCAGCACATAATGGTTGTAATAGCTTCCCTCCAGTGGTACTCTGGGTAACAACAATAGTATTACCACTAAACAACAAGGTCATACCAAAGACCAGCACATAATGGTTGTTAGCTTCCCTCCAGTGGTACTCTGGGTAACAACAATAGTACTACCACTAAACAACAAGGTCATACCAAAGACCAGCACATAATGGTTGTTAGCTTCCCTCCAGTGGTACTCTGAGTAACAACAATTATAGTACTACCACTAAACAACAAGGTCATACCAAAGACCAGCACATATATAATGGTTGTTAGCTTCCCTCCAGTGGTACTCTGAGTAACAACAATAGTATTACCATTCACAATCCAGGTCATACCAAAGACCAGCACATAATGGTTGTAATAGCTTCCCTCCATGGTACTCTGGGTAACAACAATAGTATTACCACTAAACAACAAGGTCATACCAAAGACCAGCACATAATGGTTGTAATACACGTATTTAATACCATGGCACTCTAGGTATCAGTTTTAGTATTACCATTCACAATCCAGGTCATACCAAAGACCTAAACATAATGCTAGTAATGGCTTCCTGTCATACGTGTTATGAAATAGTGTTTTGAACAGTATAGAACAACAAGCATAACAGTCAGTCCATTCGGACAGTTGAATGAGTAGAGTGACTAGTGGAGGTCCCCTCTAAGTGTAAGTCTGTTATCACTAAGTAAGGAAATATTTTGATCTTTTGTATAGGGCAATAATATCTCCTTTCATTTAGACCATGCATCAGAAACTATAAAATCAATCTATATCAATCTATCAAGTTATGTAGACTACACTAAGGTTAGTGTCCCTATCTATGCTCTATGCTTCTGCCATTACTTGAGAAGTCCCCTATAGTTTTATTTCCAAGCCACTGACTGATAATTAACCCTTTCCCACACAATAACAACATTTAACCACTTTGTTGCAGACAACTCTGGAAAACATTGTGGGAAAAGGAGAAATTGATCGCTAAGGGCAATTTCTCCTTTTCCCACAATGTTTTCTGCCCTATCAGAAGATTATTTTAAAATTTCATCAAATTTTGAAATGTCGTCTGTAAACTCTTTCAATTTGGGACAGTCAAAAATTTGGCGTTTGGGAAAGGGATAAGGTTGCAGTGATGCAAAAAAACAAGTGTATTAATCAAATGAGTGCATGGTATCAGGACAGAAACAAACAACTGCTCTCTGTATCTGATAAATTGAATGTTGCAGATGTTCTAGTCTCAGGTAGACAGTACTTCATGCCCTAGGTCAGCCTATTTCTTCTTTTGGGGATTTGTTCATTGGCCAAATTGATAGCAATAGCAGACAACAAAAACATAGCAAGCAGACTGCATCTTTAAACTTTTTATCAAACACCAAATTCTTGACTGTCCCAAATTGGAAGGGTTTGCAGACAGCATTTCAAAATTGAAAAATAATCTTCTGATAGCGCAGAAAACAATGTGGGAAAAGGAGAAATGGCTCGTTGAGAACAATTTCTCCTTTTCCCACCATGTTTTTCAGACTCGTCTGCAACAAACTGGTTGATTGTCTTTATTCTTTGGTAATAGGTTAAATGATGTTTGGAGGAAGCTGTTGTGTCTAAAGAATTACTCAACCATACTGTTTTCCTGAACCTGTATTGATCTTCATGAACCTGAACTTTATGTTCATGAACCTGTTCTTAAATTTCATGAAAAATGTCTATGTTCATGAAAGGCCATTTAATGTTCATGAGCATTCATGAAGTTAATGATTGAGTTCTTGAATTCTTTCGCAGGGGCTTAAGGCTTTTTTTCTTATTTCGTTACCACAATGATGTATTCTAGGGCAAATATATACGCATTTCCCAAGATGAGAATTGTAAAATCTCTCTAAATTTAAAGCAGCATTAGAGGGAAAAAAACAACCATGGTCTTTATGTTATTGAATAGGGTCCAGTTAGACCAAAGGATAAACTACTCATCAAAACAAAATAGTTCCTAGAGATATCGCAGCAGATATGCCAACGTAAGATATTATGTAATAAGGAATTCAGAGTTGCAGATGTAAGGGGAATAACGATGTAAAGGATGACAACCAATAAGATTACGATGTTTACTTACTCCACCCAAAATTATTAATTATTCATGGATATCATAGTCTCAGGATAAAGGGTGCAGTTTCACTCAAAACCATATCGTTTTACACTAGCCTTTGTTGTTGGTACTCATTTAACCCTTATAGTGCTGGAACCAACTTCATGCCTATGCAAACAGGTTAGCTCCAGGCCAGCCGCCAAGTAAATTTGCGGCTGGCCTGTGATCTAACCTGTTTGCTACTCTCAGTATCCATGAAATTCAAAAACCCATTCTTGATCTTTATGAACTTGAAATAAGTTTACTTGAAATTTGTGAACAAGATAATACATTTGACCATATAATGAGCATGAATGTTCATGAATAAGTTCTTGAATCTTTTGCAGGTGTGCTGTTTAACAATTATGATGTTTGTCAATATTTGTGCTGCTACATCATATCATCAGTGTTACTAAATTGTATCAATCATCTTTGGTAAGATGTGATCTTTCACTAAATATTACTTTGTTAAGCGTAAATACAATTGATTAAGGGTACAACACAAATCGGTGTTCATGTAAAACAAGTTTCAGCAGAAGTTTATTTGAGGTAGAGATTAAGCTTGATATTAGAATTCTATTTGCTGGGAATAAAGTTTAAAATGGTCAACCGTCAATGTTATTTATGAACTGCTATACAGAATATTGGCAATTATCCCACTACGTGAATAAAACAGTTGGGCTTTTTTGTTCGTTTTGGTTTAACCCCCCCCCCCAAAAAAAAAAATTAAACATTTCAAAAGCTAATAAGAGAAATTAACACTGCTTATTAATCAATATGTTTAAAGAAATGAAAACTCCATAACCAGGGTTAAATGCAGTACTTTATAAAGTGCTTAATGTTTGTGAAGCACTTACAAGTCTTGCATTGAACCTTCGATAAGATGGCCATTAAATCATAGGGCTAAATAGTAAATTAGCGGCTGGCCTGGGATCTAATCTGTTTTCTACTCTGATTTACTTTGCTCAACGAAATTAAGCAAATATTTAATGTTTTGGAAAGCAGACGACACACAAATCTATTTTTAGAAAGTTACCCAGCATTCTAAGAGTTGAAATAATGAAACTAATGATTTGTCTCTGTGATGTATATTTCCAAAATGTTAAGTTTTCTACAATTCGGGCTTATCACAATTATTTTTTTGGCTAAAGCACCTAATCATATTTTGTCGGAGTTGGCCCTTAACTATATCACGCATTGGAAATTCATTATAAATTGTAATATTCTCTTTACATATGTTTTGGTAGTTAAAATTCTGAGTAATTGTAAACAGAATGATGTATATTAGATATCGAATACTTTGATAGAACATGAGCTTAAAGGTCCTTGTTCACAGATGTGAGGAAATTAAAAAGTAAACAATTAATTTCTTTAAAACTCCAACTTTAGATCCTTTTAAATTCTTTTAAGTGTGTATGCAGTGAATTAACATAACATATTTCTATCCAAAAGCATGACATTGCTTTTGAGATCTACAGTATAATAATTATACTGTACACACTCAAGACAAATTGAAGCTTCCTTGATTAATTATGCTTTCAATAACTATTTGTAATTGTATATCATACAGCAATACAAAATCTGTATTGTTTGGACAACATTTTATTTTGACTTTAAAACTTTTGCTTCTGTGAATAAGCATCTGTAAGTCTAGATAATATTTATCAGCATGTACTGATTAACCCTTCACCAAACGCCATATTTTAGACTGTCCAGAATTGAAAGAAATTGCAGACGACATCTCAAAATGTGATGAAGTTGGAAAACTATCTTCTGATACGGCAGGAAACATTGAGGGAAAAGGAAAAATTGCTCGTTAAGAGCAATTTCTCCTTTTCCCACAATGTTTTCTAGAGTCGTCTGCAGCAAAGTGGTTCAAACGTCTATGTTGTTTGGTAATGGTTTAAGATGAAATAAAAAGGGAGGAGGGTAGTGTTGAGGTTATATACATTTATATCTAACCCCTCATAAGGATTTTGTGATTAGCCCAAATTGAAAGCAACATCAGATGAGTAAATATAATGTTTGATGAATGACATTTCCCTTGAGTTATTTAGGTACATGATCTGATGTGGTGTATTGGTTAGCATCTTGGACTTGAGACTGGCCAACCTGGGTTTGATTCCAGATAGAAATTTACTTTTTCTCCTTGGAGTGTCCTTTGGCAAGACACGTTTCTTAGCCTAGTACTGGTGGGTTATCAAGGGAACATATGCTGTAACGCTAAAGAGTAAGCGCTGTACATATAAACCATAACAGTGTTCATTTACAGTTAAATTGTTTAAGTTCTTGAATATCCCGACTGACTTACGGAATGCCGATGGTTCTACCCGCCTTGACCAGCCCTTATGGGCAGTTGAGTATGGGGTCTTCCTCCATCATTAAGAGTCGGGCATCGCTACATAACTGAAATAATGTTGATGTGATGTAAAACCCATATAAATTTTTTAAAAAAGTTCTTGAATAATTGACAATTAACATTAAAAACTTTAGATTCACTTAATAAGACTAACTGAGAGGGTAACATGTTCCTATGATGCTTTTAAAAGGGTTATTGATAAGTACTCAACATTATTTTTAGACCTAACCTGAACATGAAAAATGGAGTTGTGACACAATTTGAGAAAATAGCACTTTGAATTATCACTAATGAATAGTACAGGTGTTATATTGTCATGGTAATGTCATAGGCGTAGGAGCGTTTTCAACATTGGGGGGGCCAACTTCAGATGAAGACCGGTCTAAGAATAAATGTTCCTAAACTTTTTAATGACTCTTCATGCATTTACAAATTCAATAACATTTTGAGAATTAAAAGAAAGCGTATGAAAATGTGTATCTTTAATAATAAAAAAAAAAAAAAAAAAGGGATATGCCAGGTCTCGATCTTACGCGGAAATCAAATGTATTGATTTAAACAAAAAGTAGTAGCGACCAGACTGTCACAACCACGGATTCGTCTACTATTTGGGCGAGAATAAATTATTCTTCAAGCTTTAGCTAACAATTGAAGACAATATTGAGTCTGACGCATTAGAACAAATTCTATTACATCATTGCTTTTGTCAATCAAGACTTCCTGGGTATTTTTGTGAGGTGAGTTTTCATTGGATAAACCCGATGTGTTCAGATTGTCATTTGCGATGATGACGTCAAAAAGATTTTGGTTATTGTTCGTTACAAAAGGCGAATTGGAATTAGATAAAGCACAAAAATACACATTTATTTCTATTCTGCTGTTAAATTTCGTTTCTTTTCTTTTTCTTTTCAAATATCTTCATTTGCCATTGTAAATATTGGGGGGGCCAAAGTATAGTCTGGCCCCCCTGGTCTGGACATTGGGGGGGCCGGGCCCCCCCTGGCCCCCCGGCTCCTACGCCTATGGGTTATTGTTCGTTACAAAAGGCGAATTGGAATTAGATAAAGCACAAAAATACACATTTATTTTTATTCTGCTGTTAAATTTCGTTTCTTTTCTTTTTCTTTTCAAATATCTTCATTTGCCATTGTGAATATTGGGGGGGCCAAAGTATAGTCTGGCCCCCCCGGTCTGGACATTGGGGGGGCCTGGCCCCCCCGGCTCCTACGCCTATGAATGTGAGGTTCTGCTTTGTTTCTAACATTGTCTTTCATAAGCTCATTTTACCGAGTTTTGCAGTTTTCTGAGCGACAATTTGGCTTTAATGGAAAAATAAACAAACCATTGTGCTAAAAATGAAAATTGTTTTTTCATGATCCACTCCTCCTATAGCCATTATTGTTTCTTGAGACACCTGCTTTAACCCATTACTTAACACCAAAATTCTGCCTGTCTCAAATTGAAAGAGATTGTAGACTACATTTCAAAATGTGATGAAATTGATGAATAATCCTGATAGAGCTGAAAACATTGTGGAAAAAGGAGAAATGGCACATTAAGACCAATTTCCCCTTTTTCCACAATGTTTTCCAGAGTTGTAGGTAACAAACAGGTCAAAGATTGTTATAGTTTGGTAACAATGTTTGAGGGAAGGACGGGAATGCCCTTGAAGCAGGCTTCATTTGAATAAAATATGGAATAAGAATTCTCTCACCATAGGGAACATTCTCTTATGCTTACACTTATTTTAATTATTTTGCCGTAATTATTGATCATAGGTAACATTAATAGACCCTTACCTGGTGACGGCATTTGGATTTTCATGAGAAGTAGTCTCCCAAATGACTTAATGGGGAATGCTGATGATTCAACCCGGCTTGATCAGTCCTTAATATGGGCAGTTGAGGTATGGGGTCTTCCTCCATCATTAAGAGTTTGGCATTGCAATATGATAGAAATAATGTTGATGTGATATGAAAACCTATATGAATAAACAAATCCTTACCTGTTGTAACTTGTAATGTTATCTGACTATATATTAATGAATTCTCCCTTTTTATTATGTCTTCGATGATTATGCTTTTTTTAACAGATATTTTTGTCAGTTAGAGAAACTCATTTTAATTTTGTCTGCTGCTAAAGACTCTGAACAACGAAAAGTAATAATCTGCAACCATCACTTACAAAAAGTTTCCCTCCATTGACGAAAACGATATTGATTTTTTCCATGAAAGAGCGCCTGACAAATGAACTCCTGTTGTAATATGAACCCGAAGTCGACAATTTCTACCAGGAAAGGGAGACCTCAGGGATTATGTAAATTGACTTAGTGTCCAGAGAATAATTAGTGTACTTGTCTTACTGTAATCAGAAATATATTTAGGCTGAAGCTGTAGTTTTGGGATAGTTTTGCTTGGTTTTATTCTAAAGCAAGGGCCCTCTGTGACCTAGTGGTTAAATTAAAGAACTTGGCATCACAAAGCCTCTCTCTGCATGGGTTCAAAGTTTTGGTGATGGCATTTAGATTTTCATGAGAGGAAGCCTCCTTACTGACAGACTGAGTGCCTATGATTCTTATGGGGAGTTGAGTTGAGTATGGGGTCTTCCTCCATCGTTAAGAGTCGGGCATCGCAACATAACTGAAACAATGTTGACAGAATGTAAAACCCCATATCAAAAAGATATTTTAAAGGGAAAGAAGGTGACCTAGAATAACATCCTGCCATTATAGTACTTGAACTTAAAGCCTCTGCTTACCATTTGAAAGCTTTACTGACTGAAATAGTTGGCCTACCCACATATCAATAGTTAACTTCATCAGTCTTTCCTGGTTCAATGGTTAGGGTTGGGGACTTGTAACTAGGAGTTCACCAGTAGTACTTGAATTGTTGTAGTGTCCTTTGGCTAGACAAACGCGAGCCCCAGCTCAATACGAATGTGTATACTGGTGTATGCCAGGATTACCCTAATACAAGTCTTGTGTGGCTCAGTGGTCAAGATGGTGAACTTAGAACTTGTGGATCCCATGTTCGAGCCTCACAAACACCTCTTGTTTTGTGCATGTGCCAAGTCACTTCAGAGCCCTAGCCCACTGTACTGGTGGATCCAGGAAAGCCATAGGAGTCACAGGCTTAGGCCTTTATTCTGTACCAAAACAGTTAATGGTAAAATGATATAACTGAGAAGTTGTTGACATTAACCCTTTTGTATACAAATTCATTCTATATGTCTTTATCATTCCAAAGGACTTGCTACAGGTTGTGTTGAGTTGATGGTTTATAATAAAATCTATCTGCTAATGAAGTATAAACCCTAGCCTATTATAGATAGATAGATAGATATCTTTTATTTGACCACCACACATGTGTATAGTCATTTTAACAATACAAACAAAATAAACATACAATATATATACAGGTCAATAATCAAAAATACAATTACATACATTTTGAATAATTACTTCTTTTTCAATGTGGATGAACTACATAAATAATTATGTTATATTATGCGTGAACGATATTCTTTCTTTAAAAGCAAATTTAAGATATATTGCCAAACTTTTATCGCATGATTTTAATAGTTGAATGAATTTAAACATGCTTGGTCTTTTATAATAAAACTCATTTATGTATTTCTTTCTAATAGAGATATACTGTGGACATTTCAAAACAAAATGATATTCATCTTCAACATCTCCATTATTACAAATTTGGCATATCCGTTCATTTCTCGGTATTCGTTGAAGATTATATCGACATGTTTGAATTCTCAAAGAATGCGAAGATGTTCTTATCTTAAAAATGTACTGTGGATCCAGGAAAGCTGTTACATAAGTGAAAAATATGTTGATATGGCTTAAACACCATACAAACAAATAAAATATAAACAAATTGTGCTCCAATCCCACTTTTTGTTTCAGAGGTTTCAATGTTTTTTTATCAAAATACAAACTGCCGAATGATGCAAAGAGTTGATTATACGATTAGTACATGTAAAGGCTAATGCGAAGCAAAGCTTGAACACAATTAGGAGATACCCTCTTGGTGACAGAAAATATATATATTGTATACAAGATTGTAATGATACTTTTGTAAACAATTTACTGAACTGGTGTGATAGAAATTAGCAATTTCTCCCCTTCAAATGATAATTTCAAATATTTGGCATACAAAAAGTGAAGAAAAGGGTAAAACCTATTGCAGATTATAGTGGGAGCAAATCTTTTATTGAGGAAGGCATACCAAGCTAACATCTCAAGAAGTGTGCCATTGATTTTTTCGGAAAAACCAACAAGGCTTTCTCTGTAAAGATCTGTAAGAGAGTAAGATACAGGAATAACACATCAGACTAGTGTTTCAACCCATTACCCCATATGGAATTTGTGAATGATCTTAACCCTTTCCCAAACAATAACGACATTTGATGACTTTGTTGCAGATGACTTTAGAAAACATTGTTGGAAAAGGAGAAATCACTCGTAACGAGCAATTTTTCATTTTCCCACAAGGTTTTCTTCTCTTCCTGAAGAATATTGTTCAATTTCATCACATTTTAAAATGTCGTCTGCAAACTCTTTCAATTTGGAACAATATAAAATTTGTTGTTTGGGAAAGGGTTAAGGTAGAATACCCCTAATCCACCATTTAAAACTCTTTTTATCGTCTGATCACATTGGACATTCTCAGTATACATTGGCCAGGGCCAAACCTATTCGCTTGACACTGAATAATTCCAGCCCCTATTAACATATATATTGAGCATAACCGAAGTAACCCCAACAAAAGAATAAGTTTCAAAATGGCAGATTATGGGTATTCTACCTTAATTGAAAGCAACAGCCGATAACATCGTAAGGAATGTCAGGAATAACATTTTGTTTGAGTTCTTGGGAAGATTTATACCATTGTGATTGAAATATAAGCTGTTTGTAACGAGCAATATATCCTTTTGTAACAGTGGTATTTGAATTATTCTGCCGCGGCTAGATTAAGATAAATGAGGTATTTTGGAGTAGGGGGAGATAACAGGGAACAATTATGATGAAGAAATATCCTTCATTATAACATATACCTATTCTTTCCAACACAACTGCAGTAGAAATTCAAGGAATCGATCTGACGATAGGAAAAACTACTTGTCAATACAACTGAAATAATTGAAAAAGATTATGAATGACCTCTATTTAATCCTTAGAATGCTTGGTAATTTTCTAAATATCTATTTTTGTGTCTTCTGCTTTCCAAAACCTTAACTGTCGGCTTTATTTTGATGAGGAAAGATACTCAGAGTAGCAAACGGGTTAGATCACAGGCCAGCTGCTAATTTACTTGGCGGCTGACCTGGATCCAACATGTTTGCATAAGCATTAAGTCGGATCCAGCACTGTAAGGGTTAAGTGGAAGGATCAGGTTCTTATTGATCACAGTTATCCCAATGGATAGTTATACCATAATCTGTTTACCAGAGAATCACCATAATCTACCTCATTAATTGGTTTGATTGATTGGTAATATGTCATAAGTTACCCTTATTCACACTTATCAAGGCTTAAGTATAATACTAATACATCCGTCACCATGGCCTTGTGGTTAACTTGCATCTGCCTGAGGACAGGGAGGTCGAAGGTTCGAGCCATACGGGAGGCGTTTGTCCATAGAATGTTTCTCCAAAATGGCCCGTTTGTGAGTTGCGAGCTTAGCTTAGATTGAATGGTTACCGACTTATATCCGCTTGGCGCCTGGCATAGTTATAGAAGTCGGGAGGTACTTGGTATAATCAGAGTCTCATAAGCCAAACTGGCTGGCCCTTTTAATAGGGGTGACACTATAATAAACAAAACCTATTATAGAATGTGCTTCACAAATGTGAAGGAATTACCTTAGCCTTGCTTTGAGCTCTCAATATCTGTTTTTTTTTTATTCCTCTAGCCGACCACGTTCAAGAAACATTTATGTCAAAAGGAGGAATTGCTTGATTCCTCAGGCAATTTCTCTTTTTATCATAATAGTTTCTCCCATGTATATGTATCTAAATTCATTCCTCAATCAGACCATCTAAAAGAAACGTTTATGACAAAAAGAGGAATTGCTTGATTCCTCAGGCAATTTCTCTTTTCATTATAATAGTTTCTCCCAAGTATATGTATCTAAATTACATTTATTTTCTTTATTTGTATACTTTTTAAATGTCATTTGCTGTTTGGAATGTTTACAAAAATCACTTATGAAGGTAAGGACCAATGGTCTATAATTAGATCATTTATTTACTATTTAACTGTCGTCTGATGTTACTTTCAATTTGGAATATTTATAAAATTCATTCATGAAGGAAAGGACCAACTAGTATACTTGTGCATCACAGTTGGCATGGTAACTTATTAATTGATTGTCATTATTAGAAAGTAAAATATTGCGTGTACCAATGATTGGAACCATGTGTCCAGTAAGCTCTTACCCACTTAACTCTAGATTGACTCAATCACTGTTGCAAACGCATTAGAAGACCCTTAACCCTTTACCAAATGCCAAATCTTCGACAGTCCCAAATTGGAAGAGTTTGCAAACGATATTTCAAAATGTGATGAAATTGAAAATGATATTCTGATAGGGCAAAAATTATTGTGGGAAAAGGGAAAATTGATTGATAAGGGTAATTTTTCCTTTTTCCACCCACAATGTTTTTAAGAGCCGCCTGCAACATACTGGTCAAATGTCGTTATTGTCTGTTAATAGGTTAAAGTCAGAATAGTGCTCATTTACAGTAAATCTGTGCATGTCAGAATAATTGACAATTAACAAAAAATTCCTTTTTATTCCCTTTTATAGACTAACTGAGATGGTAACATGTTATTATGACACCTTTAAAAGAGTTGAAAAGATAAGGATTGTTTACAATTAGCCATAAGATGAGTTATGCCAAGAATCACTGTGTGAATTCTGTAAAATTTTGGGGACAAATGAATTCAGAGAATATCTCCATTTCGAAAATTCACGTTGTTGGTGTAGTATAAATGACTGTAATTTTATGTGGATCTTTATGTGACTACCATTGTTTCTTTTGCAGCAACAACTGTGACAAAAGGAAAGTTTCCTCACTTAAAGCAATAATATAATCATTAATTGATTTATTATCAACATAAATGAGATTGCTTCCTTCCATGTTACTCTTCGTAATAGGTGTTGGATTATCTATTTATTATCATTCGTTCATTTCCACTTTTTATTCATTTTTCTTAAACCAAATACTTTTTCAGTCTGCATTAAATTCAATATACGTTGTTCCACATCTTCATGTTGTGCAATAAATGACCTAAGCTGTTGATGCACCTTAAAACCCCGTTCATTCATTCATTCATTCATTCATTCATTCATTCATTCATTCATTCATTCATTCACTCACTCACTCACTCACTCATTCATTCATTCATTCATTCATTCATTCATTCATTCAATATGTGTATTATTATTTGCAATCTTAGAAAATCTCATAAACATTTTCTCTCTTTGCAGGTTGGTTTGGTTTTTGTCCTCAGCATTGCCTCCCTGCTTATCTACTTCATTGATGCTTCAAGGTAAGAGAGGGTCTTCTTACAATAACTGTCTGGGTAATTTTCTAAAAATAGATTTTTTGTCGTCTGCTTTCCAAAACCTTTAATATCTGATTAATCTTGATGAGGAAAGATGGCAAACAGGTTCGATCACAGGCCAGCCACCCAATTGATTTGGCGGTTGGCCTGGATCTAATCTGTTTGTATAAGCATGAAGTGGGTTCAAACACTATAACGGTTCAAGTCTTCCCTAGTATCAGATGATTATGATTAAATCTCATTATCACATGATCCTTGATGGCAAATAAAGATTTCATAGCTGAATGAATTCCTTGTCAAAAAAGAGGGCATGGCTGATGAAGATAGATTAGATATAACTATAGACATTGTAGAAAAGAAAAGTACAATTTAGATGAGTTCTTTTTTTAAAAGAGAACATTAGTACATTATCCTGTCACTAGTGTCATTTTGGGACGGATAACTAGGTGCCGTATAACATTTGTGATATCCGGCACTAACCATATAATACATCCACGCGACAAATCATGACGTCATAAGAACGAAATGACGTCATGTTTACATCATTCTCTACATATTTTTTCCTTCTTTCTCGTGTTTTATTTGTATATTATTTGTTTGAAAGAATAAATAAAGGTAACAGGATAAATAGAATAGATGGTTGGTGTCTTTGAATGGGAAAAGTTATCGGGCTCGGCATCGGAATATTATCCGTTTCGCCTTCGGCTCACCGGATAATATTCCTACGCCTTGCCCAATAACATTTCCGATTCACGACACCAACCATCTATTCTCTATTTAGTGACAGCAAATGTTGTGTGATTCCCATTGACAATGCTTTGTTTGTTAATGTTTTTAAAACTCTGTTAGCTTTTATGTAGTACTAAGTAGGGGTCTCTATTAAGAAGGTAGAGTTATAAATGTGTATGCGGGCCAGATAGCTCAGTTAAGAGAGGGTTTGCATAGTTTGCGGAGGTCTCGGGTTCAAGTCCCAGTCTGGCTGCATGGTTTCTCACCTTGGTTACATTTTTTCCAATCAGGTTATCTCTTCTAGAAAAAAAATAAGTGAAAAAATAATGTGCAGAACTCAATCAATCATGAATGTTCATCTATTCCGGCAACTGCCTGCAGTTGATGAAAAATTGCTGATTCACAGCAGTTAACAATGATAAATGTGACTGTAATTTTCAATAACTGATTCAGATTGCCTCTGTTCATTATCAAGGCAGGTTATCTTCATCTCAAAGGCAAGAGAATATTGTTCCATAATTTAACTACTGCAGATAGTGGAGATGTTTCAGCAACTTCACCCTGTTCTTCATACCATCTGGAGGCCTGTGCAGCCAGGTTGTTAGCGATGAATTTGAAATCACATAGTCACTATCTCTGCATCTATTGCAAAAGATTCAAGAATTTGTTTGAAAACTTTTATGTATGTTAAATAGCCATTCATGAACACGAAGGTGTTCTTAATTTATTCTTGAATACTAAGAACATGTTCATTAACATTAATAACGGGTTCATAAATGTATTCATGAACCTGTAGTTGATGTTCATGAACCTGTTCATACTTTTTTGTCTTATGCTTTTGCTTTAAATTCCAACCAATCAAATCTTTCACATAATAAAGTATACAGGATGCATTACCAACATATTTAGACAACAATTATCTTTATCTTGCTGTCCTTTTTTGTCTACCACTGCTTTTCATTTGGTCAAGTCTCAAATTCCCATTAAGAGGTGTCAGAAAAAGATGTTTCGTAAAGTTGATTCAATTAAAGATTTTATCTATGAGGTTAGCAGGATTCGTTTGCCAGCATATCAAGACAGCAATTGATTGAGGCTATAAACCTGACAAGATAAATATTTATGTAACAAAGTGTATCAACTGTTCCTGGATTTCATCAACAACTTGTTGCTTATCAGCCCTCGCCCTCTCTATAAAAACACCATTTTTGCACTTTCCTTCATATATTGAGGCTTCAATGCAAGATTATAGTAAGTCCTTCACAAATGTGAAAGACTTCCTTTTTTTTTTATTTATATGGGTTTAACATCACATCAACATTATTTCAGTTATGTAGCAATGCCTGACTATTAATAATGGAGGAAGAACCAATACTCAACTGCCCATAAGGGCTGGTCAAGGCAGGTAGAACCATCGGCATTCCATAAGTTTACCCGCCTTGACCAGCCCTTATGGGCAGTTGAGTATGGGTTCTTCCTCCATCATTAATAGTCAGGCATCGCTACATAACTGAAATAATGTTGATGTGATGTAAAACCCATATAAATGAATAAAAGTAAGTCTTTCACATTTGTGAAGGACTTACTTATAGTCTTGCATAAAACCCTTTAATACCAGACTCATTGTATCATTCCTGTAGCAGAAGACTAAAGGAACAATCTTTATCTTTCGTTCCAATGATTTCTACCTGCTTATGCTTCAAATTTGAGCAGTAACTAAAACTATTATGGGGGAATTGTAAAATAATTATCCTTAAAAACTGTATTTTGATTTGGTTACTTTTAATAATTTCTGTTGCTTTAAATATGGACAGGCCACAAATGATGGTATACCAATGGGGTTAAAAGTAAGCTGCTTGTAAGGAGCAACACAAGTACTCCAACAATTTTTGTAACCAATTATTGGAACTACAAGTGTAACATGATTCATACTTGGTGTGTTAATTGATGCTTTGAATTTGGAGCTTTTCCATTCCAATGTTCCATATGTTTTCCTGTTGTTTTCTATTTACCTTTATAACACTCTGGGCAGAAGAGCTAACTATGCCTGTTTGAATTACCCTTTTTTTGCATTGAATTTCAATCAATTCCTTTCTATAGAATTTTTGCAACTGGTCCGGATTGAAAGAAATGATAGACGCCAAAATATGTGAAAAATAACATTTTAATTGTGACATTGTTGAAAAGCAGAGATAATCTTTTTATGTAAGAATGGATATGTTCTTCCTATGTTACAGTTGTCTTATATATTTTCTACTGTTAGTATTATTACATATGATGTAAATCATGTAATACCTCCGGTATGTAGGACAAAAGCTTTGAAAATGATACATCAAAATTTATGAATTAACTATAACTAACCAACTTGCATTATCTCCTCTCAATAAACTTCACTTTACATAAGTCTATTGAAACCAATGTGACAAAAGGAAACAAAGTTCAGGATGAGCAATATAACCTTATTTCGCAATGGCTTTCACTTAAAAACTTGGGTATTTTCTTTCCTGAGTGTATTTATTTTTTCATTCCCTTTTTTGTAATCTTTTTGGGCTTTCAGATTGGACAAGTCACATTCAACATAGGAGGAGATGAGAGCTAAATCTTTTCTAAAGGTAGAATACACATAATCTGCCATTTTGAAACTAATTCTTTCGACAAATTACTTGCTCTAGTTTTACATCGGTTGTGGTCGGATCTATTTGGCGTAAAACGAATAGTTCTGGCACTGACCGATGAATACCGAGAACGACCAAAGTATTCCTAAGAAAGAAAGAGTCTCAGAATGGCAGATTTTTGGGTATTCTAACTTAATCTCTTTGTTATTTATGTTTCTGATATCCCTTGCAATTTGTGAGAAAGGTTGAATTCCTGGAATTCTGTTGAAACACTGATGTTTATTTCACCTTCTATTTCAGAGAATCTGTGGAGTCATGTAAACCATGGGCGGAGAACAAGACACAACAAGTGGATCTGGCCTTCAATGTTTTCTTCATGATCTATTTCTTCATTAGGGTATGAACTTGCCCCTGCGAAAACATTCAAGATCTTTTAATTGTTGTTCATGAGCACAGAAATATTTCCTGAAATTCAAGAATAGGTTCATGAGCATTAAGTTCAGATTCATGAGTACATTCATGAACATGTTCTTGAAATGCATGAACATGTTCTTGAAATTCATTAACATATTAGCTTTTAGTTCATGAATGGCCATTTCATGTTCATGAACATGTTCTTGAAATTCATGAATAAGTTCTTGAATTTTTGGCAGTGGTGTACAATTTCTTCTTTCTTTTGATCAATTTCTTTTTTTTTCCCGGGGCCTCTCTGGGCTAGTGGTTAGAAAACAGTACTTGAAATCATATGGACCCTCTCCATGTGGGTTCAAATCCTGGTTACATCATTTTAATTTTCATGAGAAGCATTTTTCTTATTGACTTGTGTGGTACCAATGGTTCTTCCAAGCAGTCATGGACAATTAAGTATGATATCTTCCTCCCTCAATATGAGTTGCGTATTGCATTATAATTGAAATAAAGTTGAAGTGATGTAAAACCCATACAAGTATGAAAAAGAATATAGATATTACTATAAATCATTTGCCGCAATAACCCTTATAGTGCTGAACCAACTTCATGCTTATGCAAACAAGTTAGATCCAGGCCAGCCGCCAAGTAAATTGGCAGCTGGCCTATGATCTAACCTGTTTGTTACTCTGAGTATCTTTCTTCATCAATATTGAGTAGATATTTAAAGTTTTGGAGAGCAGACGACACAAAAATCTTTTCGTCAGAAAAAAATTACACAGCATTCTTAGGGATAATATGAAAAGACACCTGCAGAAGATCCATGAAATCCTTGTAGGGTTTGTTAAGATGTTAATGATAAGAACAGAAATGGTAAAAGCATGCTACATCAAGTATTTAGTCTAAACAATAGCCTGCTGTTTGAAAGAGAAGGCAATTTGAACAAATTACATTGAAAATAAAAGGAATGAGCAATATTGGGTGTCATTGGTTGAACCTCTGCCTCTTTTAACAATAGGGTCCTGGGTGTGATCCTATTTAGGATGAAGTGAAAATGCTGGGACTTAATCACAAATCAACAAGTACTGGTATTGGTTCAATGCAAGACTTTAGTAAGTGCTTAATATTGAGGCCATTGTGACAAAAAGAGTAATTGCTTTTCACAAGCTATATTTCTCCTTAACCCTTTCCCAATCAATAACAACAGTTGACCACTTTGTTGCAGACGACTTAAGAAAACAATGAGGGAAAAAAAGAAATTGCTTATAATGAGCAAATTTCTCCTTTTCCCACAATGTTTTCTGCCCTATCAGAGGAGTATTTTCCAATTTCATCACATTTTGAAATGTCATCTGCAAATTCTTTCAATTTGGGACAGTCAAACATTTGTTGTTTGGGAAAGGGTTAAAGTCCAAGTTATGTGAGATACTTGCTTTAGATAGCGCCAAGCGTGTATGACAAGTTGGCATAGGATATGCCTTTTTTTTTAAATAATATTTTTGTTGATTTGTACATTTTCAGTTTGTTGCTGCAAATGATAAGCTATGGTTCTGGGTGGACATCTTCTCCATAGTGGATTATTTCACCATTCCCCCATCATTCCTGGCCATCTACTTGGACAGGAACTGGCTTGGTATGTGTTACCCTACTTATTATCCCTACTGGATTTAATATTTCCTTTATATTATATACCATGTCCTGTATGGCCTAGTGGTTAAGGTGGCAGACTAAGAACTTGGGGGTCATAGGTTCAAGCCCCATTGATACCTCTGGTTTTTTGGGAGTGACCTTTGGCAAGTCACTTCAGAGCCCTAGCCTTATACTGGTGGATCCAGGAAAGCTGTTACAAAACTGAGAAATTGTGGATACGGCATTAAACACAAAGCAAACAATCAAACAAATGTTTCCATCCATTATCATAAAAGAAGAAACATATTTCATGCTTTATCATTGCCGTCTGCTGTTTCTGTCTATTATATGGAACAATGATGGATTCCTGTTTTATGAGAGGATAGGTTCAAGATATTGTCAGTTTATACGAACCAACATGGGTGCAATAAAACACTCCCTGGAAGTTCATGATATGTATTAGACCCTTCCTCTAGATTTTGAATGTCATCTGCTGCCATTGTAGTCCTTTTTGTAGAAAAAATAATTGTAAAAGAAATGTTTCTGTCAAGCATGTGCAAATTGTACACTGATCATATATAAGATTAACTTCCTAGCTGACATAAGATTAACTTCCTAGCTGACATAAGATTAACTTCCTAACTGACATAAGATTAACTTCCTAGCTGACATAAGATTAACTTCCTAGCTGACATAAGATTAACTTCCTAACTGACATAAGATTAACTTCCTAGCTGACATAAGATTAACTTCCTAGCTGACATAAGATTAACTTCCTAGCTGACATAAGATTAACTTCCTAACTGACATAAGATTAACTTCCTAGCTGACATAAGATTAACTTCCTAGCTGACATAAGATTAACTTCCTAACTCAAAAAGGATGGGTAAGGGATAATATTCACAGTACAGTTAAGAAACTTTTGTGTCTGTTAACCCTTTCCCAAACAACACATTTTTGACTGTCCCAAATTGAAAGAATTTGCAGACGACATTTCAAAATGTGATGAAATTTAGAAATGATCTTCTGATAGGCCAGAAAACATTGTGGGAAAAGGAGAAATTGCTTGTCACGAGCAATTTCTCCTTTTTCCTCAATGCTTTCTAAAGTCGTCTGCAACAAATTGGTAAGATCCCGTTATTGTTTGGGAAAGGGTTAAGGGAGGCGCTGCACCATTACCTGGGTGTGCATATTGGGATTGTCTATGTAATACTAACCCAAGTTTCATTGGCCTTTCACCCATGGTCAGTAGGTCATTCCCCACAGCAATGTCTGTAATAAATGTCACATGTCCGATTACATTATAGAGCAAATTCTTTCTGGACAGCTTACTTGATAGTAACTAACATATTTGTCTTCTGCTGCAGAAGACTATAGATGCATTTGTGACAAAGAGAATAATTTGCCATTTATGATGAACATTTTATCCTTCTATCACAAAGGTTTCTTTCAAATATAGCAGAGAATTTTTTTTTTTATTATTATTTACATTTAAAGCACTTCTTTCAGAGGCAAAATTTTAATGCAGATGAGAATAATCAATGATTGATTTGAATGGAAGAAGAACTAACTAGAAATATTCAAGTTAGGTACCTCTGTGGCCTAATGGTTAAAGTGCTGAACTTGGTCCTTAGCGATACCTCTAGTAATGTTGGAGTGTCCTTTTGAAAGATGCTTCAGAGCCCTAGCCGAGTAATAATGAATTCAGAAATGAATTGAAAGGTTAAAAGAAGAATATCTTAAACAAATATTGACTTCCATGAAATTATTTTACCATTTCATGCATTATATGCTTTATTTCAATGACATGTGGGATTGAGCTGTGATACCATGTTGTTCAATTTGATGATGGTTTTTTTTTCAGCGTTTAGATTCAAGGACATGTATCATGAATTTTTGTGTATATTTATTTGTTTTCACTGGATATTATTAGATAAAAATATGTATTTGTATGTTTCAGGGTTAAGATTCATGAGAGCGTTGCGATTGATATCCATACCAGATATTCTTACCTACCTGAATATCGTGAATTCCAACACCGTGATCCGATTCTCCCATCTCATCTCCCTCTCCATCAGTCTGTGGCTCTCATCTGGCGGATTTATACACCTGGTATGTACAACATAATCTAATGGTGTTTAATGTCATATCAACAATTTATCGGTCATGTTACAGCTTTCCTTTGGTACACTAGTACTAAACAAGGGCTCTAAAGTGCCTGGATAAAGGAAACACCTATGGAACAATTGTTGCCAGCAGGGATCAGACCTAGGACTCCCAGGTTATAAGTTAACCACTTGAAACAATTTGCCACAACAGTTGTTGTAGTGGTGAGCATTCAGTATTTCACATAGGTTTTTCTGGGTTTGATTACAATTTGTTCCTTATTACTTAATTGTTGGTATTCTTTGAAAATCAACACCATTTCCTAGAATTGTTCAGGAATATTACCAAATAAAACATGTAAGATATTGCCCTAGCGAGCCATGTACATTGATGAAAGACAGATAGAAACAAATACGGTTCTGAGCCTCAATTTGTCAATTGGCTGTACTCATGGAAGAAAATTTAACTGGGCAAACAGGTTTTTTGAAATTCTTGACTTCGGCCTGGTAAATATTCCTTTCTGTCTTTAATGAAGGCACTGAAATAATTATTCATCTCTTATAAAAAAATCATTGTGATATGAGGCATCACTCATTTGCTTCAAAGAATTGTTCTACATTTGTGAGGAAATGTCGGTACCATAGATTGGTATACTTATTGATATTGAGACCATTGTGATATAATCAGAAATTGATTGAAATATTCATTTTTCATTTTGTTGTATTAGTTTTTAATTAAACAATGTATACTGCACTTATTTAAAAACAAAAACTCATTAAGTAATGTATCAATGTCCCTGAAGCATAGATAAGTATACTCCTCACCATGATATAGCAGGTATTATATATTTAAAGCAGTTTGAAGCTTGATAAAATTTGAAAGCAAAAGCAGACACAAATTTCTGTCTATTACCATAACATTTTCTCATTGATATTTGGTAGAGCCCGTAATGAGCAATGTCTCACTTTGTTATAGAGGTTTCTAATAAAATGTTTGCTTCTGCCGTTGCATAAATACGATAACATGTTAAGTAATGGATTAATGTGTCCTTTTTGACACATATTGGTGTATTGATTTTGCCCTTTTTACCTGTATCGTGTTTCCTGTATGTCACATTGTTGATTTCAAGCCATAGCAACAGAGGTCAATGTAGAAATGCGGGAGGGGATTAACAAAACATCCTTTTCCTTTCACTTTTGTAGAGAGAATAAGAACAACTTTAAGATGATATTATCTTTAAAATCTTTTGTAAAAAAAAATCTTAAAAAAAACTTTTACAAGAGGAGGGTGTTCCTCACATTGAGCTAGTTACCTACTTGTCTCTGCGCTTTGAAACAAAGGTCTGCATGTCAAATTCCTGAAATTCATAGTAGATAAAGATTTTAAGGGAAAATTATTTTCAATGATTTTAATGGTGTGAGTTCCCCCATACTCCTATGATTCCTCCTTTACTTTACCCATTTTATTGAGAAAATTGTTAGTAAGTGGGCACAGTTTGATAAAGAAGGCCTTTGACTAAAAATGTTTGTATGGAAAAGAAGTCAGCAGTATGGAAAAGAGGTCAGCAGCATGGAAATTGTATTAATGAAGAGCTTTTGATGAAGGAGAATGGATAAATGCCCTTACAGATGTAAAACAGAACCACTGTCGAAGTAAAACTTCTCTCTTCTTGAATTCAGTCAAGAAAGAAAGCCAATTGGAAGCAAAGCTCCAGATGAATGGCATGTTGCCATAGCTAACTTCTTTATTTCTTCCATAAAGCCTTTCTTGTTGGTACCTAATAGAATCATCTCAATGAGAAGGTTCTAGTGAGTACCAACTATAAAGGATTCATCACATAAGTTTAAGAATAGTGCATGAATAATTATCTAAGTCTACTCCTACCTAGCCAACTGACTGGAACAGTTCCCTTGTTTGGGAACCTGTCAACAAAAGCAATGTCAATAGAATCTCAGCATTGATCTTTTTTTATTTTGCTGATCAATATTTCAGGGAAATAAGTCGAAAGATTTGCTTTGTTGTGCTCCATTGTTGGAGTATTAATCCTCAATTCCACAATCCTTTACCATTTAACTCTTTCCTGAATAAAGATACTTTTAATGAGAGCATTTCGAAGGTTCATGCACAACTGTGATAAGTCGTTCATGTTTATGAATGACTCGCTAAAGAATTGCTTTAAGCCCTTGATGTGCACCAGATGACATTTTAATATTTTGTGACAAATTCTTTTTTCTGTTACTTTGAATTAAGTTCTTGTTGATTGATATGATTTGCTGTTGATTTGTTGTTGATTTGTTTGATTGACAGATATCCATAAAAAGTTTGGGTCACTTGAATAAATTATTTTTATGAGGGTCACTTGGATAAATCTTTTTTTATGTTGGTCAATTTGATAGATCATTTTAATGCACATCACTTAAATTAATTGTTTTTATTCTCTTGGCTGAAAACGCTGAAAAAAAAAACAAGTTTGATATTTTGGTTTGAAATATTTTGCTTTGGAAAAAACATTTTTATATGAGTTGCTATAAAAAATCCTTTTAATTTGGGGCATTTTAATCTGTCATTTTTATGTGGGGCTCTTTAATCAATCATTTGTGTCGGGTAGTTTCGCAAATGACACTAAAGAAAAAGTGGTTGATATGTTGGGTTGATACTATTTCCCTGGTTTCAATGCAACATGCTTTATTTGAATTTGACATCACAAGGCCCCTCTTTACATTAGTTCAAATCATAGACAAGGTAAATTTGAATTTCCATGAGAGACAGTCAGCTGTGGCACTGCTCGCTGATCTTTTAACATTTATCTTTAATGGCCCTATTTGGTAGTTAGATTAGGAGTCTGGTCCCATCCATGATAATAAAGGCATTGTAATACAACTGGAAAATTGTTAATGGGATGAAAAAGGTTAATTAAACAAAAAAAAACTTTTCCATGCCAGCAGATTCACTTGAAATTCATGATTCCTTTACCCATAGAATGCTGGATAATTTTCTAAAAATAGTTTTTTTGTCGTCTGCTTTCCAAAACCATAAATACCTGCTTGATTCTGATGGGGAAAGATACTCATGGTAGCAAACAGGTTAGATCACAGGCCAGCCGCCAATTTACTTGGCGGCTAGCCTGGATCTAACCTGATTGCATTAGCATGAAATGCTTTCAAATCCAGAAAAGCTGTAAAATATTTGAAATACTTTTTACACTGTGTTAAACTAAACACAAACAAACGGATTGAATCTACTATGATGTTTTCCCTCCCTGTAAAATATTGAAAACAGATGTGGTGTTAATATTAGCTTTTGAGATGAAAGAGGGGATGTATCAATAAACAATCATGAAAATGTAGAAAACCTGGTGAAAACATTTTTTATTACAATCAACTTCCTAATTCTAAAATGACAAAATACAACCTTTTCATTGATAGAGCTGAGGTATTTAGAAATAGCCACTATTGTGATGAAAAGAGAATTTGCTTATTTCATGCATATTTGCATTAAAAGTTTATATGGTTGAAGGAATGGGTAAAGTGGTTATTGATTCTCTTTGAAAAATAATTAAGATAACAGGTCCTATTAATTGGTATTGTTGACACAATTTTCAATTTTGTAGGTGAATTCCATAAGGTGCCATTGTTCGAAGTTTCCAAATTGGAAGATTATAAATTTTATAAAGCTAACAATTGATCCATGCCCCAATTCTGGATCTATAACTTGTCTAATTTGAAAGCATCATTCTGCAGATAAGAAATCAAGGGCTCAGTGCAATACTATAGTAAGTGCTTCATAAACATGGAGCACTTACTATAGTCTTGCACTGAACCCTCGAAATACAAAGTTACGAAAATTATATTTCCATTGTGATACTTGCTGAAACCATTCCAACAAATGAACAAAATGCTCATTGTATCATGGTTATCCGATAATCTTTTGATCATGTTTAATCATGATTGAGAGTTCTTGTACTCTTGATCCACATAATTTATTACACCTTTTTGACATACTTGCTTGTGAGCGATGTGCTCAGAGTTTTAATTGATGAAATTGAATCTAAACTTTGACTTAAATGTAAGCTCAGCTTTCACACACAGAAGAGTAAGATAGATGAGCTGTGGTCTTGATGTCACTTCTTTGAGCATTCATCACTTGAGACAGCGTTTATGTTGACTCAAAGCTGTTGCTTAAACTTAAGTTTGAGAGCAAAGATGTTGAGGACAAACTCATTTCTTGTCAACAATTAGTTTTGATGCTTATATACTTATACTCAAAAGTTGAGCAAGACTTTTAAGTTTAAGCAATATATCATACTAAAGTACCTTTCCAGAACACTTGTTTGTAAAGGGGATAAAAACTGCTTTTATCATCATGATAATGGTCTATCAAGATGGTCACTTGAGGTGGGAGCTAGGTCAAGCTTGCATTAACCTGTTACCAAACAAGAATGACATTTGACAACTTTGTTGCAGAAGACACTGTAAAACATTGTGGGAAAAGGAGAAATTGTTTGTAAAGAAGACTATTTTACAATTTCATTATATTTTGAAATGATGTCTGCACACTCTTTCAATTTAGGACAGCGTTAAATAAAAATGAGTTTGGAAATCCAGGACCATCAAGGCCTTCTTGTAGTTTTTCTCAATTAAGCTTGAATTTCATGTTTTTCATTCTTGTATTTATGTTCACTGAATTATGTCAACAATGTACACAATGGGCTTATAAGCCTTATGGAATCATATAAATAGACTTGAAATCTATGATTCAAATTCCCATTGTTATTGTTACAGCTTGAAAACTTTGGTCTATATTCCTGTTGTTATTGTTACAGCTTGAAAACTGTGGTTTATATTCCTGTTTTAATTGATACAGCTTGAAAACTATTGTTTACATTCCCCTTTTTATCGTTTCAGCTTGAAAACTCTGGTGATTTTTTCCACAACTTTGATAATCCCCAACCCTTGTCCTACTGGCAATGCCTCTACTTCTTGTTGGTTACCATGTCAACAGTGGGATACGGTGACGTAAATGCAAAGACTGTTTGTGGGCGAATTTTCATCGTTATCTTCATCATATTCAGCATTGTAAGTATCGAGAGTTTTAAACTGTTTTAGTTCATGAGCCCAAAACTGTACTTTGGAAATGTATTGAATTAATTGATAGAAAGCTTCTATGTTTTTTACCATTTACTGTTTTGGTACTGGATAAAGGCCTAAGCCTGTGACTCCTACGGCTTTCCTGGATCCACCAGTACTGGGCTAGAGCTCTAAAGTGACTTGCCAAAGGCCATTACCACAAAACCAGTGGTGTTGGTGGGGCTAGAATCCGCGACCCTTGAGATCTGAGTCAATCACCTTAACCACTGTGCCACAAAGGACACCCCCTTTTTTTTAAACCGAAATCGAGGGTTCAATGCAATACTAAAGTAAGTGCATTTATGTTTGTGAAGCACTAACTATAGTTTTGGATTGAACCCTCGAAATGTGCTTTTGTTTTAAATCACAATTAGAGAATGACTGCTATAGGAGCTTTTAAATGCTAAAATATGAGGAAAGGAGATAAAATAAAAGGCCATTTCATCATAGGCTACCTAAATAGTCGCGTTGATTCCCGGGAGTATAATACGAAACTTTTAATTAGGTAACTGAAACATTCCATAATTGCCCAGTGTTCCCTCTGTTTCAGATAACACTTAAGTTAACCCTTTACCAAACAAATACGACATTTGACCGCTGATAATGTAGCAAGCCACTCTGAAAAACATTGTGGGAAAAGGAGAAATTGCTCGTAACGAGCAAACACTCCTTTTCCCACAAGGTTTTCTGCTCTTTCTGAGGAATTTTTTTCAATTTCATCACATTTTGAAATGTCGTCTGCAAACTCTTTCAATTTGGGACAGTCGAAAATCTGTTGTTTGGGAAAGGGTTAATTGAGTTATATGGATTTTTTATAATACCTGTATAATTATTGATATCTTATTTCTAGTGAAAAGAAAGTGGTTGATTATTAATATCAGTAATGTTTATTAATTTTTGTTACACTTATTTGAAAGTAGATGCTCAAGCAATTATGAAAGTAACAGATTACCACAATTATCTATTTTGAAAATGTTATTGTAATACTCTCTTGAAAATAGATGCCAAAGCAATATTGTGTGTGGGTGTTGAAATCTATTATTCTACTGGCTCTCATGATGGAATTAAACCCTTATAGTGCTTGAACCAACTTCATGCTTATGCAAGCATGTTCGATCCAGGTCTGCCGTCAAGTAAATTGGCGGTTGGCCTGTGATCTAACCTGTTTGCTTATCTGAGTATCTCTCCTCATCAAAATAAAGCAGATATTTAAGGCTTTGGAAAGCAGATAAGACACAAATCTATTTTTATAAGATTATCCGGCGTATTGTCATTTTTTAACCATAAGCACATGTTTCATGTAATGAGCTTTACCGAGTAACTTATGTGTTTACTCTCTTTAGCACAGTAACAGACATTAACTTTGTTGATATTGACTTGTCAATTTGATAAGTCAACATCTATTATATGACATGTTTATGAAATTGATGTCATGTGAAGTAGCTTTTTAAGGATGATGTAGTTCCAATGTTTCTAATTTTGTATTTTATGCACTTCTAGCATTTCATGATATTCTATTTGTATCTGATCTGTTTTAATTCACATCTCGTTGACATACCATTGTTGGGATTTTCCCCCAGAAAAAATTCCCAATAAAGTGATATTCTAAAATCATACATTTTCCTCCCCTTTTTTCTCCACTTTCACAGTAGATGCATTTATTTTTTATATTTTTCCAAAAGACTAGAGTAGCGTTTTACTAAACAACTTAAGGAAAGTTTTTGTGTAAGTCAAAATTGATAAACATGAATAGTATCTTAAATAAAAGTACAATATTGCAATGTGATTCGTCTTGGAGGATGATTGCAATGTGTTACTTTGCAATATTGCCTAACCCAATAATGAATTAAGAGGGAATATGAACATTTTAAGCATAAAATGTTCAGTAAAACTGTGACCAGACCCTTCCCTTCAGTGCAATGCATATTTTCAAAAGAGGTCAAATTATGACAGGTTAAAATGCAAATGTTATTCAATGCATTCACAATTTATTGTTTCGAAAAATAAAAGTTGTTATTGACAACCTATCACTGACTCTTTACCAAACAACAGCTTTTGTGGCATCATCTGAAACTTGAGAATATAAGACTACAATTAAAACTGACCATAATATTCAACTTATTAAATATAATGTTAGATTCAATATTAGATGTCCCACATCATGATCATGATCAATTTCTCTGACGATCTTCAAGAATCTATAATGTTATCTGCAGTATTTGTGTACAATATTGTGGATTTTTCTGTAGAGGATTGAAATTTCAATGCAATATTGATTGGCTCAGGATTGTATTGTCTTTCGATTGTTTAAACAAATTTTCAGCTTCAATGTTGTTGCATTGATTAAACCCTTTCATGTCAGTTTAACAATAAGGCCCTGTTGGTTTAATATGTTAATATTTGATTTACTGAGAAAGCATTTGGATATATAAATATTAAAACCATTTCATCAAAAATTGCCCTTTAGCTGACCTTGGTAGTTTATTGTAGAAAACATTCATACTGACTTTTATGATTGAGAAAATTGTAAATGGTTGCTGTATGATTAATTAATATAGATTCAAGTCATCATGACAAAGGCAGAATTTGTGTTCTATATGAATTAAGTATTTCTTCTTTTGAAAATGCAATTTTTTAAAAATGTCCTAGAATATGATTTAACCCTGTCCCATACTTGGTACTAGGTTAAAGACACTAACTGAGAGATTTGTGCTCTTGGAGTAATAAACATAAACAATTTTCAACAGTCATTGTCACTGAAACAGAGACGATTTTCAATTTCCATCCTTGCAAATTGCTGAAATCCTGTGATTTCATCAAATAATGTAAAGTGAGCCCATCCATTTAAAAGCCGGTTTATAAATAAACACAGGAATTCCTTCTTGCGCACATCGTTAACATCACATGACAAGAGCAGCTAAATATCTCAGAAGACCCACATGATAAAGTTGTCTTAAAATAGCATCTCATATACTAAGCTCATTGTTTATGAAATAAACCTGTATGTACAGTTAATAATTCCAAATGGGAGTAGACCAACTAAGCAGTTAGTAATAATAAGTAAAGAGTCTTCTGATACGGGTGGTTCGAATGAAATAAGATCGTTAACCTGTCAGTGTTTGATTTACTGAGAAAATATTGAAGGTGTTTAAATATTCATATAGAAATTTCTATAACAGCACAGCATAGTTATTGTCCACATTGATAGAACAGTGGCCTACATAGTGCACTGTTTACATAACGACAATCAATTTGTTTTGATAACCTACGGGAAACAAAGAAAAAGATAAAAGCAATTGCGTTAGATAGATGATTTTTCAATAAAGCTCTCAATTTTTACATTTTTGTATTTCTTATTGAATTAAACCTATCTTTCCTCAGTGTAATAAAGAAATGGGCCGCGCCACGCGAAAAGGGGCACTCGGACATAAATAAAAACCGCTGACTCAGCTCTTTCTTAGCGCTATTATTCCATTATCTAGTCATGACAGTTATATCATCTGTATTTATTTAAAGCTAGAACTTGATGTCCTCTAAGATGGCAAACAGTGTAACCCCAGACCAGCCACCACGTCAGTGACATGGCAGCTGGTCTGGGGCTACACTGTTTGCTATGTCCGCGTGCCCCTTTTCCCGTGACGTGGCCCAAATAGTTTTGAAGAATTTCTCCTTTTGGCACTATAGTTTCATCCCAATACCTGGCTTTTGATCTGTACCAGCCATTAACATTCCAAATGAGGGAATTAAACAAAGAAATCAAGTGGATTCACTGACAATGGAATTCAACAAGATAGATAAAGGCGCCTTTTTCCTTGTTTGCATGGTACATAAGAATTGTCATATCGTGACAATAGTTTCTAATGGATGAATGAATATTTAAGCAGACTCCATATGCGGTACCTTATTTGATAGAGTGCCACTGATCATTTGAATAATGGTATTTGCATAATTGATGTTTTGAATTGTATGGATTTGTTCCTTTTTAAAATTGCATTTATAAAAGCTTTTTGTTGTTTAATTGGTAACAATGGCGTTTATTTTTCTTTTTTAGAATAAACTGTCTGGTTGCTAGCAGACATAATGCTTTAGACTTTAAATCTCCTATCAAGTTGGCTTAACGCACCTGCAGCAGGCGATTAAAAAAATCCTTAAAAAGTTGCTTTTATCAAGCAATTCACTATTCCTTGTATCAAGCAATTTACACATTTGTCACATTGGTGTCTTTGAAATGCAAAATGAATGAACCAGGAAAATACTTGTGTTTTTTGTTGTTCTCTGTGTTTTGATTGGTTCTTTGAGTGGGTTTAACACTGTGTCAACAATTTTCCACCACTAGTATGGCTTTTCTAGATTCACCAATACCTGGCTGGGGCTCTGAAGTGTCTTGCCAAAGGACACTACAAAGTTTTCAGAGGTACTATTTTAGCAAGCGATAAGAGTACAGAAATCACATGAGCCATCTCCGCATGGTTTCAAATCTAGGTGACATTGTTTGGGTTTTCATGAGATGTAGTCTCGCAACTGACCTAGGAAATGATGATGGTACAACCTGGCTTGACCACTCCTTATAGGTAGTTGAGTTTTGTGTTTCTACCTTGAAGAGTCTGGCATTGCAACATTACTGAAATAATGTTGATGTGATGTAAAAGCCTATTAAAATTAAATATCTATTTTCTGGTATGATTCATCATAACAAATATTCCCTGAAAAACTTTCACTTTTTTCGAAAGAGTTTACCTTTAAATAATTTTTAGAATTTCCATTGTTATCTGCAATTTCTTCAGATTTTGTACAATAAAATGTTTAGAGTTAGTAAATCACGCCTTCTGATATTGATTTAGACATTTTGTTATTTCGTCTTTTTAAGGGTATGTTTGCAAGCTTTATCCCAGAGATTGTAGACATAATTGGCCGGCAGCCAAAATATGGAGGCACATTCAAGAAGGAACGAGGGAAAAAGTAAGCCTTAAAGTTCTTTTACTTTTGTCCTGCGTTATGATTTCATCTTCTCCTACCCCCAATCAATTATGCTCATGTGGAAATATGATGAGTAATTTCTTCTTTTGTCAGAATAGTATCTTCCCTTTATCAAGAAAAGATGAATTTAAGTAACGGAACCCTTTAGAGAGTTTAATCTCATTTGCTACATTTCATGCAGAAGACAATATAAAGTTCGATTGTAACAAAAGGATGATCATTTGCACAATGCAGGCCTGCTAATATTCAGGCCTTGTCCTGATTTCAGCAATTGAGATTTTGAATTTTCCTTCTTTGTTTATATTGAAGATGTTTAAATTCAGGCTTCAGGTAATGATTTCAGGTTTAAGCATTTAACATTAGCAAGCCTGTAATGGTTTCTGCCCAATTTTTTTTTCGTCCGCTATTGCTATCAATTTCGACCAGTCACAGATTCCCAATGACGATGAATAGATTTAGACTTTAAATTTGGATCAGTCACAAAAATCTTTTACATGATTAATAAGGATTTACGTCTTTATTGCTGTTTTTCAGGCATATCGTTGTGTGTGGATATATTACCCATGACTCAGTTGACAACTTTCTGAAAGATTTCCTTCACAAAGACAGGGAAGACGTGGATGTGGAAATAGTGTTTATCCATAAGTAAGTGATGGTCATAGTCCCTTTATTTATTTCGGCTTTTCAAACTGTTCTTCAATCATAACCCTTATAGTGCTTGAACCGACTTTATGTTTATGTAAACAGGTTAGTCCCAGGCCAGACGCCAAGTAAATTGGCGGCTGGCCTGCGATCTAACCTGTTTGATACTCTGAGTATCTTTCCACATTAAAATAAAGCTGGTATTTAAGGTTTTTGAAAGCAGACAACACAAAAATCTATTTTTAGAAAATTACCCACCATTCTAAGGGTAAACTTCCTGCTCTTTAATACATGTACCACACTTTGTTGTATCTGCTTCAGAAGAGTTCAGAAACAGAGACAAGCTGTTTATTCTTAGTTTCAATGTTTTCTATCAAATGCCATAAAGAAAATGTAATGTATTGAGGCTATGGTCGTATGGGTGAGTCTTTTTGTTGGCTTTTGTCTTGGATTCCTCTAAACATCAGTTTAAGAATGATCTCATGATCAGTTTCAAGAATTACAGTTGATATAGGCAGATACTTGTCAAAATGCCAACAGAATAATTGTTCCCATGACATGCAACTGTATTCATTTTTCCTTAGATCAGTTTAAGTGTTTTAGACGTAATGCAAAGATCGTTAGCTTAGGGCGACAACTACAAAGTTTGAAAAATATTGACACAGGAAGAAATTGCTTGTCTTGAGTTATTTCTCCTTTCAAAGCTGTTATTTTTTATACCATCTTGTACTGGAACTATTCATATCAACAAGATCTTGTTAGATAATTAATCCCTTATAGTGCTGGAACAGATATCATGTTTATGCAAACAGGTTAGTCCCAGGTCAGACGCCAATTTACTTGGCCGCTGGCCTGTGATCTAACCTGTTTGCTTCTCTGAGTGAGTATCTTTTGTCCTCAATATTAAACAGATATTTAAGGTTTTGGAAAACAGAAGACACAAAAATCTGTTTTTTTTAGAAAATTACCCAGCTTTCTAAGTGTTAATTGTGAAAAGAAAACGGAATAAGCATGCTTTTGAAATATTTCAGAAATCTGCCTGATTTAGAGCTGGAGGGGCTACTAAAGAGACATTTCACCCAAGTGGAATTTTTTATGGGTACTGTCATGGATGCAAATGACCTTGAGCGAGTCAAGGTGAGTGTCTTAAACATGTCTTCTTTGGATGATTTAACCTATTACCAAACAATAACTACATTTGACCACTTTGTTGTAGACCACTCTGGAAAACACTGCAAAAAAAGGAGAAATTGCTCATGACGTGCAATTTCTTCTTTTACCGCAATTGTTTCTGCTCTATCATAACATTATTTTCCAATTTCATCACATTTTGAAAAGTCGTCTGCAAACTCTTTCAATTTTGGACAGTCGAAAATTTGGTGTTTGGTAAAGGGTTAAGGAATGCTGATAGAAAGTTAAACATTGGATCATCCTCCATTGATTGTGAGAGGGAAAATGCAATACTGTTAATGCTATGTAAAACTCAAATTAAACCACACATATTTTACTAATTTAGGTCATTGACAAAGACAGTTGACCTCATAGGGTCAATGTTAGTATTTTATCACTTTCTTTTTTACATTTATACAGGTTGAAATGCATGTTGAAGTCTTAAGAAGAATGTATCATTTTCACTAATTATCCATATCTTGTAAATCAACAAATTTTTGTCAAACAAAAAGGTCTTTGAAATATAGTTTAAATAAAGGAGATGCAGCATGCAATTTGTGTTTGATAATGTTAAAGTTGGAGTTAGCTGTACTGTTATATGATGTACACTGAAAAATAGTCATTGGAAGCAAATTTACATAGTTTTGATTCTTAAAAGTGTGAAAACAGTGAATTAACATAGATTTCAACCCAAAAGCATGACACGGCTTTTGAGTTTTACCACATTCAGACTGTATATAATAAGATAAAGTGATAACTCCTGAATTAATTATGCTTTCAATAGTTACTTTTGACTACCGTTATATATCAAACGCCAATACAAAAACTGTATTGTTTCTAATGGTATTTTATTTTTACTTTCCCAAGTCACTTCAGAGCCCTACTGGTGGGTCCAGGAAAGCTGTAACATGACTGAAATATTGTTGAACACCATACAAATAAAATGAATAAATCATCTGTTAACATGTATCTTGAACATGCCAAATGAGAACGTTTAATCCCTACATGTGATTTCTAATTGGCATTCATTCAGAAAAAACACAACCCTAGATGTTTGTTATTGGCATATCATTGCCCTGCATATTAAGTTTGACATTTAAGTCAAAAACAATGGGGGAGATGATGGAAGCTGACAATCAAAGTAGCATCTTATTTCCTGATAATCTCCTGCAGCTTTCTTTGCTAATTATCATTTGACTGAGTCATGGTAATGGGTAGAGATGTAAGTTGACTTACCGGTAGTCACTGGTATCCTGCCAACATGGAACAAATCTTGAACACCCTGATTCATATGGGAATTTTGGGACTTTTCCAAATTGAAAGCATCTCCATGTGACAATTATAAAGTATCAAGGCATTTTTCTTGTGACATCAAGTAGAAACCGTTTCAACACATGAAGAGTTGGCTAATTATAAGCAACTCTTTATAACATTTATAACATGAGACTCTTTTTTATGTTTTTTAGGTTCTTAACCGATTCCATCATGTCATTGCTTCTCCTTAGATATAGTTCATTAAAGAACACAATGCACTCATTTAGCCAAATAAAAAGGAGATGAGGTTTACAAGTATGGATGATAACAATTAAATCATTCCCAGCTCTATAAGGTAGAAAACATGTGATAATTGAAGAAATTGCTTGTTGAAATCAGATTTATATTTAGTGTGCAAGAGTGGTTGTCAAAGGTTTGGTACAACAAGTTTACAATCATGTATGAATGTGTTATTTCCAATGCAGGTGGTTACATTTTGGGAAAAAAAACATCTTTAAAGAAGTTTTGATTATAAAAGTTGATTTCATAAAATTATATGTGTGTTATCTCAGCATAGGAAGAAACTAGAAATACTTCACTTTGTTACAGTAGAATCTTCTTCCTTAAAAGTTATGGTGCCATTTTTCCTACTCAGAAATAGTAATGGGTAAAAAGCAATTGTTCACTTTGTTACAGTGGAATCTCCTTCCTTAAAAGTTATGGTGCCATTTTCCTACTCAGAAATAGTACTGGGTAAATAACAATACTTCACTTTGTTACAGTGGAATCTCCTTCCTTAAAAGTTATGGTGCCATTTTTCCTACTCAGAAATAGTACCGGGTAAATAGCAATAGTTCACTTTGTTACAATGGAATCTTCTTTCTTTAAAGTTATGGTGCCATTTTTCCTACTCAGAAATAGTACTGGGTAAATAGCAATAGTTCACTTTGTAAGAATGGAATCTTCTTTCTTTAAAGTTATGGTGCCATTTTTCCTACTCAGAAATAGTACTGGGTATCTAGCAATACTTTACATTGTTACAGTGGTATCTTCTTACCTTAAGTTATGGTGCCATTTTTCCTACTAAGAAATAGTACTGGGTAACTAGCAATACTTCACATTGTTACAGTGGTATCTTCTTTCTTTAAAGTTATTGTGCCATCTTTCCTACTCAGAAATAGTACTGGGTAAATAGCAATAGTTCACTTTGTTAGAATGGAATCTTCTTTCTTTAAAGTTATGGTGCCATTTTTCCTACTCAGAAATAGTACTGGGTATCTAGCAATACTTTACATTGTTACAGTGGTATCTTCTTACCTAAAGTTATGGTGCCATTTTTCCTACTCAGAAATAGTACTGGGTATCTAGCAATACTTTACATTGTTACAGTGGTATCTTCTTACCTAAAGTTATTGTGCCATTTTTCCTACTCAGAAATAGTACTGGGCAACTAGCAATACTTCACATTGTTACAGTGGTATCTTCTTACCTAAAGTTATGGTGCCATTTTTCCTACTCAGAAATAGTACTGGGTAACTAGCAATACTTCACATTGTTACAGTGGTATCTTCTTTCTTAAAATTTATGGTGCCATTTTTTCTACTCAGAAATAGTACCGGGTAAATAGCAATAGTTCACTTTGTTACAAAAGTATCATTTTATGTATGACACCATTTGTCATACTAAACAATTTCAAACATTTTAAGTGAAGACTAGAGCCAATAAGCATTATCCATTTATTTCCTATCTATTTGTTTTGATAAATCTCAGTAAAATTTACAAATCTGCCTTGACAAACATTGCCCATGACTGGTAATGTCTTCATTTGTAAACATACTTTCATCCAATAACTATAGGAAAGTGCTTTTTTTCACACTTCATGGTTGCCTTCAGCTGTTTTCTTTCAATTTAATTTCGACCAGTCACAAAATGCAGTATGAGGAAATGAATTATGGAATGATTAGTTTATTAGGCAATGGTTCTCTCCTGTCACCAAGCTTATAGATCAATAATGTAACAAAAACGGAATTAAATCTTTATAACCTTTTTTTTTAAAAAAAACAACACATTTTATTGCACATGCAGAAGAAGGTTTAAGAAATAACTGTGACAAAAGGAGAAATTGCTTGTAACAAGCAATTTCTCCTTCTGTCACAATGCTTTTTGCTCAATATCACAGAAGAAGAAAAAAATTCTGGACACCAATGTTGCCGTCTGCTATTACTTTCAATTTGGACCAATCACATATTGAACAACAAAATCAGTATGAAGTAAGGGGTTGGAAAACGAAAATTAAAATAACAACACAAAGGTGGTACCAGTAGCTGCCAAGGTGAAATTGATGCATGAGGATTTCACCCTTTCCCAAACAACAAATTATCGACTGTCCCAAATTGAAAGAGTTTGCAGACGACATTTCAAAATGTGATGAAATTGAACAATATTCTTCAGAAAGTGTAGAAAACCTTGTGGGAAAAGGAAAAATTGCTCTTTATGAGCAATTTCTCCTTTTCCCACATTGTTTTCCAAAGTCATCTGCAACAAAGTCGTCGAATGTCGTTATTGTTTGGGACAGGTTTAAAACCTGTGAAAGGCATTCTACAACAGTTTCCCAATGCATGATTGACTTAATTTCTATGGGTGGATCGGTCATGCATTATGACCTGTCTATCTGCCATGCATATTTTATACCAGCCTTATTGATCCCACATAAACCATATTGATCAATCGAAAATTATGTATATTTTTTTTTAATCCATTTCCCCATTTGATATTCATAAAGTCCTTGCTTCATAATCTCTGAGTTTGACATGACTGTAGAAAAAATCTGAACAACTGTGAGAAAAGAAGAATCTGCTCTGAAAGAGCTGTCATAACCCTTATAGTGCTGGAACCAACTTAATTCATGCTTATGCAAACAGGTTAGATCCAGGCTAGCCGCCAATTTACTTAGCGGCTGGCCTGTGATATAATTTGCTTGAACAAAGCAGAATGTTTTGGAAAGCAGACAACACAAAATCTATTTTTAGAAAATTACCCAGCATTTTATGGGTTTATAAAGAAAATGGTTTATTACTGGCTTTGTCTTTTGTTTAATTCTGATTAAGACCAGTCACAAAATTCAGCATGCAGGATAGGAAAAAACAGTTTAACAAAGTCAAATTTATGTATGTCATCATTTTGAATGGTTTACAGACGACATTTGAAAGAGTTAATGAATTAAAATAACTCTTGATAATTTGATGAGAGAAACAGCATGCTTTAGGAATATATACCACCCATGTAGTGCTTATTTCAAAAGTAGACTACAAGAGACTGTTAACATCTATGGATTATTTCAATAAATGAAGCAGAGCATCCGCAGTCACCTATCTTGATTTGTAAAAGATGTAATCTTCCTTTTAACCCTTTACCAAACGCCAAATTTTCCACTGTCCCAATTTGAAAGAGTTTGCAGACAACATTTTAAAATATGATGAAATAGGAAAATAATCTGCTGATAGGGCAGAGAACATTGTGGGAAAAGAAGAAATTGCTCATTAAGAGTAATTTTTCCTTCTCCCACTATGTCTTCCAGAGCTGTCTGCAACAAACTGGTTAAATGTCATTATTGTTTGGTAATAGGTTAAAATGCTTCTTATACTAGTCCAGATAGCGTCTTGACCAAACGAGGCATCCAACAAAATGGCAGCTTCATGACTGAATCAATAAAGAATTTAGTAAAAAAAAATATTGTTATGTTTAGTAACTATACCCTTTTCCTGTTCATGTAATGTTGCGTTGACTAATTAACTCCTTTATAAAAGACTAGTTATCAACATAATAATCAGTAATACAAATAAGAAATTTGCTCAGTTTGGGCAAATTTCGTATTTGAAACATTGGCTTTGTGGGCTGCAAAGTATTTTAAAGAGTTTGTATTACTAAATGCATACCAACTGTAAAGATTGCCAATGGTAAAATTGTTACACAAGAAAAAGAACTGTATTAACTAATACAGGTACTTTAACATAATACCTCTAGGATGTTTATATTGTAAATGAAATACTACTTGCCTGAAATACACAGAAAAGTTGTATACTGCTGTTGCAAATGAGTTTCAAAGAGGCAAATAGTTAATATTGATGTCCTTAGGTGCATATTACTTGTTTGCATTTCTATCATTTTGTTATTGATGTATAGTGCTTATTCAAGAGATGAAAACATGACAAATAGCAAGATCTTTCCTAGTCATGCCCTTCTTTTGACTGATCGGGAAATAAAGATTTTCCCTTTTATGTGACTGGTCCAGATGAAATGAAACAACAAATGGCTAAACATGGTATGAAAAAGAAAATTGTTCTTTTTGTGTGATATTGGGTACAAAACATTCTTTCTAAAGGATATATTGCTCATCAAGAGCAATCTATATCCCGTTATTGTCACTATGCTCTCTTATTTCTTCTCCTGCAAACCCTTTAAAGAATTAGGTTTATTGACTATGAATCTTTAAAGCTTTTGTTGATTTCTTTTGTTTTATATTTTCATGATATTATTTTTTAGTTTCTTTCCTTTTTTGTTCAACCTAATTGTCATGTCATAAAACCTTTCAATTGGGTGAACTTTCTAGTCTCTTTAAGGTCATTTACTCTTTAATGCTGGGTAATTTTCCGAAAATAGATCTTTTTTGTCATATGCTTTCCAAAACCCTAAATATCTACTTAATTTTGTGGAGGAAAGATACTCAGAGTAGCAAACTGGTAAGATCACAGGCAAGCCACCCATTTCTTTGGCTGCTTGCCTGGATCTAACCTGTTTGTATTAGCAGGAAGCCAGTTCCAGCACTATAAGGGTTAAGGTGATTCTAATGAGTTCTCACAAATTGTGAGTCACAATTAATAGAAGAAATAGAAAAGTGAGATATGTCTCAATACTGTAGCATTGGAGTCAATACCTGTTGTGTGATTTCAGATCAAAGATGCTCACGCCTGTCTAGTATTAGCCAATAAATATTGTGAAGATCCTGATCAGGAGGATGCTTCCAACATCATGCGGGTGATCTCCATCAAGAATTACCACGCAGACATTAAAGTTATAGTACAGCTACTTCAATACCATAATAAGGTAAGACTCCTAAGATAGATTGCTTCAACATTGCTTCCCCTTCTTGGATAATTTCAAACATATTTTTATTTAAGATGCTATCCATGTTTATCAGGTTTGAAATATGCAGATATTTTCTTTAAGTTGTTTAGTAGAATGGTGGTACCCAGAACTTTAAATCATATGGAACCCTCTCTGTTACAATAAGATGGTTCCCCTTGGTTTGATCAGCCCCTATTGACGGTTGAGAATGGGGTCTTTCTACATCATAAAGAGTCGGGGATTGCAACATAACTAAATATTGATGCATTTTATTTTGATTTCTGATGTCTTTTAATTTCATCATTTTTTTCAAGTAACAACTTTACATTATTTGCCAATTCCTATTCTTATCCAAACTCTTCTTTTTGACCAGGCCTACCTACTAAATATTCCAAGTTGGGATTGGAAACGAGGTGATGATGCTGTTTGTATCGCAGAGTTAAAGCTTGGCTTCATCGCTCAGAGCTGTTTGGCTCCCGGTTTCTCCACCTTGATGGCAAATCTATTCAGCATGAGATCATACAAGCCGGTAACCAGTTTTACGTTCTTTATTATAGTACATGTTCTGTAAAATAAATGTTCTTGATTCCGATTTGTTCATTGCTCAGAGCTGTTTGGCTCCAAGTTTCTCCACCTTGATGGCTAATCTATTCAGCATGAGATTATACCAGTGGGTAACCAGCTTTATTATGTTCTTTAATAAATACTGTAAAATTAAATTCCTGTTTCTGATTGGTTATTCTGATTGCTTACCTCATAAAGATCCTAAAATGTCAAAATGTCATGTGGCATCTTATGTTAACATGTATTTTAATGGAAAAGCATGGCATTGCTCTTGATATCTACCCCATACAGACTGTAAATACTAAGATAGATTGATGCTTCCTTTATTTATTATACTTTCAATAGCCACTTTATACTGTATATCATACAACAGTACAAAGACTGTATTGTTTCAAAGACATTTTATTTTGCCTTTCAAGTTTTTTTTTCTGTGAACAAGCATCTTCAAGTGCAAAACTTTAATGCAGATTTAAGAAACCTCTGAGATTTAAGGAAGAATTGCTTGTTACTAAAATAGTTTCCAGCTGTTTGTTGCCTCGAATTTTCATAGGATCTTTAGAAAGTCTTGAAAGAAAAGATTTAAAAATTGTCTTATGAAAAGTTCTTGGAAATGAAAAAAGGGTTTAACTGTTTTTTGAAAAGGTAAAACAGTAATATATTTGATAACCCATGCAGACATATTGATCTAAGCTTTTGAATCCATCGTAATTTAGTTTTGTATATTTTCCATGTTTTATTCATAAATCAGTTCACATTTTTGCATAAATCATTTCTGTTATTTCGAGAAAAATCGAACTCCATTGTTATGAACTAATCTAAAAGAGGTCAGGTGGTCTATACTTAAAATGAAAACCAATTAAGGAAGTTTCATTGTCAAATGGGTTCAAATCCCGATGATGGCCAATGGATTTTCACAAGAGATAGTCTCCAAACAGACTTAGGGAGTGGCAATGGTTCTTCCCAGCCAGCCCTTATGGGCAAGTGAGTATTGGAGCTTCCCCCATCAATAAGAGTTGGGCTTGCAACATAACTGAAATGATGTTGAGGTGATGTAAATTCCCTTATGAATAAATAAATAAATGTAGTTGCATTGTTTGGGAAAAAAGCAACAAATAAATGACTTATAATGCCATAAATAATGACATTGCTATTTTCTTCTGAATTAACAAATCTTTACATTAAGGTGTTATTTAACTATTTCAACCAATCACTTCCTTGATATTAAGTCATTCATACCTGCAAATTAGACTTAGGGCACGATTTCTTTCCTTCTGGCAAAATTTCAAAATCTAACATTCTTTGTTTTCCCTCAATGTTAGCAATTTCAAGCTTGAAGGTCAAATCTCCTCCTAAGCATGTGTGTAAAAGAGTATTTTTAAAGTTCATATGAGTTACTCATATGAATAGATAACAGATTCACTCTCGAAGGATTTTGTAAAGAATTCTAAACAATTCAAATTGAAAATAAAAAAACTGCAGACATCAAAAGTAGCTTGAGGTCTTTTTGTGGAATTGATCATACCAGTGTGACAGAAGTTGATTAGCTCATTAGAAGCAATTTAAGCTTTTGTCACAGTGGTTTCTTAATATTTGTGCAGCAGATGGGTCACATTGACAGTTCATGGATTGTAGGGGTTTAGAACACATTTTTGCAACCCCTCTCCCCACCCCACCCCACACACACACATACTAGCTCATTAGGAGTAAATGAAACTTTCTTCACCTTGATTGATTTATCTCCTTCGAGACATTTAATGATGCTGGATTGTCTGAGATACATTATGTCTGACAATCATATACTATTCATGAGAACTCTGGGGACTTATATAAGAGCTGGTAGAACAGCTGATAGTAATCAAATTTTAGTTTTACCTCGCCTAAAGGGTATTGAACCCTGAACACTCTGTACAAGAGTCCATCACTCTATGGCTAGACCAGTGTCAACGCACAAACCCTATATTGTGGGTACTTATTTGAATCTTCTCAATGAGATGATTCTAATGAGTACCAACAATGTTGGATTTAAAGAAGTATTTTAAAAGATAGTGAATGGAAACAACCTTTTATCTGAAACTCACACAATCACCCATTCTCTCATGGTTGGACCTATACAAATTATTGCTTTCTTATCTGCAATCAAGTTGTCTGGAGGTTCTCTCAATGGACCAAAACATTTCAAGTCAATAACTTGTCATTTGTCCCATTTGTGCAATCAACAGGTCTTCAACTTTATTGATTTTTGTCTTAACTCTATATGGGAATTTGAAACTGTTCTGTCTAAAAAAAATTGTGATATTTGGTACAAGCGATTGTTACATAGAGATAATTGGCTCTTTTGGAGTAATTTATCCTTTCGTCACAGTGATTTCTTAAGTCTTTTGCATCAGATGTGACAAAATTGATTACAATAGAGCAAAGGACTTTTATCATGCTCTATGAATTAACTCACCTTTATGTACCCATATCAACAAAATCATGAAATCATTGTGGCAAAAGGAAAAGTTGCTCATAATTATAAATACATTTGATCCTTTTCAGTCTGCCGTGATGGAGGTATGGGAGAATGACTACATGAGGGGTACGGCCATGGAGATGTACACAGAGTTTCTCTCAAGTTCCTTCAATGGGCTCACATTTCCGGAGGCTGCAGAGTAAGTACCTACAACACAGGGAAGGATTATCAGAATTTTGGGAGTTTATCTCCCTCCCTCAAAGTTCTGGATGGTATTTGTTGCTATCCAGTAGATAGGTGAATTGTAATGATTTAACTTGGTTTCAGTGATATTTCTGTCATAATACAGCGGTCAATGGACTAATCCATACTCCTGATAAGGGTGACAAAATGTCAATAACATTCTTTGCAAGATACTGACTGTTTTTTCAAATGAACATTGTTTAGTGACATAATCATGACTTAATGACTTGATAAAATCTGAGAGAGAATATAGAGGTCTCTAACTTCAATCCCTTGCTTTTCAATTGAAACTAGGTATCGATTGAGCTAATTGTTTTTAAAGAAAAGAGGGATCTGTTTATTTTGAAAATGACAACAATAAATGAAGTACATGTACAAACCATTTGAATATCTGTGAGTGAATGGTCCATATTTTCCCCTAATCCTTGCAAGTTGTAGTTGTAGAATTTAAATGCCTGGGTATAAAGAAACAGTTTTATTTTTTGTGATAATCATTTTCTGAGTTTTCTGCTAAAGGTGTTTTAGGTTTCTCTACAAAGTTACGGACTCATCCTTTATCTAGCAACCCTGAGAATTAATGGGTCTTTCTCAGACTACTTTTCAAAAATATTGTTGGCAAATTATAAAATGCTCATTACTCACAAAAGCAATTTCCCCTATTGCTACAAAGTTTTCATTGCTAACAGAGGAATATTTTTTATTTCTATGTCAATTGTCAACTGTAGAGTATTTAAACTATGATCAATAAGAGTGTTATGTCTGGTACAATAGAGATAATGAGAAAATGCTTTACATGTTACAAAGGGGGTCGTTCCATCTTGCTTAGTGTGAGAAGATTTTTATGTCAGAAATTACTTCTTATCTTTTCCCCCAACTTTCCATTTCCTGACATGAGGGCGCAGTACCATTCCTAATGATGTCTTAGTGAGATTCTGTAATGTTTATAACCCCAGCAAACATTTTTTTTTTTACTCACATAACCTATTACCAAACAATAACGACATTTAACGACTTTGTTGCAGACAAATCTTGAAAACATTATGGGAAAAGGAGTAATTGCTTGTAATGAGCAATTACTCCTTTCCCCACAAGGTTTTCTACCCTATCAGAAAATTAATTTCCAATTTCATTACATTTTGAAATGTCGTCTGCAAACTCTTTCAATTTGGAACAGTTGAAAATTTGATGTTTGGGAAAGGATTAAAAATCGAGTTCCAGATCAAATAGAGAAGTTCTGGTCCTGAAATGGATCAATGGTTAACCGCTATTGATTATAAATTTGATATTTTGATGAGGGTCCTGCGTGGCCGAGTGGTAAAAGTGGCATTTTAGAGCACTAGGGTTCTGGGTTCGAAGCCAATCAACACTTCTTGTTTCATGGGGATGATCTTTGGCAAGTCACTTCAGAACCCTAGCCTAGAACTGGTGGGTCCCAGAAAGTGGTTACAAATTAAGCTAAAAAATTATTGATACGATGTTGAACACCATACATACATAAGATTGATGAAAATGATGTTAAAGAGTTAACCAACATAGGGTAACCATGTGGGTTTATTGTACTTTTTAAGAGAACGCTTTGCATTCCAGTGTGACATATTGTTCAGGGTTTCCTGTCAGACATAGTCAATCATCTGTCTTCCAGAATGGATTACCCATGATTCTACTCTACATCATTCAATAGTTAAGAGATCTGCATGACCCAGTGGTTAAGGTTGCAGTATAATAACTTTAGAATTCCAGGTACAAGCCACACAGATATCCCTGGTTTCATGGGTGTGTCCTTGGGCAAGTCACTTCGATGCCCTAGCCTAGTAGTGGTGAATTCAGTAAATGCTGTAACAAAACTGAAAAAATGTTGACACTGCATTAAACCCCAGATACCGGTAGATTAACATAATAGGTAGCCAAGTTTAAGGCCTCCTCCATCCCCTGCCATTACAATATAATTAAGATACTGTTGTTATGATGTAAAACCCCATGAGTAATGACTGACAGGTAATTTGGCATTCATGTCTGACACATAACATTCAGGTAACCTGGCAGATGTCTTAAGATATAGATCAAGGTTCACTGATATACCAACACAATATAACAAATGAGTTGTAGGCTTTATTTCCTGTTCCAAATTGAAAGAGTTTGCAGATGCCATTTCAAAATGTGATGAATTTGAAAAAATATTCTTCAGATAGAGAAGAAAACGTTGTGGGTAAAGGAGAAATTGTTCTTAGAAAGCAATTTCTCCATTTCCCACAGTGTTTTCCAGAGTTGTCTGCAACAATGTGGTTAAATGTCATCATTGTATGATGATGGGGTAAAGGACATTGAGTGTCGTCTGCTGATGCTTTAAATTTGTACCACTATAAAGGATTTTGTGACTAGTCCAAATTGAAAGATACAGCAGAAGGCTATTCTAAAAATTACAAAAATAGTTTATGGTACATTTTTGAAAAAAAAATATCGGTTGTGTTGAACCAATTTTCGCAAATGTCAAAATGTATCCATCACAAGCAGTATCTCCTTTTGCCACAGTGGTTTTTGGTTTTCTGATAAAAGAATTTGTTTTGCTGCTGGCATGATAAAATGATAGAGATTAAAAAAGAAATAATAACTGTAGTGATAGTATTTTTGCTGCAAGTGTATCAACTCTAGTCACTATACAGTAAGGGTTAAAGGAAAGGGATAAGTGGTTTGGAATATCAGACTTGTGGGTCTTTAATTATTCAGCAGTCAAATGTAAACTGTTTGAGATGCAATCCATTTTCTACAATTTCCACCGGAATTCCTTACTACATAATACCTAAAATAATAGCCTCAACTGCAGACTATATTTCAATTCATTGTGACTAAAAGTCTTAATTGCTCATGATAAGCAATTCTTAGAATTAATTATACCTACTATCTTGAAGAAAACATTTTCTTTCTTTCAATTTTGTCTTTTGCTGCTTCTTTCAATTTGGACAAGTCACACAAACTGAAACAGAGTTTAGGTTAATAAACTGTGACAATCCAAATTAAGCTTAAAGAGACTCTCTCAGACATTGAGAATTTAACTTTTTGAAAAAAATTATATTCTACCGATGAAATAACAGTATAGATTTATTAAGTAACATAGAACTAGATTATTGACTGCTTCCCATCCCTTACAATGCAGAAAAGATAAAGAACATTAAAATTACAGATATGGCAGACTGTTTAAACGGGTTTATTTTGTAAACAACAATCTAAACATAGTCTTTTCAGACTGTCTGTCCAAGGTTTACCGGTACTGTTGACTACTATAGACTATTTTATTGTATTTTCAGTCTATATTTCTCCAAGTTTTAGTTCCTGTTATACCACTAAGAACTACATGTACATGCATTTTATTGGATTTTCAGACTGTGTTTCTCCAAGGTTTAGGTACTGTTGACTACTATAGACTATTTTATTGTATTTCCAGTCTATGTTTGTCCAAGTTTTAGTTCCTGTTATACCACTAAGAACTACATGTTCATGCATTTTATTGGATTTTCAGACTGTGTTTCTCCAAGGTTTAGGTACTGTTGACTACTATAGACTATTTTATTGGATTTTCAGACTGTGTTTCTCCAAGGTTTAGGTACTGTTGACTACTATAGACTATTTTATTGGATTTTCAGACTGTGTTTCTCCAAGGTTTAGGTACTGTTGACTACTATAGACTATTTTATTGGATTTTCAGACTGTGTTTCTCCAAGGTTTAGGTACTGTTGACTACTATAGACTATTTTATTGGATTTTCAGACTGTGTTTCTCCAAGGTTTAGGTACTGTTGACTACTATAGACTATTTTATTGGATTTTCAGACTGTGTTTCTCCAAGGTTTAGGTACTGTTGACTACTATAGACTATTTTATTGGATTTTCAGACTGTGTTTCTCCAAGGTTTAGGTACTGTTGACTACTATAGACTATTTTATTGGATTTTCAGACTGTGTTTCTCCAAGGTTTAGGTACTGTTGACTACTACTAGACTATTTTATTGGATTTTCAGACTGTGTTTCTCCAAGGTTTAGGTACTGTTGACTACTATAGACTATTTTATTGGATTTTCAGGCTTTGTTTCTCCAAGGTTTAGGTACTGTTGACTGCTATAGACTATTTTATTGGATTTTCAGGCTTTGTTTCTCCAAGGTTTAGGTACTGTTGACTACTATAGACTATTTTATTGGATTTTCAGACTGTGTTTCTCCAAGGTTTAGGTACTGTTGACTACTATAGACTATTTTATTGGATTTTCAGACTGTGTTTCTCCAAGGTTTAGGTACTGTTGACTACTATAGACTATTTTATTGGATTTTCAGGCTGTGTTTCTCCAAGGTTTAGGTACTGTTGACTACTATAGACTATTTTATTGGATTTTCAGACTGTGTTTCTCCAAGGTTTAGGTACTGTTGACTACTATAGACTATTTTATTGGATTTTCAGACTGTGTTTCTCCAAGGTTTAGGTACTGTTGACTACTATAGACTATTTTATTGGATTTTCAGACTGTGTTTCTCCAAGGTTTAGGTACTGTTGACTACTATAGACTATTTTATTGGATTTTCAGACTGTGTTTCTCCAAGGTTTAGGTACTGTTGACTACTATAGACTATTTTATTGGATTTTCAGACTGTGTTTCTCCAAGGTTTAGGTACTGTTGACTACTATAGACTATTTTATTGGATTTTCAGACTGTGTTTCTCCAAGGTTTAGGTACTGTTGACTACTATAGACTATTTTATTGGATTTTCAGACTGTGTTTCTCCAAGGTTTAGGTACTGTTGACTACTATAGACTATTTTATTGGATTTTCAGACTGTGTTTCTCCAAGGTTTAGGTACTGTTGACTACTATAGACTATTTTATTGGATTTTCAGACTGTGTTTCTCCAAGTTTTAGGTACTGTTGACTACTATAGACTATTTTATTGGATTTTCAGACTGTGTTTCTCCAAGTTAAAGCTACTGTTGTTGGCCATAGAGGTGAGGTCAGACGAGGGCAAAGAGAGCACCCTGGCCATCAACCCGGGCTCAAAGGTCAAGTTAGAGACGGCTACCCAGGGCTTCTTTATAGCAGAGTCAGCAGAGGAAGTGAAGAGGTGAGTGTTTGTCTGTTTATTGGACTAAGGGTGAGTTGGCACCTTAGACCATTGAATTTACATACCACTTTTTGAGAGACGGTACATTATCAATACACGACCAGCAGTCTGACCCCAATTACTCATTAAATATCCGCCTTCACTGTGAGGAATAATACCTTCTTGGAACTAGGAATGTAGTCCGGATTTTCTCACTTTGTTTTGCTCTATATTATTATAACTGTTGCCTCATGGGAAATGCACCTTAGTCCTTCAGTGCTATCAGCGCTTTGATATATACTTGTTCTGAAAAGGCCTGTTTGTGAGCCCTGAGTTAGTTTAAAGTAATGGTTTCCTACTTATTCTCGCTTGGCCCCTCATAAGCCAAACTGGCTGGCCCTTTCAATAGGGGTGGCACTATAATTAACAAAAACCTTTATAACACAAGTACTGTTTTACTGAGCATATAATGCTAAATATTTGCATAACTTCAAAACAACATTTCTCTTATTTTAATATTGTGCTAAGCAATATTGGCATATGATACGTTGGAATCGTCTCTCCGAGACAACAGTACTGTTTTACTAAACATACTATGCTAGATATTTGCGAAACTTCAAAACAACATTCCCTCTTATTTCAATATTGTGCTCAGCAATATAGGCATATGACACATTATTGGAATCGTCTCTCTGAGACACTTCCAAGACGCTTCCAATGGTGTGTCATATGCAAATATCGTGTGTTCATTTAAGATACTATACATGTTTATCAATTTTGACTTACGGTAATATTTCTCCAAAGTTGTTTAGTAAAACGGTACCAAAGGGCAAAGCTAAGCCATTTATTAAATGTGCGCAATGCCAGGGATGTATTCTTTTTGGAAAATGTTATTTCATATGTTCTATCTGGTGCAAACTAAAGGTGTTTTGGCTTGGAACAAGGAAAAAGACGAAAAAACTCTCGGAAAAAAGGTTAAACATTTATATGAGACACTCTATAAAGACCTTTGATTTTCATATTCTTATAACAATGTGTATCCATGGGGGTACTCTGTATACAGGTAGCTACGCACCTAACCATTTGATTTTTATATTAGTTATTCATTTATATTGCAGAGTTTGTTGGATCAAAGGTGTTCAACTCTCTTTTAATAGTGAATTGGCTTTCATCACAACATATACATGTTACTCTATGTGCCATAAAGGGAGGCTATTTATACCTTTATTATGTGATGAATGGCAAGGAAACATATACATTAAATGTTAAACTATTGTGACTTGTCCTAAATAAAAAGCAAATGCAGACTCTTATTTGAGGGTTCAGTGCAATTTTATAGTAAGTGCTTCACCTGTGTTCCCTAGTTTTTTCTTTGAGTGCTAGAAAGCTAGTTAGATAGCAATGAAACAACACATTTAGCAACTATAGGTACATGTATCTCCGTTTTTACAATCTTATATCCTGGCAATTTAAATGAATGTTCTAAACAACATACATTGAACATAATTTTCTGTCTGCTTTCTTAACACAGGGCCTACTATTATTGCAAGAGCTGTCATTCTGAGATACAGGATATTCGAATGATCAAGAAATGTCGCTGTCGACCATGTAAGTAAAACCATCTGCCCACCACTCACATTGTATAAAACACACTTGTTATACAGTTGAATAGATACAGTTAAAGCTAAAAACTAATACTTATCAATGAAGTGCCAGCAGAATTGTTGATGTTGAATTTTTGTTGGTTTTAAAAGGAAAAATAATATTTGATGATTGTTGGTCTTTGATTATTGACTGGTGAAAGGTTAACAAAAATGAAATTCTATGGTTCATGAATATTAAATGGCCGCAATGAACATAGAACTTTTTCATGAAACTCAAGAACAAGTTTGTGAACATCTAGTTCAGGTTCATGAATACATTCATGAACCTGTTCTTGATGTTCATTTACATGAACAATTCATGAACAAGTTATGAACAGCTTTGGATTCATGAATGGCTATTGAATTTTTTGCAGGGGTATGGTTTCTACACAATATACAAAATAAAGTTTTGATCATATCTCATTATTGTCATCAGCTGTTGCCTTCATTTAAGATATTATTTCAATATTAATTATTGGCACAAATTTCATTGATAACAGGCTTTATGTATTGAGGTGTATATCATTTACGCATGAATTATATGAGCATTTTAACATGTAGCCACACACCCTTATTAACCCTTAGAATGTTGGGAAATTTTCTAAAAATAGTTTTTTGTGTCATCTGCTTGCCAAAACCTTAAATGTCTCCTTATTTTGATGAAGAAAGATACTCAGAGTAGCAAAAGGGGTAAATCACATGCCAGTCGTCAATTTACTTGGTGGCTGGCCTGGATCTTACCTGTTTGCATAAGCATGAAATTGTTTCCAGCACTGTAAGGGTTTAAGACACACAAAAAGTCGAAAACAAACAATATCACAGAGAATCCCCTCAAGCTGTCAATGTTTTGGCGTAGGGGAGACCTAAAGAAAGATGTCAAACAATGAAATGAGATTATCCAATGATAAACTCGTTAACCCTATAGGCTTTTTTCAGAAACGTGAGTTATCTACCCTCAAATATTAGTGATAGGATATATCAAAGTACATGTATATGAATAATTACTTTGACATAACTCCAACAGACAAGTTATGATTGAAATGTAAAAATAATTCTGACAGTTTGTACAGGACTCAAAGAAAATTCATGGTTTATAATTGTCTGCTGCTTATGCTTTCGATTTGGACCTAGCACAAGATTCTATGTGAGGCAAGGGGGTCCAGATTATTCCTTATCTGGCTATTCATGATAAGTAGTGAAAGAATGTTTTAATATGTGTATCTTAGTTCAATCAAGACAGACAGAACTAATAGAAACAAATTCTCAGCACATCTAGAAAGGTTATTTGCTTCAGATTGTGTATGGAATCAATGAAGCAAAATGCATATCATTAATGTCCTTATCTATATACATGCAAGTTCTTTGATAAAAAAGGATATTTTTTCTTGTTTGTGGTTTAAAATGCAAGGATTCCTTTGCATTTGGCTCATTTGTTACGTTTTACAATATAGTCTAAACGTAATGAAATAATTACTGATATATATAGCATGAAAAAGACAATTCTGCATTTCTTGCATATATTGTTATGCTTTTTGTTTCATGTAAATTAAAACTGTGCCTCATAGAATGTTAACAGTACAGGCATGCTTAATTAGATATTTGATTAATTCTTTTTTGGCCCAACAGTTTTTCAAACTTTAGAAAGCATTAAAGTAGAAAGAGATACATGTATTACTTGTTACCTGTAACTTTTTCCTTCTTGTTACATTAGCATTGATGACAGAAAACAAAGCAATTGCTCATATGAGAAATTTGTAATATTCCATCAGTATGTTCTGTGATTCCAGAGGAATGTATATTCAATTCATTTTCAAGTCCTACATAATTGGCAACTGATAAATTGTTTCTGTAAACCAACTGCATGAACGATTTAACTACATGTATTCAAATCATTGTCACAACAGAAGCACTTGTTCATCAGTACTATTTTTTCTATTGTCACCATGATTTAAATGTTGTGTGCTACAAAGGTCTTTTAAAAAGTATTTCATATTTGACTAGGCAAAAATTTTATTTGAGAGTCCTGCATGGCCTAGTGGTTAAGATGGCAGACTTAGAACTTTGGGGTTCTGGGCTTGAGTCCCACCCACACCTCTGGTTTTGTGGGAGTGAGAGTCCTGAACTTTTTATTTGTACATTTAGGCCTCTGGCCTATGATACATATAAACATTTATCATACAAATGAAGTGTGTTTGCTCAACTATAAATGTAGTGAGATTATTTTGGCAACTCACTTCAGAGCCCTTAAGCCTAGTACTGGGGAATCAAGGAAAGCTGTTACATAACTTAAAAATTGTTGATACAGCATTAAACAGATACAAAGAGATTAAAGTAAAAAAAGGACTGTTTCATAGGATGTATTTTGGTATGATTTCTATCACATTATTTTATTTACTCATTTTACAGCTTCATCAAGTGGGATACACTTAATAAGAAGTACAAAAATTAATCCAAATATTAAGATTAGTAAGTGATTGGAAAAAAAGTATTTTCAAAGAGTGATTCTACTATATTCAGATTGTGTTTTTCTTCACTAACAAACATCATAACGATAGTGAACAATTTCTCTTTAATCGACCTACAATGTTTATGGTAAATACTAATGTTTTGTCCATATCTTTACATTCAATTCACGTTAGTTTTTTGTCCTTATGAATGCATTTAGAATTAAATCGCTAACAACACATGAATCCATTCCTTCATCCTGACAATCATAAAATCTTGTTTTATTTTCACATACCTGCAGTCTTAAGAAACCACTGTGACAAATGGAGAGTATTGCTCACAATAAGCAGTTTCTCTGCCCTGGGAACTTTCATTAATCCACATTCGGCGCGAGTACTGGTTATTTATCCAGGAAGCAGAATTGAGAATGTCTAATCTTAGTTGTAAAAACTTGTTTATAATCGATGTAAAATAAATAAGTTTTGAACTAATAAGCAATCCAAGGGTTCAATGAAGTACTATAGTAAGTGCTTCATGTTTATGAAGCACTAACTATAGTCTTACACTGAACCCTCGAATTTCTTTAATCGCCACAATTGATTCTATTCAATTTCAAGAAATAGTTCTTATTTCCCTTACTACAAAAGTGTCACCTGCCATACCTTTGAATTTGGAACTGTCACATTACCCAAAATGAGGGTTATTTTGTTTGCACATTATGCAACAATCCATGATTCCTCTCATATTGACATGTACTCATTTAAATGCACCCCTATTAAAATATTCTAGAAATGATTGTGAGAAAGGATATGTTCCTCATAAAAATCATCAAATGATGAACCTCTTGTGAGAGATTCAAGAACTTTTTCATGAACAGTGGTGAACATCAACAGCTATTCATGAACACAAAGCTGTTCTTAATTTGTTCATGAAATTCAAGAACATGCTCATTAACATCAAGAACAGGTACATGAATTTATTCATGAACCTGCACTTGATGTTCATGAACCTGTTCTTGAATTTCATGAAAAAGTTATGTGTTCATGAGCGGCCATTTAACGTTCATGCATATTTATGAAGTTCATCAATATGTTCTTGAATCTGTCCCAAGGGACTGTAAATGTTCACACCTTTTTATTGCTGCCAGGTTTTATTTTCAATTTGTACTGGTAACAAATTCACGTATGAGGGAAGACAATCATACAATTGACTATTTGTAAAAAGAATAGTGTTGATTGGTGAATATGAAGAGTTTGTAGATAACCTACTGACTTATCTTGTTTGACTCTCTGATTTATAACATGTAGTTGACACCCTAGCAACTAACAATTTAAAAACCTTCTTTGGAGTCACCATTAGCTATCTCTTTATTTCAGAAAACTATCAAAACTCATTCATTATTGATACTTGCTTGCAATAAATGTTTGTTTCTACCTGTTCACATTATTAAGTATGTATGACCTATGATTGAACCAAACCCAAATTTATTGGGATTTGAGCTATAAAGACTTACTTGGTGACAGAAACATGCTTTCTACCTTATTTGAGGTTTATGAAACTCATGTTTCTTAAAACTTTTGGTCAAGTATTTCAAGTTTCTTTTTAGGTGTTTGACTATTTCAATCTAATTTCACCCTAAATACTTTTGGTAATGTTTGACTGTGACCTTTTCAATTAGTTTGACCAAATAATCTCTGAATTTTTCGTGTCTACTGTATAATGGTAAGAAACACTTTGAAATACTAATAGGAAACGTTGCTTATGTAAGCTATTTTTCCCCTTTCAACTTAATTTAGCTCTTATTGAAGACAAGTCTTTCAAATTGTCACAATATTCAAATTGGTGCGTTAAATTATTTCAATGCCGAAGTTAGTTGTTTTGTCCAGAGATATGACTTTGTAAATCATCTTAACCCTTAGAATGCTGGGTAATTTTCTAAAAATAAATTTTCACGTCATCTGCTTTCCAAAATATCTGCTTGATTTTGATTACGAAAGATTCCCAGAGTAGCAAACAGATTTGATCACAGGCCAGCCGCCAATTTACTTGGCGGCTGGCCTAGATCTAACCTGTTTGCATAAGCATGAAGTCAGTTCTAGCACTATAAGGGTTTACAAACAAACAAAATGATCTGATTTATCTATTTCTTGTGCAACAGTGGCAATGTTTAGAAAGGGAGCGACAGCTGTTTTAGGTACCTTTTATCATCTTTATGTTGTGGCGTCAACTTAATTCCATTCTTTCTCATTGTATCATGTGGTATGCTTTATAGTCTAGGCTTTGTTTTAACCTATTACTCCATACATGAGGTAAACATGTTTCAAAGCACTTCTGGTTATTAAGCTAGAATACCCATAATCAGCCATTTTGAAACTAATTCTTTCGTTGGATTACTCCAATCAGTCTTGGTATGTATTGGTCGTGACTGGAAATATTTGGTGGAAAGTGAAAAGTTCCGACACTGACCGATGTGTACCAAGACGGACAGAAGTAATCTGACCAAAAAAAGAGTTTTTCAAGATGGTGGATTATGGGTATTCTACCTTAAAAAGCATTTTGATTGAAGAAAGCTCATCACAAACAAGAATTTCTATTGTTAAAATAGTTTCACTAAAAGATTAAGTAAGGAGGCTGTTTCTTTTACTATAAAACTGTATTGTTATTTCTCTTTCAATTTGGACCAAAACCAAATATCTGCATGGGGAAATTGGTTAATCAATTAGTCCTTTATTGAAAAGAAATGATGGGCATTGGGATGTTTTACTTCATGATACAATATCTACAGTGTATGTCTCTGTGGGAGTCTACTTCTTTAAAGGTAAACCTCTAAAGGATTTTTGTTTTTCCTGTATTTTATTTCTTTATCGAATGGGAAGTAATGTGGAATTAAGTAATTGATCTTTGGCATAGCAAGCAGCATTGGTAAAGGTGTTAAAAGTTTTAAACAAACAGGTGAACTACTACTTTTGTCAACGTCCCAGGCAGTTTCTTTAAATGAAGAAGGACAGTTTGGTTTCAACTTGACTGAATTATTTTTTTATTCAACTAGTTTTTGTCATCAAAGGTGTGTCTCAAAGTCTCTGCCAAAGATCAGGGTCCTGCATAGGTAAAGGTATAGGTCAGACCCGGGGGTCCTGGGTTCAGTTCTTATTAACAGCACTAGGATTTTTATGGGAGTGTCCTTTGGCAAGATAATGCAGACCCTTTCCTCGTACTGGTCGAATCTAGGAAAGATGTAAAATACTATTTACATGGCATTCAACCCCATATAAACAAACTGCTTTAGACCAAGCTTTGTCCAAATGTACTGTAAAAAGTTTTTCTGAAGTTATTTCTCTTTGTATGTTGAAAGGTATCATATTGGTCCACTGTATTCAGCCTACCCCTTTATCCTCTTGTTTCCCTCAACCTATTACTTGTGAACTTTAAAAAGTCATCTGGTACTTATGTTGTTAAGCACTTTCCCTTTATGTCACTTTTGTGGATCTTCATATGAAGTTTTTGGAAAACCGCTTTGACAAATGGATATGTTATTTTCTACCCAATATCTAAAAGATGATTAATTGGTTTTATTCTATAATTTATTCTCTCTTTTTGCTTTAATTTGGCCATGTAAGAACATCTTACATGTGGCTTTGGGTTAAAAGAATGAATGAATTGTTGTGCATGTTCCATGATGGTCATCATTTTTATGATCCTTATTTTCTTTTTAAGATTATTTTTATCTTAACCACAATGCATATCATTTGTTTTGCTTGCATTCAGAACCTTTGATGTATTTCTTGCTTAGTTGGGAAAAATTATGGACCCCAAGCAGATGCTCGATTTAGTTGTTATGGAATGGGTTTACTTTACTTTTTCCTTGAAATAAGTAGGTGTTTACTTTCTTTGAATGAGTTCCTTACCAAAGAAAAATGCATAATATAGATCAAAGTTGGTAAATAAAAGCTTAAAAGATGACCAGAAGGTTCGGAATGCTGCATCTGAAGGTATGTAAAGGTGGTATATATTTAGAAGCTAATATGAATGGACGGAATTGAAGATAATAATTTTTGTCACATCCATTTGTCAGTTTTCATCTTATACATAAATTATTATTGTCATAAGACATTTAGATTTCATGAGAGGTAGTGTCTTGATTGACCTACGGAATACTGTTGGTTCTACCTGGCTTTACCAGCCCTTGAGAGCAGTTGAGTACAGAGTCTTCCTCCATAATTAAGAGTCGGGCATCACTCAATCACATTACAATGATGTTGACATGATGGTAAACACATATAAAGCAAATCTTGTCTTTAAACAACATAGTGATTTGCTGCAAAAATGCCTTTTTTATAAGAAAGGACTAAAGCGCCACCAAAGATGTATGAATAATATTTTGAAAACAGTTAGTGTTGTTATGTCTGAATCATGTCTTTACATTGTGTAGTTGTCTCAACTTTTTCAACATTTGTGTAAATAAGTTGTGAACAATTTATTATCATCTTGCATCTAATAGAACTTAGAATTGTAAACTGATCTGATTACTCTTTTTCAGAGAATTTATATTGTATAAGTACTACTATATTATTGTACCTATATTCTGTCTTAACCTTAAAACTGTTTAATTTCATTCCAAATAGCTGAAGTCAATTGCCAATTTGGTAATAAGCTATTCAATCTCTCTCTGTACATGTATGTTGATTTACTATGCTCTTGAAATTTCCCTAAAATATATGTGGGTAAGTAAGAAAGTAAGTGAAGTGTTTATAATAGTGACATGCGTACACATTTTAGCCAAATGATTTTCATAACACAATTCATTACACCTGTCCTTATTGGACTATAAGTTGCTTTCTATTATTAGAATAATATACTTTAGAAATATACAGTTGGGTTTACTTGAAATCAAGTTTTTAGCTCAACTGAGCTCTGCTCAGGATGAGCTTTTAGGATACTTGAATGTCCGTCGTCTGCCGTGTGTGCGTCGTCAACAATTTCAGCGTTTACACTCTAGAAGCCACATTTTTGGCCCATTCTTCCTGATATTTGCTCAGGATGTTTACCTTGATGATATCTCAATCGAGTTCGATCATGGGTGGGGAGGGGTCAAAAAGTAGGTCACTAAGTCAAATCTTAGTAAAATCTTGTTTACACTCTAGAAGCCACATTTTCTGCCTAATCTTGATCAAACTTGCTCAGGGTAATAACCTTGATGATATCTCAATAGAGTTTGATCATGGTTGGTGCGGGGTCAAAAAGTAGGTCACTAGGTCAAATCTTTGAAAAATCTTGTTTACACTCTAGAAGTCTCATTTTCTGACCAATTTTGATAAAACTTGCTTAGACTGTTAACCTTGATGGTATCTTGATCGAGTTTGAACATGGGTAGTGTTGGGTCAAAAAGTAGGTCACTAGGTCAAATCTTTGAAAAACCTTGTTTACAGTCTAGAAGCCACATTTTCTGCACACAAATCTTTGAAAAATCTTGTTTACACTCTAGAAGTCACATTTTCTGACCAATCTTGATAAAACTTGCTCAGACTGTTAACCTTGATGGTATCTTGATCAAGTTCGAACATGGGAAGTGTGGGATCAAAAAGTATGTCACTAGGTCAAATGTTAGAAACATCTAGTTTACATTCTAGAAGCCACATTTTCTGCCCAATCTTGATAGAACTTGCTCAGAATGTTAACCTTGATGATATCTCTATCTCGATAGAGTTTGATAATGGGTGGTGTGGGGTCAAAAAGAAGGTCACTAGGTCAAATCTTAGAAAAATCTTGTTTACACTCTGGGAGCCACATTTAAGGCCCATTCTTTATCAAACTTACTCAGGATGATAACCATGATAATATCTCGATCGAGTTCGATCATGGTGGGCTGGGGTAAAAAGTAGGTCACCAGGTCAAATCTTAGAAAAATCTTGTTTACATTCTAGAAGCCACATTTTCTGCCCAATCTTGATAGAACTTGCTCAGAATGTTAACCTTGATGATATCTCTATCTCGATAGAGTTTGATCATGTGTGGTGTGGGGTCAAAAAGTAGGTCACTAGGTCAAATCTTTGAAAAATCTTGTTTACACTCTAGAAGTCACATTTTCTGCCTAATCTTGATCAAACTTGCTCAGGATAATAACCTTGATGATATCTCAATAGAGTTTGATCATGGGTAGTGTGGGGTCAAAAAGTAGGTCACTAGGTCAAATCTTAGAAAAATCTTGTTTACACTCTGGGAGCCACATTTAAGGCACATCTTTTATCAAACTTACTCAGGATGATAACCATGATAATATCTCGATAGAGTGTGATCATGGGTGGGCTGGTGTAAAAAGTAGGTCAATAGGTCAAATCTTAGAAAATCTTGTTCACACTCTAGAAGCCACATTTTCGACCCAATCTTGATCAAACTTGCTTAGAATGATAACCTTGATGATATTTCAATAGAGTTTGATCATGTGTGGTGTGGGGTCAAAAAGTAGGTCACTAGAGAAATATTACCTTGATGATATCTTGACCGAATTTGATCATGGGTGGGGTAGGGTAAAAAAGTTCACTAGGTCCACTCTTTGAAAATCTGGTTTACACATTAGAAGCCACATGTCAGGATGTTTACCTTGATGATATATTGATCAACTTCGATCATGGTTAGGTGGAGTCAAAAGGTAGGTCAGTTCTGCTTTTAAATGGCATATTATGTTTTCTTGATGATATGTGGGTCGAATTAGATCATAGAAGATGGGATGGGTTTAGAAAAATGGTCACTATGTCACATCATAAATTACTATTGTTTACAATATTATGGTAAAAAATTCGACCCAATCTGTCTGGAACTCGCTTTCTCTTACCCTTCAAAGTTTCTTAGAATATTTGCGTAAGTTTGATAAATCTTGTTTACATTCTAAAGGCAACACTGTTTGTACAATGTATATCGAAGAGGTCTACAGCTTAATTTTTTAAGACATCCAGAGTGCTGATCAAACTTGCTCAAAATGTTAACCTTGATAATATCTTGATTAACTTTGATCATGGGTGGAATGGAATCAAAAATTAGTTCCCAAAGTCAAATCTTAGAAAACACCCGTTTACACTCTGAAAGCTACATTTTCAGCCCAATTTGATCAAACTTGCTCAAAATGATCAACCTGTTATATCTCAACCAAGTCAGTTTATGAGTAACTTGGGGTCAAAAGTAGATCACTGTCAAATTTAGACAAATCTTGTCCATTACTCATGTGTAACATTGTTGTAACCAACACTTTACAAGTGTCAGGTGAGCGATCCAGGACCCTCAGGGTCCTCTTGTTTATTTATCTTAACAGAAGAAATGCTAATACGATCTACCTAAATCAGCATTGAGCATGTACATGGACAAATTTGATCATACTAAAAGGGTTGGACCTACAATTCCTAAGCCATGGTGTAGAATAGTCTATGCATGTAAATTATCAGTACCACATGTACATTTAGTAAGGTTATGCATGTTAGTTTTGTCATTAATCTTTTTAGTATAGTCCTATAAAGGGTCTGGTAATGTTGGATTACTTTTTAGTATTAATACAAGTTAATGTTATGAAGTTAGGCATGAAGTGAAATGAAGTGAATTAAGCCATTCACATTAACCCTTTCCCATGCAACGAATTTTCGACTGTCCCAAATTGAAAGAGTTTGCAGATGACATTTTAAAATGTGATGAAATTGAAAAACATTCTTCAGATAGAGCAGAAAACCTTGTGGGAAAAGGAAAAATTGCTCGTAACGAGAAATTCTTTCTTTTCACACAATGTTTTCTAAAGTCATCTGCAACAAAGTGGTCAAATTTCGTCATTGTTTGGGAAAGGGTTAAGTTTACATTGGTTCAAATCAAGACATCTATCTGCTGTCAAGAAATCAACTCTTTATCCACTGAATTAACCCAACTTATTTTTGAGTACAACAGTTAAAATAGAAAAGAAAACAGTCAAAGTTCCTGTAAAAAAACACCATTAAACAATACAAGGCTGTTAAGTCTAGTAGTATCTTATTTCCACATAGGAAAGATATGTTGTCAAACACTTGTGCTGAAGTTTTGACTGGACTGTTTTCAAGTATCAAGCTGTTAGTTTCGTCTTTAACCAAACTTTTGTCTTGTTTTAAACAATCACTTAATCAAAGAAAACGATCATTTCTATCAAACTGTAAACTATAGTTTGAAGGAATGAATTAGGATACAAGATACAAAAATATGTTCACATTTGGTTTCTTGCCTCACAACTTCTAACTTGATCAAAGTGAACAAGTGTTAAGTGCTAACTTATTACCCATAATACTTTCAGCGGCCACTCATAGTCAACCATCAAACCCATTCAATCTGAAGTTCAAGACAGGAATCGACAAGAAGGCTGTTGGTGGAGGTGGGGGCAACATGTAAGTAAACATACTGAATGTTCATGAACAGACTTGTTTGAAAAATGGCCGTTCATGAACAAAGTTGTCCTTGAGTTTCTACATGATCGCGATGTTCTTTAAGATGTCCCTGAATTTCATGAACAGGTTCAAGGGCAGCTTTGTTTTCATGAACAGCTGTGTTTTGTTGATATCTGTCATGAACTTCATGATCACATTTCTTAAACCCCTTCACAGGGGTTGACAGACTCCCTTCCTCGAGCCCACTAAGGTGGTTCAGAGCTGGAAGAGTGTCACTATTTTGGGTATAAGGTAGTTGGTTATTTAAACCAACATTGGTCATTACACACCAAAGGCCAGAAACCAGTACGGACATTACTGCATCCTAATGATGGCACACTTGATTGTATTTGGCAATAAAAGAATTATTGTTTGGTAAGATGAATGTTTATCATGCAGTAGATAATACTCTTATTTTATATTCTTTATTCAATTTCTTCAGAAAGAGTTTAGAAATCAATGTTAAAGCCAGGTTTTAAGGCACTTTTGTCATAGATGGTTGCTTGTTGTTTATATTTATCTATATTTTGATGAAACGATGAAATGAATTTTTTAACATAATTCTCCATAGAGGAATTCATTACTGTCCAATACCAGTCAACAACAAATTAAAAGAGTAAAAAAGCAATACATTTTCTTTTTGATATAAGTCAAAAACATGCGCCAAAAGGATGAATTCTTGCTCTTTAGGAGCAATTTATCCTTTCTCTCATTTGTTCGTAAGAATTCAACAAATGCTTACCTATTAAGGGTAATGGCAGAAAGCCATAATTGATTAACTCTTCAGTCTTTGGTTTTTAAGGTTAAGGACAATAAGCCTTGTATGATCATGATGGCTTATATTCTAAATCAGTGGACTTAAAATCTCAGGAAAGTTTTACTTCTTGTATTAAAAGTAAACTTAACATTTCCGAAAGAAGGAATTTATCAAAATTAATTGAATTGAATTGAAACAACTGAAAAGGTTGGGTAAGTTTGAAAACCTAAAAAGCAGTAATTTTTGTCTAGTATACAAAATTCTTTTCATATTTCTTATTTGCAGGGATAAGTGCCTTTAGTAACGTATTTTATATTGTAACTTTTATGCAAACATTTTCAGAGAAGAGAGTGAATTAGAGAAATGGAAAGCCCATCGCCTTGCAATGTAATCAGAATTTTGTTTGAAGTGTTCCACAAGGCATGTTGCCATACCAAGCTTTACTTTGTTCACTGCATCACATTGAAGTTTTCCCCTCCTTTCAACCTTTTATGACTACAGCCAACAAATATTAGCAGGCAAAATGAAAAAGATGGGGTTTTTTTGGTGGTTACTAGTACCTTGTGGTCAATATCTACCCGAGTAAAGTGGTTCCCACTATGCTCTGAATGTAAAGGGCGATAACTCTGCATAGGAGATAATCATATTGCCATGTGGTTAAAGTACAGGGGCCCGTTTTACTAAACAGTTTACGCTTAAGATTTGCGTAAGTCTAAAACAACAAGTCCTTTTATTTCAATATTTGGCAAAGCAATATTGCAAAGTAACACATCATTGGAATCGTCTCTCCGAGACGCTTCCAATGACGTGTCACATTGCAATATTGTACTTTCATTGAAGATATTATCCATGTTAATCAATTATGACTTACGCAAACATTTTCCGTAAGTTGTTTAGTAAAACGGGCCCCAGAACTTGAAATCACTTTGCCCATCACCATAGGGGTTCATATAATGGTTGTGATGATTGCTTTAGGAATGGCAATGGGTCTATCTGGCTTTAACAGCCTTAATGGGCACCCAATGAATATAATTGAAATGCTGTGATGCCATGTAAAACCAAATAAATCAAACAAATGGAAATAAGTTAAGATTATTTCTTACACAGGTCCCATAGGGGTCGGGTCCTCTTCGCCACTACGCATGTTCCAATTTTGTAATCTTGAAATGAATTCTTAATTGATAAAAGCGTTATCATGCATACCTAGCTCTTTCAGACATGTGAACAAATGATTGTGTATTTTTTTTTTCTCATGTGACTTCTCTTCATACTCTATTAGAATTTATAAAAGCAACTTTGAAAAGGAAAGGTCATTGTCCTTGCATGTCAGCTTAATGCATTTATGTGTATGGGACTTTATGGTCCAGTTTAAAGGAAGGATATGTGACAAGTATTAGACGTAAAACAAAACTAGATTTTGGTGACCAACTTAGAAAATACTTAGTCCTTGTATTTAAGGGCAAAAGCGAGAGATATATTTTCATGCTTTTTTCATATAAACCTGCTATACTACATCTGCAGTAAAGAACAGTAACTGTTTAACCCATTACCAAACAATAACGACATTTAACCACTTTGTTACAGATGACTCTGGAAAACACTGTGGAAAAATGGTAAATTGCTCTGAACAAGCAATTTCTCCTTTTCCCACAATGTTTTCTATCCTATAAGGAGGTTTCTTATCGATTTTATTACATTTTAAAATGTCATCTGCAAACCCTTTTAATTTTGGACTGTCGAAAGTTGGGTGTTTGGTAAAGGGTTAAGAAACACAGGGAGAAACTGTGGTGTTTTAATATAAGGGTAAGTTAGACAGTTCTAGCAATAGACAGTTCTCTAATAAACAAGATTTTCCCATTTAAAACTCGGCTTTCCTCATTTATAACTCAGCTACCCACATTTAAAACTCAGCTTCCCCTATTCAAAACTCAGCTTTCCCAATGTAAAACTCAGCTTCCCCCATTTAAAACTCAGCTTCACCCATTTAAAACTCAGCTTCCCCAATTTAAAACTCAGCTTCCCCCATTTAAAACTCAGTTTCACCCATTTAAAACTCATCTTCCCCATATTTAAAACTCAGCTTTCCTCATTGAATCTAACACTAACTGTATTTCCCCGGGTGCTTTAAACTCCTTTCCTTTATTAAATGGATAAACCTTAACAATTATGTTGCTTTTTATGGTTTAAGAATCCTTAGCCACTGTTTAGTTATAATTCAACCATGATTTATTGTCATATAATCAGATCATTTAAGGGTCCTAAAATTAACAACACTATATATTTGTTCATTCATCCGTAGTCAGATACATTGCGTTTGCTTTGCTGATTGTTTATAGTTCAACCATGCCCTTCGTCAATTGTTGTTAAAGCTCACAATTTTAGGCAACTGAGGACATGAGGTGTAGATGTGAGGGTCCTGCATGGACAAGTCCCTGTGGTTAAGTTGGTCAACTTAGAGTTTTTTGGTCCTGGATTCGAGCCCCATTGTGGAAGTGACCTTTGGCAAGTCACTTCAGAGCCCTACCGTAATACTGGTGGATTCAGGAAAGCTGTAACATGATTGATAATTTGTTGATATGTAGTGTTAAACACCATACAAACAATTAAAAGAAAGAAGCAAATGTATATTTAAGGAGATAATGATCTCAATGATGAATGACTCCTTTGCTTACAAAGGTTTCTTGCAAAGAATATTTGTTTTTCATATGTTATATATTTGCCTTCTGCTCTTGCCTTCAGCATGAATTAGTAGATAAAGCACAGAACTTGAATTCCATAGGCCAAGAATTCTTCTCTAAAGTATCATTTTGAAGACAAACCATGGGTGAACTGCTCTTAAAACCAAACAAAGAGAACTCTCAAAGACACAATCATAAAGACAACTTTGGCAAGGATTTGGATGAGTCTTCTCAGACATAGAAATTCTGTAACATTTGTAGGATTAAATACATATTACAAATACAAAAACCTATACACTGATGTAGAGAACATTTGGGTGTCTACAAAGGTCACAACTTTTAAGTGAACAACAATGTATTTCATTGATGGGATTGGATTTGGTCTTTGAGAGTTCTCTTTGTTTAGTTATAAGGTAGCCGACACATGGTTAGTCCTCAAATAATACTTTAGAAAAAAAAGATCCTGCCATTTTCCTAGCTTCTCCCACAATTAATAATTTCATTGAGAAGAATGATATCAGAAGTTTTATTATTTGTCAGAAGAATAGCCTGAAATGCACAAAAAGTGGCACAAGAAAAGAGCACTATTATGGCCAATGCTCGAAGGCTAATCAAGGATGAATATTCTAATTGAGAATGTCTGTTGGATTATAGAATGCTTATCGCTATTGCTTATTGACTAGCGTGTAGGGTTAGTCAAGAAATGGGTCTTCTTCAATCCATGATATGCCAAACGTTGCAATATTACAGTAAAGCTATTGACACAGTATGAAAACCAAATAAACAATTTTGTTAAACTTTATTCATGTTTAGTTTTGTTAAAAGTTTCGCAATGAAAAGTTTTGGATTACAAGGTTTTCTGTTTTAGCTTCGTGAAACATCAAAAAAGAGGATGAATAAAACCTTAAAACGTAGGAAGTGGCATGTAGATCTTTATGTTGGCAGTATTTGATTTCATGTGTTATATCTTTTTTCTGTTCATTTAATTGATTGCCAAAAATCTACCTAATGGGCTGATTAGTCTAATGGAATTAAGTAGATAACCTAAAACTGTATTATACATCAAGGAACGGACTATGGTTTGAGCACAGTTTGACCTAAGGTGCCATTCTCCGTATACGGGGGCCTAGCCAGCCACAACCAATGTTACGCACGGATGGGGGAGGGTGACAGAGGGGGTGTACCAATGGGTCTCCCCAGCAGTATCTTTTTAACCCTTTACCAAACACCAAATATTCGACTGTAATAAATTGAAAGAGTATGCAGACGATGTTTCAAAATGAGATGAAATTGAAAAATAATCTTCTTCCGCCTTTCCCACAATGTTTTCCTTAGTCGTCTGCAACAAACTGGTAAAATGTCAGTATTGTTTAGTAATGGGTTAAGTAGAAGTGAAAATGGTGAGATTTGCATATATTTGGAGATTTAGGGCAATGTATAATACAAACTTTATGATTTTGTGAAATTTGTTTATTCTTTCAATTTTGACACTGATGTTACACATACATCTGTATATAAATACTTCCTAGCTTCATACCATACAGTATACACATATTTTGAAATTGATGTTCCACATAAATCTGTATATAAATACTTCCTAGCTCATACCATACAGTATACACATATTTGACATTGATGTTACACATACATCTGTATATATATACTTCCTAGCTTCATACCATACAGTATACACATATTTTGACATTGATGTTACACATACATCTGTATATATATACTTCCTAGCTTCATACCATACAGTATACACATTTTGACATTGTTACACATACAGTATACAGCTTCATACCATACAGTATACACATATTTTGACATTGATGTTACACATATACATCCTAGTATATACTTCCTAGCTTCATACCATACAGTATACACATATTTTGACATTGATGTTACACATACATCTGTATATAATACTTCCTAGCTTCATACCATACAGTATACACATATTTTGACATTGATGTTACACATACATCTGTATATAATACTTCCTAGCTTCATACCATACAGTATACACATATTTTGACATTGATGTTACACATACATCTGTATATAAATACTTCCTAGCTTCATACCATACAGTATACACATATTTTGACATTGATGTTACACATACATCTGTATATAAATACTTCCTAGCTTCATACCATACAGTATACACATATTTTGACATTGATGTTACACATACATCTGTATATAAATACTTCCTAGCTCATACCATACAGTATACACATATTTGACATTGATGTTACACATACATCTGTATATAAATACTTCCTAGCTCATACCATACAGTATACACATATTTTGACATTGATGTTACACATACATCTGTATATATATACTTCCTAGCTTCATACCATACAGTATACACATATTTTGACATTGATGTTACACATACATCTGTATATAAATACTTCCTAGCTTCATACCATACAGTATACATATATTGTTTCATTGAAGGCCAAAGAGTCCTGGTAAGGGGATGTTTGCGCTGACCGATCGGGAGAACACAGAACTGCCACCTGCCCCCTGGAATCAGACACCGGAGAAAGGGGGAACAACTCCGGATGAACCAAGAAAGTTCGATTCTACCGGAATGTTCCATTGGTGTCCATCTCGGGGTTTAGAGGATGCTGTCATTGTAAGTTTGTTTGTTTATTAGGGCTTTTATTATCATGTGTACTTGTTTAACCAATTACCAAACAATAACGACATTTAAACACTTTGTTGCAGACGACTCTGGAAAAAAGTGTGGGGAAAGGAGAACTTGCTCATAACGAGCAATTTCTCATTTTTCCGCAATGTTTCTGCTCTATCAGAAGATTGTTTTTGATATGTCGTCTGCAAACTCTTCCAATTTGGAACTGTCGAATTTTTGCCATTTGGTAAAGGATTAACACACCTACAGCAAAAGACTTCAGAAACAGTTTTAATGAAAGTATATAATTGATCAGACAACAAATCTCTGCTACTTTTGTTGTATGAGGAGATTTCATCAATGGAGATGTGGTAACCTTTCAAAAGATTAAAGAAATCATAGATGAACTTCATGTTCGATAAATTGCCGTTCATGAATACAGAACTTTTTTAGGAAATTCAAGAACAGATTCATGAACATTAAGTTCATGTTCATAAAGATATGTATTCATACAAAAGATTAATTGTGACATTTCCTTACGACTTCAGGACCGGAATAAAGCGGCCATGACAGTTTTGTGTAACCATGTGGTGGTGTGCTTGTTTGCCGACTCTAACTCCCCTCTGATTGGGTTACGGAATCTTGTGATGCCTCTCCGTGCTAGCAACTTTCACTACGATGAACTCAAACATGTTGTTATAGTGGGCAACTTGGAATATCTACAGCGAGAGTGGAGTACATTACAAAACTTCCCAAAAGTTTTGATTTTACCAGTAAGTTTTTTTTGTTAATTGATTTGTGGTTTGTAAATTGATTTCTGACTATAAACTATGTGATTCATGTAGGTAAATATATGTACTATGTGTACGTGTTGATATTAACCTATGTGACCTATGTTATTTTTGCTAAGTTAGGATCCACACTGAACCAGGCTAATTGCAAGCTGTGTTTATAAACCTTTGCGATATGTTGCAAGCTGTGTATATAAACCTTTGCGATATGTTGCAAGCTGTGTATATAAACCTTTGCAATATGTGTACACATACATAATACATAATTATGTCATACATGAACATAAATCTATGTGATACATGTTACATTTACTCAATAGGGATCCCCTCTGAATCGTGCTAACCTGCGGGCTGTGAATATAAACCTATGTGATATGTGTGTGATACTATCAGCCAAGGACAAGGCACTGGATGACCCACACCTAGTGGACAAGGAGGCCATTCTCTGCTCCCTCAACATAAAGGCCATGACCTTTGATGACAGCGTGGGGCTCATACAATCCTCCTCTCCAAACAGTCCGGGACATGCTACAGGTATGAGATACACATTTGTTGATTTAGAAACCAAACTGAGAGTGTAGTGATGGTATGGACAGTGTTCATAAGTCAAAGCCCCTCTTTAGAACAGAACAGAAGTTTGATTCATGACTTACATACTAAAGGTTCATCATCATTTTTTTTCTAGATACCAATATGAACAGGGCATCTGTTGCCTAGTGGTAAGAGAACAGACCTTGAAATCACATGGGCCTTCCCTGTGTTGGTTTAAAGTTTAGTGAGGGAATTTGTATTTTCATGAGAGATAGTCTTACAGAAGACTGGTGGTTCTTCCTGGCTTGATCAGCCCTTATGGGCAGTTGAGTAAAGAGTCTGCCAGCGCAACATAACTGAAATAGTGTTTACACAATGTAAAACCCATGTTATAATGATAAAAACAGTGTGTCATAATGTCCAGTGCTGATAAGTCAAAGCCTGATAGCTCCACTGGGAGAGACTCAAATGACTCGTTTGATTAGGGGTTTGTCTGGTCCTAGTAGTTGCATGTTACTGCTGTTTTTCATCCAATATAAAGTATGCTTATCCATACCTTGCATTGATGAGTTGATTACAATTGTGCAACAAGGCACTTTATCAAGGATTCAGAGGTAGACTGTAGAAGAGAATTCTACTTGCTCTTGATACTCGTTTCTGCTGAGCAATTCTTTCATTGTCACAGAAGTTTCTTAGATACCATTCATCATGTTTGTTAAAACAATGATGTTTGATGCTGTAAGTAAAAGACAAAATAAATGTAGAACAACGAATGAATTAAAAAGTTCTTCTATGTAAAAGAGCAGAAACTGAATACATGTCAAAGTTGCTTTCAAATTTTGTTGAAAGCTTTAAATTTGGGTATTTCAACACCAAAATAATTCATATTGGAATGTTTTCTCACTTCAAATTCTGGGATAAAATAAATTAAGGATAATCCACTTGTTTGTTAATTCTATTTCCAGACTTTTTGCCCCCAGGATTCATGCAGGTCAGCAGTCCTTCAAAATCATCAAGGCGCGGTTCAGCCTGTGGTTCAAATGTTCCACTCATCACTGAGTTAGGTGAGTGGGGTAGTTACTGATTTGGGCGATGTTAAACATTACAGAGTTAGGTGAGTGGAGAAGCGGCTGGAGCCAACTTCATGCTTATGCAAACAGGTTAGATCCAGGCCAGCTGCCAATTTACTTGGCGGCTTGACTGTGATCTAACCTGTTTGCTACTCTGAGTATCTTTCCTCATCAAGATTGTGCAAATACTTAAGGTTTTGGAAAGCAGACAACACAAAAAGCTATTTTTTAAGAAAATAACCAGCATTCTTTAGGTTAATCATTACTGAGTTAAGTGAATGTGGAAGTTACTGAATTATTCTTATACCAGTAATGACGATTTGGATTGTCCAATATTTTGTGTGGTAGGTGAGCTTACCTCTTCAAGAGTGAGGTAACTTTGGTAAATTGAGTTAGCCTATGCCTGAGTTAGGCAACTTAGTCTTTTACTACATTTCATGAAGCCTTTTACATTTACAAAGAATCAGTAGTAGGAGACAATTTTGAAACACATAAAACTATAACCCATTCCTTTATATGGGATTTTGTGAATGTTCAAAATTGAAAGCAATAGCAGATGACAATTATATATGATAATGTATAACATTTCCTTTACTGTATTAGGCAAGGACCATTGGGACAAAAGTAGAAACAGTTCTCATTTTGTCAAAATGGTTTCCAAGTCCTCTGCTCCAAGTATATTCTAACATATTTATATGAAGAAATCATTAAGCATATTGTATTTAATGTGTATGATACCATTTATTTGTTTGTATTAAAAACATATAACATGATCAAAATATCTAACCCATATTAAGAAGTGTTGTAAATGGCCTAATGCAAAAGGCTTTGCTCACTCTTGCCAATAACGTATTGAAGAAAAAAAGATTAATTGTGTATTTATTCAAGTCTTGGTTTATTCTATTCCAGCTAATGACTCGAATGTACAGTTTTTAGACCAGGATGATGATGACGATCCAGACACAGAATTATACATGACCCAACCTTTTGCCTGTGGAACGGCATTCGCCGTCAGTGTGTTGGATTCACTCATGAGCACAGTAAGTAACACTAACATTGTTTATACAGAATAGTACATGTCCAGCCTAGCCTAGTAATGGTTAATCCAGGAAAGCTGTTATATAACTGTCATAAATGTCTAATTGTTGATACAGTGTTAAACACCATAAATGTTTAAGTTTTTTTATCAAATATATGCCATTTATATCAAGAGAGTGAGTGCTGGACTATTCAACACAGTAAAATACATCAATATTATTCTGCTATCTATTTTCAGAGTTATTTCAATGACAATGCATTGACCCTGATCAGAACCCTGATAACCGGTGGGGCGACACCAGAGCTAGAACAGATTCTCGCCGAGGGCGCGGGAATGAGGGGAGGCTACTGTACCCCTGCCGTACTCGCAAATAGGGACCGTTGTAGAGTAGCTCAAATATCATTGTTCGAAGGACCACTTGCTCAATATGGGGTATGGGTATTTTGTTTTTATTTAATTTTTTTTTTAAATCATTGAAGGGGTTGCAATAGGGAAAGACTACTGTACCAGGGTACTGTTTTACTAAACAGTTTTGCACAAGTCTAAAACAACAATTCGTCTTATTTCAATAATGGGCAAAGCAATATTGCAAAGTAACGCATCATTGGAATCGTCTCCCTGAGACGCTTTCAATTACGTGTTACATTGCAGTATTGTACTTTCATTGAAGATACTATCCATGTTTATTAGTTATGACTCACGCAAATATTTTCCTTAAGTTGTTTAGTATAACAGTACCCTGGACTGTATTCCCAAGTGTGTGTGGATGAGGGAGGGTCCTGCATGGCCCAGTGGTTATGGTAGTGGTCTTAGTACTCAGGGCTCTAGGTTAGAGCTCTACCAGCACCTATGGCTGTGTGGGAGTGTCCTTTGGCAAGTCACTGCAAAGTCCTAACTTAGTACTGGTTGATCAAGGAATTCTTCTGACTGAAAAAATTGTTGACACAGCATAAAAAACCATATGAGTAAGTATGAACTAATGTATAATATCATTGTTCAAAGGACCACTTGCTCAATAGGAGTTTTGTATCACTGTCAATATTGTTTTGGGTCCCATTTTAACTATGCTTGGCCTAAAAACTATCAACTATACATACACTATAAAGCTATACTCAATATTTGATATGACTTCACCAAATATTTCTAAATGTTTAAATACACAGTTTCAATAAATCATTCAGTTTTGTTTATTTGAGGTAAAAAGCAGAATTTAAATATAAGGTATTATGTATCATTTTCAAGATGAATTATGGTTCTTAACTCTTTAACAAAAGCCAAAGTTTTGACTGTCCCTAATTGAAAGAGTTTGAGGACAACATTTCAAAATGTGATGAAATTGAAAAATCATCCTCTGATAGGACAGAAAACCTTGAGGGAAAAGGAGAAATTGCTTGTTATGAGCAATTTCTCCTTTTCCGAAAATGTTTTCTAGAGTCATCTGCAACATACTGGTCAAATGACAATTGTGTTTGGTAATGGGTTGAATTAATCCCAAAAGAATGTATGATAATTTCAAACAAATGAGAATTTACAAACAGATAAGATATGTACTTATCTTTTCATCAGGAGGGAGGAAACTATGGCTCCCTATTTGTCAACGCATTACGAAATCACAGCATACTTTGTATCGGGCTCTACCGGTTTAGGGACACCACGTCGTCTGAGTCAAACCCTTCATCGAAACGTTACGTCATTACGAATCCCTCGCAAGACTTCAAACTGCTGCCCACAGACCAGGTAAGGTTCGGGAATAATGGACCCAATTATCTAATTTATTGATTAATTAACTAACAAACACAAGAGCTTTGCAGGGCCAAAACCAACATATTTTACAGTAAGGAAAGAATTTTGTATTCATCTTCTTGTTGACACGTAGATAATTTGCTTATCTCAGCTGTAGGGAGGTATTGGATAATTATTGTGACAAATGGAAAGGATCTATTACTGATCTTTGACACCTGTTCAATTAAGTCAACTGCATTGATTGATTGTATAATCATTGTGACAAAAGAACTTATTCAATATCCTTGGTATTGTTTGTTGGTTAAAGCTATCTGTAAGGGTCTTGTTACTAACTTTATCCCATCTTTATGTACATTGTATATATTTGCCTTTTAATATTATTTGTATTTATGGTAATTAGGGTCAATCTTGACTTGCACTTTGTTTTGACACATTTGTTGCCAAGAAAGAGTGAAATGAGTCTAAATACATATCAAGCAAGTATACATATGGAGAGTTCAGTGCAAGACTAGAGTAAGGCCTTCACAAATGCCAAGCACTTATGATAGTATTGCACTGGACCCATGATTTAAGTTTAATTTATCTGCAACTGTTCTTTTCAAAGATTGATGTTTTCAGACTAATTTCACTTTTCTTGACACAAAATGTCCTCCTTTAATTTGATAAAAGACACAAAAGCATCCTTATATTTGACATGCTATTTCTTCAAGACTAACTAGGACTACAGAGTTCTTACACTTTGCCAATATTTTTCCCAATCTTTGTTGACGTCTTTTTGACATTACACATCTGTTTCTCATCACTGATCAATAATGTTCATGTGGGAAAGCAACCAGTGAATCTGTTATAACTAAATAACAAATGATGTGTTAAGTGTAGCCTATTCTTTTAATATGTTGTGTTGTCTTCTTCAACATATGAAAGTCATTTTCTTTCATTTATTATTTTCTTTATGTTAATGATATCTAATTGGATTAATTGTGATCCCCTTGTACATGATAATAGATGAAACAAAAGTGATCCTTTATATTTGAATGCTGTTTTTACCTTTGCAATAAAATCTGTCAAGAAAGGCTCAGCCATTAGTCAAAATAGATGCTTTGAAATCTTTTATCGAGTGATAGGCTGGAATGCATCATGGGGAAAAACCATTAATGAGATATTTACTTAACAGAATGTAAACAAAGCATGATTCACAGGAATGATTTTCTAATCATTAACCACAACTTGACTTTTTTTATATTTATCTCTCATAGAATAACATAATGAGCTGCACCAAAGAAATAAGGCCCTTTGTGAAATTAGACAATTAATTCCATTTTATATAAAAACTCTCTGACTCAGTTGAAAACAACTGAGGACTCCCATAATGTATAACTAATGATAATATTTCCATTTTGGAACAAATGTTTCTATTTTGAAATGAACCCTAGACATATTCCTTTCGAATTCAGTACAATTTAGATTACCGGTAACTGTTTCATTCAGAGATCCATTTCTGGCCCCCGTGTATCTTAGTGCAGCTCTGACAATAGTAAATACCAAAATGATGGTGAACAGATAGTTAAAAAGAATAAGGATAATGGAGTTTGTCAAAAATGTTGCAAACTTATCTAATAGCCTCTGCCTCATATGTATGCCAAGCCTTTCTAATGGAAAGTATCCTAATTTGGATGATTGGGATATATGGTCTCTATCTTTTATCATGATAAATACATGACAGTTGATTATTGTTGTCTTCTGTTTCTCTGTCATTAAGCCATTCCTAAAATCAAAGATGAGGAAAAGGTCTGAAATTCTCGAAAGACATAGATCCCAAATGGAAATGGGCTATGCCATGCTCTTTTATGAAAATGAGTGAATTGATTTTACTGTTCACCATAATTTCTGGTATTTCTTGGTAGATTTGACTAATTTTATATATATTATAACACTTGGATATTTTGATGTACTAATAAGACACAATATTCTCAGTAGATTTTGTATGTTCTGTATAATACTTTAATACTTGAATGTACTTTAAAGACATAATATTTCTTGGTAAATTTTCTTTTCTTTTATCACTTTGATATTTAAATGTTCTCATTAGACATCTTCATTATGTTTTTAAATTTACATGTCCAAATACCAATGCAACTAATGCTTTATCAAAATATTGCCTTTTACGTAGTCTTGAAAAGTTTTCTCTCAAAAGCATTAGTAGAAACACCAAAACTACTAAAAAAAAAACTTGAACATCTGATTTATTGTAATAATTATTTTCTTATTAAGAATGGAGGTACATTGTTCTGAAAATCAATATTGATACTCATTTGCTTGGAAGATTTCTTGAAGCAATAGATTCAGAGTATTATCCGTATATTTTAAGTTCCCTCCTGTTGATTCTTGTGATGTTGATACTCAAAAGAACTGTAATGTTTACCTGTTTACTAGCACACAAAAAATTTCTTTCTTGCAGAAGTTAACATTTTAAAAATAATTATGTATTATTTTATTAGATCATGTTTTCAAAATTTATATGCCATTTGCTTGATTCTTCCTTTAAGGATTGTTATTTCCACTATATGATGGTTTGTAATGACCAGTCTGTTGTAAATTACTTCAAATTAGAAAGAGTTCATGCTTTACATTTTAATCAGAGGGACATGGCATGAATAGATGAAATGAACTATTCCTTGGGAAACAAAAGTAGTGCATGTTGAATAATGGCCTCAACATTTCAAACATAGAGGCTTCAATGCAAGACTTAAGTAAGTACTTCGCTTTTTTGAAGGACTTATTGTAGTCTTGCACTGAAACCTTAATATTAATTTGTTTGCAAAACTTGCAAGAGTGTTTAAAAGACATTTGGACACCTCTGCAAACATTTGAACTGAATATAAGATGGAACAATGCAGAATCAGTACGCAATATGTCATACCTTAACATTGTTTTATCTGCTTTTATTAACATTTGTTACATCTATCTTATTATTATTTCATTTTTCCCCCTTTGCTTGGGCCAGGTATTCTGTCTCATGCCTTGTGCTCTCTCTAAACCGTCTCCCCAACCCACTGGGAATGAGAAAAGTAAGGTGTGATGATGCATGTGTTGGATTGTGGGCATTTGTTTTTTTTGTTGGCTTATTCCTGTTCTTGTAAAAATGCCCGGTTTTTACTGCAGATGACTTTTGTTAAACCTGCTTTCACTTTGCCTTTAGTTTGCTTACCCTTGTTTGTGAAAAAACCCGCTTTTTTCCCATATGAATATCTTTGCTGAAGATGACTTATTTACTAGGGATGGGAACGAATATTCGAATAGCGGGTCGAATATTCGAATAGCAAAATATTATTCGAATATTCGATTTTGATGAACCCATATTACTGTATGTTTACCATAAATCTTATTCAAAAATAATTGTTTTATTTTCATAATATTTACCCATATCTCTGCTACTGATTACTTTTCCACCAGATCTCTTCTGCAGATGACCTTTCCCACCATATCTCTTCTGCAGATGACCTTTCCCACCATATCTCTTCTGCAGATGATTTTTCCCCATAGCTTTGCTGCAGATGACTTTTTCCCCCATAGCTTTGATGCAGATGACTTTTCCCCATATATCTTCTGCAGAAGACTTTTTCTCAAGATTTCTTCTACAGATGACTTTTTCCACCATATCTCTTCTGCAGATGACTTTTTCCCCATAGCTTTGCTGCAGATGACTTTTTCCCCCATATCTCTTATGCAGCTGACTTTTCCCCATAGCTTTGCTGTAGATAACTTTCATTACTCCCGTAATGATTTTACCAATGATTTCTTTTTAAATATATAAGCTATAGAGGAAAGCACCTGTCATACCAAACTGAAGAATTGTTTATACCATATCCTGCAGAAGATCGAGAACATTGAATAAAATGTTGGAACAGAAGACAAAAAACTAGCCTGAAAGAAAAACTTATATACTACAATAGCTTTTTCTGAAAGATAAGATAATACTTGAGCATTATTAAAAGTGTTGTTTCAAAATAATATTTACTCATCATGAACAATGGTTTTCACTTCCAGTATGCTTTATATGTTGTCCAGTGCAAAACTTGTGAAATATTTTGGATTTTGAAAGGTAAAAAGGATATATATCAACTAAAGGGATAGAATTAAGAAAACATGCTTGTTTTATTGTTCACCATATTTATTTATTTTTATATCGATTGTGAAGGAAGTTTAAAGCTTGTTCAAAGCCACCCTCGATGACTGCTTCCTGGATACCAAACCAGTAATCGCGCTGGTTTGTGGGTTATTCTTAAACTCTTCCACTGATAGTACATGAAAGTGAACAGACAAACTTGCTTTAAAATTTATGTAGACGCATGTATTTTTAACTGATTTTTTCCTGCCTAGAACCTTTCAATGTTTATTTGGAAGCATGGTTGGCAAAGATGAGAGACTTAATTGGAGAAATAGTATTGTGCAGTAAGCATGGTGTGGGTTGAAAGTACAGGTAGCTTGTACATTGTTTAACCCATTATCAAACAATAACAACATTTGACCAGTTTGTTGCAGACGACTTTGGAAAACATTGGAGGAAAACGAGAAACTTTTCTTAATGAGCAATTTCTCCTTTTCCCACAATGTTTTCTGTCCTATCAGAAGATCGCTTTTCAATTTCATCAAATTTAGAAATGTCATCTGCAAACTCTTTCAATTTGGGACAGTCGAAAATTTGGGGTTTGGTAAAGGGATAAAGTATTTGGTGTCCTTAGACATATGTATTTTGTGCACTGTTAATCTCTTGCTTCCATGACAAAAAAGGTGTTATTGTTTGTTCGTTATAAACAAAGTCTCTGTTTGTTGTTGGTGTGTGGGGATATGTGTTGATTTTCACCAGTGTCTTTCTAAAGAATTTAAAGCTTATTGTAAATAGCCATTGGCACAATGCTTGGTCTTACCTTAATGTGAATAGCATGATTGATATTTGTTTCATAATTGAATTAATAGATCTATACGAAGTGCAAGGTGCTTGCTTGATTGATTCTTTATAATATTATGTTGGAACTAGTTTTCCGAAAGAGTTTTATCATCTTACTCTTCCCTCTTGGAGGATTCTCATTCATGTTGTTGATTAATAAGTTTAAACATACTTAGGCAACATTGATTGTGAATCAAGTTCTTACACCCTAGATTAATCACTTTGGATTCTGCTTACTGGATACATACCCAGTACTCAGGCCAAATGTGGATTAATTCTTTACCACCTGGTACCACCATGAGATGACACTTTTTCTTAATTAAAGCAGATAACTTAAGGAAAGCTTTGTAAACATGGGAAAAACCTTTCAGTTCTGCAATGTTGATAAAATTATGTAAATAGATTGAAAAAGCATTATGGCAAAATGAGAAATTGATTGTGACAATCAATTTCTCCTTTTGCCATATGCTTTTTGAAATTTGTTTGCTGCAATACACAAAATTGTGACATAAGGAGGTAATGTGTTAATGAAAGATCGATCCCACTACTCACAGAGTTGGAACCCACAACTCTCGTGTTCTGAGGCCCACCCTCTATCGTGGAGCACTGTCTTAATAAAAAAGGCCTTCAGAAGTACCGGTAGTTCATTCAGTTTAGGTGTTATCCTTACCTTTCCCCACATTTTGATTTTGAGTTTGGTCCTAATTCAATGTAGAGAATAATTAGTATAGTGTAGTATAAAAAACTATCTTTTGGTTTTTTTGGGGTAAAAAATCATACACAATTGCAACTATTGCAACATCTTGTTCAGGTGTAACAAAACAAATACACATATACTTGTATGATGAGGGCATTTTTCAAATGATTTTGTTGATTTAGTTTACTGGAATGATCGATATATGCTTGTGTTATGTTGTTTTGGGCTCTCTTGAATGGAGATGAATTCTTCAGAAACAGTCTTTTGTTTATCAATTTGATAGATACCCCGGATTTGATCCCCAGTAATGGCTGATTATTTTATTGATTGTCCTTTGGCAAGGCACTATTTCTTAGCCTAAAACTAGTACCTTAAATTACTTACTTAGCAAGAATACGTGAATTCCAACTGCAATATAGCAAAGAATTGTTCAAAGCAATGTTTTGTCAAAATAAAAGTTCTTTGGGGTTTGTCTGTGTGGCGTTGTTACGTCTGATGTACCAGTTAATTGTTTTGTTATTTTCTTGTTGTACAGTTTGATGGTGGGTGAATATTAATTTTTTATGAGCAATAACTTTTAGGATAAAGCTGTCTACAAAATATCACATAAAGTATCCATCATGCTCGATATGTATAGATATTAGTATCTTGTTGCTTTCTTTAAGAACTAATGCATTATTCCATATATTGAGGATCAGATTAAAAAGATGTTAGAATTAATAAAGAATTGCATTTTTGAACATCTCCCTTTACAGCAATGGTTCTACTCCATTTCATAATGCTTGCAAACCCTTAGAATACTGGGTAATTTTCTAAAAATAGATTTTTTGTGTCGTCTGCCTTTCAAAAACTTAAATATCTACATAAGTTGTTGAGGAAAGATACTCAGAGTAGCAAACAGGTTAAATCACAGGCCAGTCGCCAATTTACTTGGCAGCTGGCCTGGATCTAACCTGTTTGCATAAGCATGAAGGTAGTTCCAGCATTATAAGGGCTAAATATAAATGCAAAGGTTCTTTACAAGATACATTAATTCATATTGGAAAATGAGTTCATCAACTTAATGAAATTCCCCCAAAATATATGAACTTGCTTGTTATGTTTCTTTGGGTCTTAACTCACATCCAACAAATTTGAAAAAATCGCTGCATCCAATAAAGAAATGTCTTATTACTAGCATTTTTCCTTTTTGTTGGAGAGATTTCAATCTCATATTGCTGACATAATTCTCCTTACATTTTTTTTAAATTGTTATCTTTTTTTGCTTTCAATTAAGACTATTAACAAGATTTAACATTGACCCTTCAATGCAAGATTAGAGTATTGAGTCCTTCACTTACTAAACCTTTTACCAAACGCAAAATTTTCGACTGTCCCAAATTAAAAGAGTTTGCAGACAACATTTCAAAATTTGATGAAATTGAAAAATAACATTCTGATAGGGCAGAAGATATTGTGGGAAAAGGAGAACTTGCTCTTTAAGAGCAATTTCTCCTTTTCCCACAATGTTTTCCAAAGTTGTCTGCAACAAAATGGTCAAATATCGTTATTGTTTGGTAATGGGTCAAGTCTTACATTGAAACCTGGATATGGGGTAATGGTACATGTGTGTTTTATCTATTTCCTTAATGGAATAAAAATGGCGAGTAATGAACATTTGATTGATTGTTACATCATTTTAGTTACATCACATAGGTCAATTCACCTAGTCATTGTATATTTCTTCAAAAGTACCACAAAACAACCTGATGTTCTACACTCAAAGTTGTTATGTGAATTTTTTAAATGTTATATGTATTTATCTGCTTTTACTTTGAATTTGAATGAGTCACAAGATCCCATGCTGGATAATGATTTAAAATGGTGTCAACTTGACACAAATAAGTGTCAGAATAATTATGCCAGTCCAGCTAGGATTTTTATCTCAGTGAAACTCTAGGCCCCCAGGCTGAGATTGGCAGCATTTCTGTGAACATTTCAGTATTTTTCACTGTTCTTGTAAAAGTTTGTACCCCTTTCATTTAATTGTATTTTGGGTTTCAAGAATAGTACTTACTGCTATCCAGGAATCATGTATATGTGAAATGAAATAAGTGTTGGAATAGTATCATATCCCTTAAAGTGACTGTCTCACAGATTGAGGTTTTAATTGTTTTAAAACGAAATGTATTTGTTGGATAAGATGACAACATAGATCTCTTAAGTTACATAAAACTTGATTATTGATTTGCTACTCAAATCATTCATAACAATTTGATTAAAATATAGCGGACTTATCTTAAAGATAAAGTACATGAAAGGACTATGTCTTTTTTCCAAAACATTTTGATTATCTTCTGCTATTTGTTTCAATTGGGATTCCATGTAATAGTTAAACATGGTTTAGAGCCCAATCTGGATGCTAGTTGATTGAATGGGGCAATTGAATAAATGAAAATGATGATTTTTTATCTTTTATTTTGTAGGTGTTCTGTCTTCAGCCGTTCAACACAAAGCTGAAAAAAAAGTCCCCAGCACACCACAAGCAGGACAACAATAAGATAACAGCGAGTCCAGAAAAAACAGATTACCTTTAGATCGGAGTTGGCTCCATTCTAGAATTCGCAGCCAATCCAGAAACAAATTGATTACCTTAAAATCAGAGTTTTCTGCCTTCCCAAAATCACAGGATTAAAGAAAGATAGCCTAACATTAAGATCAAAGTTGCCCTCCTTTCTAAGATCACAACTAGTCAAAAGAAACGGACTACTTTAAGATCAAAGTTGTCTCTCTGTATTGAATCTTAGGGGTCCAGAAAGAAAGATAACCCTAAGATCAGAGTTGTTTCCCTTGCCAAGATCACAGAGAGCCAAGGCCAATAGGTGACCTTTAGATTTTCATGGGGAAGGGGTTGGGGGTGTTCAATTTTCCTTATTGGTCCACGTCATGTTTCACTACGTTTATCTTCATAAGTGAAGTAAATGCTGTGAGGAGTTTGATTATACCTTTCATTCAAAGTGGTCTCCCTTCCCAAGTGTATGGTAATTCCAGAAAGAAACAGATAAAATTGTACTTGTTTACCAAGCAGTGTAATTATTAACACAGGCTAGAACCCAAGGCTAAGTACTTACAGATCAGAATTGTCTCCCTTCTAGAGGTCACAGGAAGCCAAGACAACCTATACCTTTTCTTTGTGTTACTTGTCTCTCAATTAAACTTTTTATAACCAAAATACAGCAAGGGAATCTAGAAATTCATTTTAAAAAAAGAATTTGATTGAAAGGAATCTCTTTTTAGCTCACCTGAGCACAAAATGCTCAAGGTGAGCATTTGTGATCGCACAATGTTCGTAGTGCGTCGGCTGTCATGCAATGTGCGCCGACAACAATTTCTTTAAACATCTTCTCCTCCTAAACCATTGAGCCAATCTTAACCAAACTTCACAGGAATGTCCGTTGGGTGATGCTCTTCAAACGTTGTTCAAAGAAATTTATTCCATGTAGAACTTTGGTTGCCGTGGCATGAAAAAGGGGAAATTCCTGCAATTTTTAAAAAATCTTCTTGTCTGAAACACTAGTCAGAATTCAAAATAATTTCACATGAATGTTCTTTGGGGGCCTCTTTTTGAAATTTGTTCAAAGAATTATGATATCTTGAAAAACATGGCCGCCAGGCTGCGTTGAACTTTGAACACGTTTTTGATTTCAGGAAATTCATGTATGTTAAAATGTACAACTTTACAAACATCTTTTTTTCCCAAAACTCTGGGCCAATTTAAATGAGATATCATGTGAAGCATCCCTAGTTGAAGATTTGTCAAAAACAAAATTCATGTGACCAAAATGGCTGCCATGCCCATATTTGGTAAAAAAACTTAAAAAAATCTTCTTGTCACAAAGCAATGGTCAGATTTCAGAATTATTTCACAGGATTGTTCTTTGGGGGCCCTTCTATAAAGGTTGTTGAAATTTTTTATATATCATGCCAAAGGTGCAGGCTGATCTTCGTATATACAATCTGTAAAAGTAAAATAGTCAGTTTCCATATTGTAAGAATTATGTACCATTTTAATGTCCCATATCAAGTATATAGTGTCAAACTTGTGAAATTAGCATAAAAAAGGTCAATGCATAGAAGCACATGAATCTCTGTGTACAAGTTAGAAGCAATGTTTCTAATTTTTCTTCAAATAGGTGGTAATCTCAGGTGAGCGGTTCTAGGGCCATTATGGCCCTCTTGTTTGAAACAATAATTTCTTCAAAATTGAATATAGCAATAGTTATTTGAATTGTTTATACTTTTTTATATGGTATCAGCTGAATTTCCCAAATCAGCATTGAAAAATGTTCTTAACAAGCCACTTGCCGCTTTCCCTTGTAACACAATGGTTTGACTGTGTGGCAAAATATTCAACAGAAAAAGCTTTGGCTAAGCTGGGGATTCAAACTCATGATTAGGAGTGATTCTCAGAAGAATTCAAATTCCAGTATTTTGAAGTGCTTTTTATCATGTTTGTGTTGTTGATGAATGTATCATTTTTTATAATTAATTTGATAATGTTTTCTCTTGTTTTTATTTTTCCTTCTTTTGATAATTGAAAAATGTTTTGGAGACTATTGATGGATGTATTTAGTGTTTGATTATGATGTTAAATTGATTGTCTAGTTTTGCCTCAACCATTTATCTTTGTTTCCTGTGAAGATCATGTCAGCATATAATACCATATCAAATTGTTGGTGGTTGCCATTGGAATATTACCCTGATAAATGTCTTGTTGATTTTAACCCTTATTGGTTTGTTTTTTAGGAATTTTTATGATTGAAAGATAAATTTCTCGTTTTGTCATAAAATGCTTGTTACAAAATATCATCAAGAGAATGCAGCACTTTTATGCTATTGTCTGTCTTTTGCTGATGCTTTGAATTTGGACCAGTCACATATCCCCATATTAGGGGGAATGGGTTTTGGTTTGATACACTAATAGAATGATTGACAGATTGACATGGTGTTGTCATTGGTTACATCACAGACATAATGTGGGGATGTCAAACGGTACATAAACAATTAAACCTTCTTGGATATGACGTCATTGTATTTAATTTGTCATTTCTTCCTATAATATTTTGTGATCGGTCAAAATTGAAACCAGCAGCAGACTGGCTTTAATCAATGTTACAAGTAACAGCAGACTTCAAGTATATAGGTATAAATATTACATTTTTTCTGGCATTATTTGAAAATATGTGTAACAAAATAGAGAAATTTCTTATATATTTCTTTATTTTTTATAGATGCTTTAAGTGGGTATATGAAAGAAATAGTAGAGTTCTGCCTTTTAATCAGATTGCATTTTTCCCCATTTACATATGATAGTTAAACTTAATTGTCATTTTGTAAAATTTCATAAGTGTTAAGGAAAAGAGAAATAAGAATTTCTCATATTGTGGCTAAGTGGGAAGACTAAGAAGGATCAACAATTGTTCACCAGTTGAGTACGGGTTCTTCCCCCATCATTAAGAGTCTGTCATCCACCATAACTGAAATAATGTTGACGTGATTTAAAATCAATATAAAAATGCTGCAAACGTTTTCAGAGATCACTGTGAAGATAAAATATTTTCTCACTTTTGCACAATTGTTTCTATCCAATACCATAAACAAATTCTATCATCGATGCTTTTTTTAAGGTTTTCTGCTGTTGCTTTTAATTTTGTTTTTAAGTGAACTGGTCAAGTTAAACACTTAAATGGTTTAAAACAGGAGCCATTTGTTATGAGATTTTTCTTTATTGCCCCTTAAGAATTAGAATTGTATGTTTTGTAAGAAATTTGACCTGTGATATTTGTTGATAGTATACTAAGTATTGTGTTTATTTTTACAAGAATGTCTGGTTGTACCCCTATATATATATTGAACATTTGAATAGAGCTTGCTTTTGGTATTTATAACTGTGCTTGTTTTTATTGTAATAAAGTTAAACATTATAAAACCATCTCCGTTTGTCTTTTTATTGTTATTTAAAGTTTGAGAATATACATATAGTTGGTAAAAGTTTTTAATTATTGTTAATGCTTTGGATGAAACATGTCTTTGCTTTAGATGAAGCATGTCCTTCTGTGGTAGTCGAACCAAGAACTGCAAGGACATGATAAGGGAACCCGAAGACCAACCAATCAATTAACCATCATAGCTACTAGTTTATAAATGATTGGGTTTACTGTTTGAATTTGCACAATAAGCGAAAGATAGTTCGTTTATTTGACAAATGACACTTTACAATAGGTTCTTTTAATAAGTAGAGATTCGACCTGGCCAAATTAATCTCAAACCTCCAATGCTAATCACCTCGCCATTGCGCTCTTTGTAAAAAAAAAAAAAAAAAAAAAAAGATAAAAAACCATTTAGAAATGGGGTATGTCTAATAGAAATTGACGTCGAAATGGACGTCGACCGACAGTTTCTGCTTTTAAGATATAGATATTTCATCACAAAAATATATAAATTAATTAATGTATTATATATTTGATGCAGTTTACGTTAAAGCCCATTAAAGGAGATAAATGCTATATCAAACTATATTATTTGGTAATTTTTTTTTCAAAATTTTTTTGAGAAAATTTCCCAGCATTCTAATGGTTAAGTAAGTGAAATCTGGTTGAAACCGCCGTTATTCTCTAGTTAGTCTAATCAATTATGTTCTATGTGGAATGGTGTGAATACGTAGATGACCATTTATCCAGACGGGTCATCCATCATGCTGCTGGTTTAGTGACCAACATGTTTATGACCGCTAAATGATGTTTTATGGACTGTCCCCACGTTTTCATTCCAACAGCATTTACTTCCCTCCCTCGCTGGACGATTGCTAACTAGACGCCATTGTCGGTCTACGGATAAAGCTTTTGGACTTATTTCTTTTTTAGAAAGTAATGTTCGCTTTAATAAGGATTTATATACAAAACATATTTTAAAATGAACACTTTTTGAACTGGTGTTTATCTAAATATATATCCTAGTGGTTTTTATTGTTTATAACTTTCTCTCGTGTTTGATTTAAATGAATTAGAAGGAGCGGCAATATTTCATTTGGATATTTCTTGCGAACATTACTCTTGGAAAATGAATTTTACAATTCTTTTATTGGCTGTGATTTTGATGAGTGGGTGTTGCTATGGAATTAATAAGAATGAGACGGAGACTGGCACAATGGGGTGAGTATTGATGTTAACTTCATAGCCGGTCCAAATAAAAGAAAGGCAGACGATAATTCTAAGATTTAGGAGACATTTTTACTTCTTTTCAAATAAGTTTTAAGCTTATAACCATCTTTTGTTGTTTTAGCTAACGCACGCAATTTAGTAAGCTAAACACAGTTTTGATGTTGATTTGGTCCTAAATTCATTAATAATTTCCAAAATAAATATTCTTTATTGTAATATTTCTCGACAAGGAGTTATTACTGTTGCGCCATGATATGTTGTGTAGGCCAGATAAATTCTTAACAATCAAATTCAAGATAGCCTTGACCAATTGCTTTCTACAACTCGTCAGAAAGAAATAGAAAATACTCCCCTGGCGCGGTAGAGATCATAGCGGGAAAAGGGAAACTTGCTCATAAATGTATTTTTACCTGAGTACCCCTAGCTCTGATTAGACAGACCGCTTCCGTGTACTGTTGTTCTTCTTCTGCGTCGTCTTCTTCATCTTCTACTACACCGTTTTTTATTTTATCATCTCTGTTAATTTAAACTAATGACATTATAAATATAATGATCCTACAAGCTAATGTTTATCGTTTATTGCACTTGGTATAATGGGGGTATTACGACTAGTAAAACAGATTCATGTCGCACGTGGGTTGTTCTGGTTTGGATTCACAAATCGCCGTGATGAAACTTTGAGAAAAAAAGCTAAAAGTGACAAAAGATCACAAATAATATGAAAAGCCGATAAGTTGAATTCCAGATTTGACCTAGCTAATGACATGTCGTAGATTTGTATCTATAGGCAATGTGCGCGTCACATTCAGTTAAATATTTCCTGCAATGAATGGTGTCCAAAACCAAGCAAACATCACACGACAATTTCCAAATGCATAAAACTGCATTTGCTTTGATATATTTAAATAGAAACCAATATGACTAATTGAGTAATTGCTCGCCATTCGCCATGAGCAATTGCTCCTTATGTAACAGTAGTCTCATAAAATAATGATAAGATAAGAAATCGTGTTTCATGTCCTTCAGTGCCTTTATCCGCATTTTTCCGCATCAAGTTAACTTTAAGTCAATGTGGTATAATGTATTTTTTGTGTGGGCACTACATCGGCATATTGCATTCATCGTTGACAAGTTCGTGTATAGCAATAATGAATTTAAATACGATATGTTCTTAAGCTCTGAAGGCCAGAAATTGTATATCCAATATGGACGAACACTGCCAATATCTAAAGGTTTATGATGAGTTGGCAAATATATCTATTTCTGGAAATTTGTATAAGCTTTGCGTATTTGTCTTTTCGGTCTACAAATAGACCGTATACAGGCTAAAATGAGGCAATCTTGTCTACAAACGTCCGGTTCACTTATCGTCATTACTCATCTGATGCTTGATCTGTCGAAACACGCAGGGAAGATAACTCTGTAATAAAGAGCTATCTTCCTCCTAATGATGAAACTATCATTGAAAAGAACAGAGCCATTGACCTCTAAATAATTACATATGTTCCATGCCGAAATAGACAGACATGCGATCATTGAATGCATACGATACAGGCACCAAAATTTGTTTGCAGAGGCACATTCTTTTCTATGTGTATCGGTGGCGAGTTGGGGTAGGTCAGATCATGCTACGACAGAACCATTTAATCCTGAAAAGTCTCAAGCGATATCTGGGGGCACTTATATGTAACTGATTCAAAAGACCTTTGCGAGTGTTGACTCAAAATACCATAGATTCCTCAATCTAGAACTGAATTGGATTTTTCATAATTATTTTTGGTAGGGATATGGCCCCTGCGTATACCCTTTTCTACACACCGTTTGTGTCTTTCAACAACAACCATTCTCTGAAACATTCACATGGACATCAAATATGTTAAATCGGTATAACATCAACACGTATATGTTAACTTTCATCCGAAATACATGTACCTTAATATTGTCTTCTGCAGCAGAAGATGACAGAAGATGTTAAACATCACCTGGACATAACATAACATAAGAAATGTTCGGTCATGAAGGTGATGCCTTATCGTATTCTCAAAGCAAATTCCATAGTCCGTTCTTTATGAATGTCGTCTGCTGTTATATTCAATTTGGTCCAGTCATAATCTTCCTGGTATGAGCGATAGGTCTAAGGTGTTCGTTTGGACAGGGCTTCATTTTTGACCTCGTGACTTTTGACAGCCGGGGCCGTCTGATTTATCATGAGGAGACACCTCAACGTGGCCAACATAATGGCATAGGGCGAGGAGAAATTAATTTTGTACTGAGCATGTCGGACAAGGGCACGCTTTCACGAAAAGAACCGTGTTCTTATGCCCAGTATTTCATAATCCCTCCTTGCTGCAGAATATTTTAGAAACCGTTGTTTCAAACCGATACATTGTCCGGTTTTAGCAATTTCCCTGTGGTTGGCATGGTTTCTTCCAAAAAATGCAATGTAAAAAAAAATGATATGTTTCGCCAATTTCAATATGTTTTTCGAATTCTAATAATAGTCGTGTAATAACTCTTTCTATTTTAGAGTAACCACTGATTTCGGTATGGGGCAACGGATTAGCATAATATAATGCTCTATAATGTCGGGGTTTTATACGTCGACAGTATTTCAACAGTTGCATTACAATGTCGTATGCATGACAAATATTAGAAGACCCAACTTTTAAGAGACCATAAGAACGTGTTCATGATTGGTAGAAGAATCGGTGTAAATCTTATAGTCTGCGGAAAGGTCAGCCCTCATGAAAACACAAATCAGGCATCGGAGATGAGTTTCACTGTATACGTGGTTGTTTGGTTCACAATCGTGGCATAATTTCTCGATATCCGTCTCATCATTTATAGAAAATTCTCCCAAATAACCAATAAGCAATCATAATATGATGGATACCAAATCAAGCATCGGATACGACAATCGACCTTTACCAAATCTGAAGATTGGATTCTCTTGTCTAATTTCTAAACATGCAACAATTAAAAATCGAACCCTTGTAGACAGTAGTGTCAAAAGTCAAATACTTCACCATAAATACGTCTTTTTTCTAAAACTCTTATAGCCCGTGTAATAGACATGGGCTAATTTGGGACGACATCACAAACAAATGTCGTGAGAAACATTTTCGATTACTCAATTAGTTGTTTATGTCTTTGCCAAGTTTTATGAGATCGTATACTTTGGTCACATGGATAGTAAGGTCTTTAACTATATGATGACGTTTTTACTGACCCATTGCTTGATAAAACAACATGCATATGTGGCAGTGATCTTTAGAAATCACAGTGACAAAATGATAAATCGCTTTTGATGATCAATGCATCCATTGGTAAAAACGATTTTCTCTAAATACCATTGACAAAATGCATATTTCAATGCTTATTTGTGTTTGCTACTGTTGTTTTTAAGTGAAGCGCGACTTGGGTAACAACAGTTATCACAAAACAGTTATAATGGTGGATTCACAATTAGTTATTTGGATAGAAATAACAATGATATATAGCCTAAAACGTGAAAAACGTGATAACGGATACGTCAATGAAGAGTTATCATTAGTCGTTAAAACAGTCCGTACATTTCCGTGTTGGAGGTTATTCTTGACCACGTGACCATGGTATTCCCAACACTGGATTTATCCTAAAGATGTTTCTACGTGACATTGATGAGGGACATTTACGTGCGTGTCTATTGACGTCCTGCAATGTTTATAATTAACGTCAACCTTAGAAATTATTGCAATGCAAAATAGATTTTGGTTTAAATTATTATACACAACAAAACAGTAAACATTTAAAACGTAACGGATAAACATAACATACAACAAGTGCATTACGTTTTCATTGACCCGATACTTCATGAACTGCAATTGCATGCGGCAGTGTCCTTTATGAATCCTAAAGACGTTTTCATGTGACGTTGATTAGGGATATATAGGTGATTGTTTGTGAACGTTTTCTTTAAATTGACGTCCTCTTGCATTGGTTTTATAAATACTAATCTTCAATCATGAAAATTATTAACTTGTGTTGTGAATTTGGGTTTATAGCATAACATAACAAAAATGTTAGAGTAGATATTTTTTTTAAAAAAGTGCTGATATAACGTAAAACGAGTTGATTACGTTCTCATTGACCCAATACTTCATGAACCTCAAACGCGTGCGGCAGTAGCCTTTATGAGTTCTGTAGAAGTTTACATATGACGTTGATGAGGGTGATTGTGTGTTTACGCTTTGATTTGACGTCCTGCAAAGTTTGTAATTATCATCAAAGGAAATGATTAACTTGCAGTATGAATTTGGGTGTATAGCATATCATAACAATAACGTAACAGTAAATATTGAAAAAAATGTAAATGATAATTATAACATAAAACGAGTTGATTACGTTTTCATTGACACCATACTTCATGAAATATCATACGCGTGCGGCAGTTGTCTTAATGATTTCTAAAGATGTTTGACGTTGATGTGGGACATGTACATAGGTGCTTGTGTGTAAACGCTTTGACTTGTCGTCCGTTTGCATTGTTTATATAAATAATTATCATCAATCTGGGAAATGATTAACTTGCGGTATGAATTTGGGTTTATTGCATGACACAAGAAAAACAGTATATATTGACCAGAAAGGCCAATTATAACCTAAAACGAGTTGATCATATTTGCATTGACCCTATACTTGATGAAACCGCAAACGCGTGCGGCTGTGCCCTTTATGAATCCTAAAGATGGTTTCATGTGACGTTGATGAGGGGCATCTAGGTGGATGTTTGTTAACGCTTTGACATGGCGTCCTTTGGTATTATCTCTAATTAACGTCATTCTGGAAAATGATTGCATTGCATAATGGATTTTAACATAACAAAAACATAACAGTATACATTTAGAACGTAAAGGATTGACATATTGACCATTTATTCCTGAATTTTCACTGTACATAGTAATACATGATGAATCAGGCGGCTTGAAAATGGCAACATGCAACAAATGAAACCCTTGTCACAAACTTGGGAATTGCTCGTTACCAAAACTTCCAAATGCTTCCTTGACAGTATACTATGTTTTAGTAGGTAAGGCGAGAGAAGAAGATGCGGATGTTGATATACAGATTTTTTCAATGTGACTTGTTATATGTTTGTTTGTTTTTCCGTTAATGTACAGCCCTCAGTCTTGAGCGTTATAGTACATGTTTATCTGTGTTTGTCATTCCAGCTCACGCACCTCGATACAGACGGTAATAAAGGAGGCAGTGTCCAACAACAAGGCTTTACATGACGTATTCGGAGGGGATCAGGGCATAACTACACGGAATAGTATGTAACAAACTGTCTTAGCTAAATTAGGGTTTTGCGCCGTTTCAACAAGGGAACTGGTCACGGTGACTTGAGTAAATTCCTAATCCGTAAACATACCTTTATGGTATATCTACGGAGTTTATGAGATATTGACCCAATCCTAATATTCAGTTTGCTATCCATTCGTCAGGCTTCTCTCTGCTATCCGGAGGGAAAAATATAACGATATTTCAAGGGAGGTTGGTAGCATGAGTTTCAGTTTCCTGAAGAACTGAATACTCGATTTATGTCATGTGCACTAACCAAGAAAAAAGTATTCCCCTGATAAATCATACCATAGCTTTCATGAAAGATGGTGTCTTTAAAGACTTAACGAATGTCGATTGTTCCACACTGTATAACGTTCATGGAACCTACAAAATGCAATTGCTATAGAGAACATACAGGATTTTTTTTACGCTTTTCTTTGTTGTGAAAGCGTGAAGACCAACATTATATGACATTGCCAAGTTAGGTTGTTCATTGCAAGAAGTTTTCTGCCCATAAGTAGTGTATGATGAGTTCACGTTTTATCGGTAAAGATTGTTGATCATGGACATTTAACCCATTACCTTACAATAACGACATTTAACCACATTGTTGCAGACGACACTGGAAAACATTGTGGGAAAAGGAGAAATTGCTTGTCACAAGCAATTTCTTCTTTTCCCACAATGTTCTCAGTCCTATCAGAGGATATTTTTCTAATTTCCTCATATTTTGAAATGTCGTCTGCTAACTCTTTTAATTTGGTACAGTCTAAAATATGTCGTTTGATAAAGGGTTGAAGCTTGTATCTCAACAGATCAAATGGAGATAGCTCGAGGATTTGACACTGTTGACCAAATAGGACATGTGGTGTCGAAGTGAAGTATGCTTAACAAAGTGCCAGGGACCTTTGTCTCCTTAAGTAAAAAATGTTGTCGTGAAAGCGTGAATCCTACCAGAATGTGGCATTACCAAGTTAGATTGTAAATTGCGGTAATTTAATGCTCATGAGTCGTATTATGTTCACGGTTAAAGTTTGTTAATCAGAGGCATTCAAACTCGACATTATTGCAAAAGACGCTTTGTTTGGTTCCACAACTGTCTCTGGCTACAGTGTATACAATGGCATTGACTTTTGTTTTCACGTACTTCATTTCAGGTAGTATGAAATCGCTGACCCTCTCGGCGCTGGGAACGCCTTCGATCAGCTGGAACCAGTTCTTACATCATCAGGACTCAAACTCTGTACCCGTGACCAACGGAGCAATGTCAACAAACAGTTCTAGTTTCACTAACACTTCTAGTTCCTTGAACAGCTCTAGTGCTATCATCAGACCAAGTGTCTTGAACAGTTCTAGTATTAGCAATAGTTCTAGTTTGTTGGGTGGTCCTAATAATATCAATCGTTCTAGTACTTTGAACAGTTCTAATTCGATAGAACAGGCCAAATGGCAAGATGCAACTAAACCGATGAGTGGTGTTAGTTCAAACTCTAAAGGTGAAACAAACGCAAATACTATTGTTAAAAGGCAAGATCATGGGATACAGGGAGTTTATATATCATTGGATAAATTATCGCGGACTCGACGACAGGTACCTGTTCGAGATCAAAGTGTCCAAAATCGTAGACGGGTTCTCTTTCTACTGAATCCAAACAAGGAAAGACACAATATTAATCGAACTATGCTTATGGGTCCCAGTCTGATGCTAGTACCCAACAACACCCTCCACAACCACGTAAGGATAGGTCAAGGCCGAGTACCAAACCAACAGAGACAAGTAGCACAAATTCCTAGAAGGAACCAGCTTAACACCGTCACACGGAAACCGGCAATACAGAGTATAGATTTAAGTAATGTTGACCTTGACGCCAAACCGTTGAGCACATCTGTCGTTGGCATTAAAGGTAATCCAACTGATACGTCAACCGTGGGAACTCTCCAACAAAAGAGTCCAAAATCGCAAAAGGGTAGTACTATGACTCCAAGAAATGTTTCAAGATCTAAACAACCTACAATCCAGAACTCCCAACGCCAACCAGTGAATCCACCTCGGCGATTATCTTCCGTTCACACCCAACGAAACAATGTCCGCATCGGTACGAACCCCGTCAGGAACAATGTTCAAAGAGAAATTATGGAACCTCGACTTGCCCATGAACAGCCTGTACAGAGTAGAAGAATCGCGCTTCTCTTGAGGCCAAACGTGACCAGGGGAGGTAATACCGGCTCGTTTGTAAGGACTGTACTCCCAGCATCAAGAAGGCACGTTATGCTCGATCCGAACAGACTGCGCGTCCAAAGTCTTACTAGCAATGGGCTCGGAACGGGGATTTCGAGAGGGAATACTGCAGGACATGCCCCTGCAAGAACACAAAGTGCGGGACGAGCAATTGCAAGAACACAAACGGTGGGACGCGCATCTGCAAGAACAAACACCTTGGGACGCGCACCTGCAAGGACACAAACAGCGGGACGAGCAATTACAAGACCACGACAACAACAACAGCAACAACAACAACAACCTGCTCGTCGCGTGTCGCAACCAATGGATCCATTTACTCAAAGGTTTTCAGCTGGATTTCTGAGGGGTGATCAACTTTTGCATCAGCCCGATTCTAGTGAAACAAGAGGGTTCGATGGCTCTGTAAGGACAAATCGTAATTTCAGAAATAGAAATTTCAACAACCCTCCATTTGGAGGTATCCCGCCAATGAGACCTGGGTTTGGAAATGGTGGCTGGGGAATTGGATTTTAACCCTTTACCAAACGCCAAATTTTCGAATTTTCGAAAATTGAAAGAGATGGCAGACGACATTTTAAAATGTGATGACATTAAAAATTTATCTTCTGATAAGGCAGAAATAGAAGAAATTTATTACTCGTATAGAGCAATTTCTTCTTTTCCCGCAATGTTTTCCAGAGCTGTCTGTAATAAACTGGTCAAATATCGTTATTGTTTGGTAATGGGTTAAAGCATAGTCCTTAAAACTCGTGATATCAGAGCATTGTCACAAGAGGACATTTTCGTTAATGCCAATGCTTTCTTTCGTCACAATGCTCTTGTGTTATGAAGAGCGTTACTACTGCTTTTTGAATCGTACCTTTGCATTTGTTTTAACAAAAGGATAGCTCTTTGAACGCATTCTGATATTCTTTAGGTCCAAATTGTATCCAGAATGAGTCATTTTGAGGCAAAGCAGTGACCCAAATAGGTAAATGAGTTGTTGCTTTGTATAAGTGTCGATGGCTTTACCAAAGGCCTCATCAAACAAGGCATGGTCTAAAACGGCTAACATTTGGTATACTATTAAGATATCTTATAAAACTTAACATCGATGCTGAGCATCCACATTACACATGGCCATTGATTATGACCGTTTTTTCTCCATCTAAATGGAAGATATGCTGTCTTTTCGTTGGACAACAACGAAAATGTAAGATTCGCGAATGTTCATGAATTTAAGATTTACGAAGGTTAGAAGCACAGTCTCTTACATGGTCTAAATTATTGTTGGTATCACTGATATTTCACACCTAATTTTTACGAAGAAAAACAATTAAATGCATTAAACATGCACGGATTGTAAGTATCATTCGCCTGTGTGTTCGTTAAACTGTTGGAGATTTGGGAGAATCGTAAAACACACCGTGGTGTTTCAGCAATGTTTGAATATATCCTGGTGATTAAGCGTGTACATTTGGAATAAATTATGCTGTGGCGTTAACGCTGTTAAATTAGGCCGATACAGGGGTATTTCTATCAAATTTTCTTGTTATATCGATGGTTGTTTTACTTAACAAAATAGTCCTAGGTACATTACATGCAGGAGCAATTTGAACAATCGGAAAAAGTATTTATGTCAGTTTGCGGTAATCATTGTTATATAGTAAGTTACAGCAGTAGGCCTGGGACCAAATCGTAACTACTCGGGTATGTTCGTGAATTAATATTTAATTTTTCATTGGATGAACCCATTGTGTTAAGATTGGTTGAGACCATTGTTATTATTTGTAACAAGACCATTCATTATTGATTTTAATGTGTACATGTTTTAATGGTTTCAATTGTAATTTATACGCTAATATATGTATACTTTTATATGCTCATGTTATCAAATATAGCTTTAAGAATGTTACAAGATATACACATCTTTCGCTTATATTTTCGATAAAACCATGCAAACAAAAGAAACAAAAGGAATGAATCGTGACATGACCCAGGAAACAAGTGTATCCATGAAAGTCTCTTGTGAGTTTGGAGACGAGTGCGCAGCTGTCTTGGCGTACTGTACACTCGTGCATATATTAGAAAACACAATATAATTCAGGAACTTGCACCACATGGATTCTTGAAAATACCTTTTTTCATTGTGGAGTTTCCCAATAAACCCAGATATTCGTAAGAACTTTGGTACCTATATCAAAGACAGCACTGTCCTGTTTGTTTTGATTGCGTTTTTCAAATCGTTACATTGTCCCAATAAGCCAGAATTCCACGAAGAGAACACTACCATCATTGTTTTATGTTGTTGTCTATGATCCAATGTCCATACCCTTCAACCCTTAACGTATATATGGTGAATACTCTATCATTGTACCATCCCATTATCAAATGACACGACGGAAATACTTTTCGTAAGTCGAAACTGATAAACATTGATAGTATATCAAATGAAACGGAGGACATCCTGAAAAAATCTCGGGGAAACATCGAAAAAAGTTTGCAAAGGGTTGTTAAGAAGAAGTATGCTGAAAACCCACAGGTATGCGGGAAGGGCTCCTTCCAATCCCATGTACTGTAAATATATGCTCTCAAGTTGGTACTAAGTGTCCCCAGGGCTTTTTTTTCTTGCGCCTACAAAATCACTTTCCAAATATTTCTTTTAAATGCAAAGTTATATCAGCTTTTTGGTTTGCAAATTCTACAATTTCAGCGCTACCTTTTCCAAAAATGAACAGGCCTAGCCCTCTTCAAAATTCAATTAAAAATGGCCTGGTTTTATGCTTTTAAACTTTGATTTTTGAGTTAATGCACCTTAGCAACCCTTTAATTTGTTTGAACAAAATGATTACCATTGCCTTTGTCAATAACTTACAAGGTTCTTTTAATAATGATGATGTTTTTTTGCTTACTTATACAACTTATAATAAGCAGAAGATCTACTTTTTCATTTCTACACCTCAAAGGCCTTGATTGAAACAAGTTTGTAATATATGTCCTAGTAAATATCATTTGATCTACAAAAGTTATTTTTAATGTTCTTCTTTGTGTTTCACCAATACTTTTTTATGTGCTTTATTATTACTGACTGACTATTCAGTGAAAAGTTTTTTTCAGTTTTGGGGGAAAGGGGTGGGTCAAAATATTTGCATGTAAAACATCCTTAACGCGTCTTCCAGAGACGATTGCAATGATGCGTTTCCAATTTGAAATAAGAGGGAATATTATTTTGAACTAACAGTAAGACGGTACCCTATATAAAGTTTTAATATGTCGTACAATAGCCTTTGAAATTGCTTATCTCAAGAGAATATAATATCTTGTATTCGTAATCATGTCTGCACATTATATAAAACAGTTGTCAAATCAACTACAAAAAGGGCTCGACAGACACCGGGGAGGGGGAGGGGAGGTTGGGCGGGGTGGGGTTGGGGGTCGTTTTCGTCAATCTAATTCAATGTAATTCTTTATTTGCCAAAACCAGCTTTCAAATGCCTTTGGCAAATCATGAAAACGTCAACACGTTATATTTGGTGTACAAAAAATATGATAAATTCAAAACCAATCTTAGATACTCTTTGAATTAATGATAATGCCAAACAAAGTATATAGAAGATTTATTTGCATGTATTGCTGATTTGCATGTATTGCTGTGATGTCAATTTCAGCAGTATTTCAGTTATGTGTATCACGGTAGCTGTTATCGTTTGCATTCTCCGTAAGGGTTCACCCTGGCCGAAAAAGGTCTGTGCCAGCACATTAGCCAATTGACAAATAAGGAGCCAAATTCAAGCAGTAGTCCTAGCCAAAGTCTGAGCAAATGAAATGACTCTAATAAGATTTAATGAATTTAACACTTTTAATGAGATACAGTCGACACACAGCTGAATAAAAAGACGTTTTGTCATGCATTCAACTATACATTACACCTTGAATCATCACTTCAATTTTCCGATTCATTTTCGGGTTTTGTTTTTCGTTTAAAGTGTACTAATGATAAACTGCATTTCAAAAAGAAATTGGGAACATACAAAGGTCGGACTGGGCAAATAACATTTACCCAAATCATTTTCAAAGCTGTTTTAACAAAACGGTTACCCACCCGGATTGTTTCGTACTGCGTCGGATTCTTCCATCATACTAAGGGACTACCTTTTTTTTTCTTTCTATCCTTCTTCCTTTTTCAATCATATGAAACTATGTGAAAGATTTGTAAACAGTGCCTTGTCAAAGGACACTTCACACTAAAACAATCACCCGCTATCAATAATCGAACCCGAGACGGCAGGTCGAGAATCTTCGAAGCCAACCAATACACCATCACGTTTCGTAAGAGGGGTAAACCGGTGGACAGAATCGTTATTTATTTCTTCAATTTGTCTCGAGGGTTTTGACCACGTGCATGAAAAGCGAGGGTTCAAGAACCCGTTGGCCATTTGTGTCTCGGTATGATACCGAGAGAATAAATTACAATACATAAAGAGTAATCTACTTTCCACCTCCAGACTTCATTTTTTTTTACTTCAAAGCAGACGACTTAAGAAAAGCTTTGTAATCGTGTGAAAACCTCATTTCAGTTCTGCTGTTGTGAAACGTGAATAGATCGATTGAAAAAGAGTTTGAAGAACATTGTAATACAGTTAAGACATACACAATAAATGTTTTCTTTAAATGCCTCTTGTGTGTTGAATAGGGGACGTGTACTGTAAATGACATAGAAAGCAAAATATTTTAAAAACACGTATCATTTTAGTCTTTATAGTACTTTGACAATACTTATTGTCTATGCTTCCATGGGAACTTTCTTTCTTATGGATCTTAATGTTTGCGGGTGATGGTCAGTTCGTTAAATCACTTTTTTTTCAACTTGTCCATATTGAAAACAATTAACATGTTTATGAAAGTAACCAAACCAACACTTTTTCTGTCTTTTCGAATCAGCTTTCCGCCATAAATAGTCATGAACTATTGAAGATGCTTGTGTATAGGAACTGGTAGGCTAACAAGTTTTTTCTAATATGTTGGCGACAACTTGCTGAATAAAAAATATAGCCACAGCGGGCTAGTTTTGAAATTCAACGTAATCGCCAGTTTTAACCTTTGACATCGAAATTGGTAAAAAAAAACGCACAGAGGTCTTTTTCACCAATCATAGCCTTTTATAACTGAATATCAGATAGAATAAGATCATTTAAACATAACTAACGCTATGTATCACGAAGAATTGCATGAAGTCAAGACAGGAAGTAAGTTTACACCCTCATATTTTAAATCGTTTAGATTGCGGGTCCTTTTGGCCATGTTTTGCGCATGCGCACTAAAAGTTGAAAATCTTAACAAGGGAGATAAACCATTAGATATAACTAGCCTGGGGTCCTGGCCCGTTCGTATACCGCGAACCTAATGCGGGTTAGCATGGGCCAGGACCCCAGGCTATAGATATAACCAGAAACTCCGACCGGCATCTGAAAGAGTCAATAATGGCCCAGCCGATTCGTTTACTATCGCGCAGCTTTGCGTCTTCTGCTGCAAGACAAAATATCATTAAATCCGTTACTGTAATAGGTGGAGGGCTGATGGGAGCTGGCATTGCCCAGGTAAGTCGAAGTCAATTTTGCTCAGTTGACAGATCCACAGTGTGGTTGAAAGGTCATAATCTGTAACGCTGTATTAGATAAGACATGTTCAACCTTTTTCCCCTGATTCAATGCACTCACCACTTATTTTTTCTTTTCTCTCTCACTCTGCAAGCATGTATAAAGGGTTAATCAAATAATTCGACGTGAATATTGCGTTTTATTTTCTGATGGGGCAATCTAATGGGAATTATTGCCTGAGACAAAATGTTCTCAATATTTCCTGACCGTGTCAAATAAGTTTGACTTGATGTTTGTTTGTTTGTTTGTTTTCCAATTTGTTTTACATCGATTGTGAAGGAGGCTTTATAGCCCATCGAGTCACTCTCGATGACTGCTTCCTGGACAATACACCAGTAATCGCGCCGGTTTGAGGGCTAGCCCCGGCAATTCTCACCTCGCCCAACGGGGATTCGAACCCGGGACCCTCGGTACAGTAGCCCGACGCTCTACCACTGTACCACTGTCGCCCATAATGCACTTTGTATCAACACTAGATGGTTCACCAGGTGATAACATTACTATTTGCATTGTTTTGCCTGTTTCCCAAAGTTATCCATTAGAATTGCTGTTGCATGGCTGTCAAACTGCTTGTATCGTCTATTACAACCAGACCCTACAGCTATAGTGCTGAACCAGGTGGTCAAACTTATTTGATGTGATTGAGAAATATTGATATACTTTGGCATTGGGCAATATCTCCCAAGGCAATCTTCACATCTAATCATTTTGACTAGCGAACCAGGCAGCTTGATACTGTACAGCCTCAAGCTTTTTTTATTGTTAACCAAATAAAGTCATTTGACCAGTTTGTTGCAGACGACTCTGGAAAGCATTGCGGTAAAAGGAGGAATTGTTCTTAACAAACAATTTCTCATTTTCCCCACAATATTTTCTGCCCTATCTAAAGATTCTGATACCTTATCTGCGACCTCTTTTAATTTGGAAATCGAAAATTTGGTGTTTGGTAAAGGGTTAAGTGCCTTTTTTTTAAGGGTTTCACACTGATGGTTTATATTCAAATGATTGTCATACTAGCGTAAGTTGTATTGTGTCTTGTAATGTATACTTTTAGGTTGCAGCCACAACTGGGCACAAGGTTGTCATGGTGGATATGTCGGAGGACATCCTGAAAAAATCTCGGGGAAACATCGAAAAAAGTTTGCAAAGGGTTGTTAAGAAGAAGTATGCTGAAAACCCACAGGTATGCGGGAAGGGCTCCTTCCAATCCCATATACTGTAAATATACGCTCTCAAGTTGGTACTAAGTGTCCCCAGGACTTTTTTTTCTTGCGCCTACAAAATCACTTTCCAAATATTTCTTTTAAATGCAAAGTTATATCAGCTTTTTGGTCTGCAAATTCTACAATTTCAGTGCTACCTTTTCCAAAAACTAACAGGCCTAGCCCTCTTCAAAATTCAATTAAAAAATGGCCTGGTTTTATGCTTTTAAACTTTGATTTTTGAGTTAATGCACCTTAGCAACCCTTTAATTTGTTTGAACAAAATGATTACCATTGCCTTTGTCAATGACTTACAAGGTTCTTTTAATAATGATGATGTTTTTTTGCTTACTTATACAACTTATAATAAGCAGAAGATCTACTTTTTCATTTCTACACCTCAAAGGCCTTGATTGAAACAAGTTTGTAATATATGTCCTAGTAAATATTATTTGATCTACAAAAGTTATTTTTAATGTTCTTCTTTGTGTTTCACCAATACTTTTTTATGTGCTTTATTATTACTGACTGACTATTCAGTAAAAAGTTTTTTTCAGTTTTAACACTGTAATTCACCATACTTAGAGAGAAAAACATTATTCCAACTCTTTTTTACATCAACATGTAATGTTCATGTATGAAGTTCATTATTTCTTGATTGAATTAAATAACAATTCCAAGAGGGGAATTTTTCAAATATCATGCGAAAAAATATATACTCTAGAGATGGGGAATGGGGACGAATATTTTGTCTGGTTTGAAGATGGGAATTTTTCAAATATTTGGGGAAAAAATATATACTCTGAGATGGGGGAATGGGGAATAACTCCAAATATCATAAAAAAAAATACACTGCTGTTATATATGTCATATTGCAGGAGGGAGAGAAGTTTGTGTCTGATGTACTCGGAAGACTGTCCATCCAGACGAGTGCAGAAGTAGCAGTGGGTGACACAGATCTAGTCATAGAGGCCATTATTGAGAATCTGGAAATCAAACAAAAACTGTTTGCATCCCTAGACAAGGCAGCTCCACAGTAATTCTTAACTTCTTCATTTTTAATATCATATGATTACCTTGAGGGGTGGTCTGCTGGCTAACCAAATGCTGATAGTTGTATATCTGTTTTGGGTTGACCTTCCCTTGAGTTAACCTTGGATTCATCCCATATTTGCTATGAGCATGGAATTGCAATATTACTGATATATTATACTGTTGACAAAAAGCAGACAACTTAAAACCACACAATAAAGAAATATGACATGAGAAAATTTGTTAAAAGAAACTAACAACAGCCCATAAAACTTTCAGATTGTTTTCCTCTTAGTGTTGTTTTTGTTCTCTCATATTTATCAATTTGCATAAGTTGGCAGGGTTTTCCTTAAGGATTGGAGTAGAGGGTCAGTAGAACTGTTTAGAAGCTAGGGTATCTGGGGCGCCAGTGGACCGAACAAGAATTTAACCTCTTTTCATGTAACAATAATTTATTTTTTACCAATTGGTAAATTTGAGGAAAAGGATTTGAGGCGGTCAAATCAGCCTCCAGCCGCCTCTTAAGGAAAACCCTGAGTTTGTACTGGTATTTCAGTAGTTTATTAGTTATTCTATTTATAAAGCAATATTAATGAAGATGTTTTCCCTAAGTTGATGGGTAGACATAATATGTCTAAACTGACTCTTTTATTCTTTGTGTATAACAGTATATGCCACTGAAATCAACTTAGATCAAAAGTGAAATTGTCATGAGATAACTCCGTAAATGATTTGTAAATATTGAAATAATTGACAGTTACACTTATGATATGTTACTAACATAAGCCTGCATTATATGATGCATTGTTAGAAGTCTCCAAATGTACGCCAAATCTCACCATTTTCTCTTCTACTTAAAAAAGTTCATAGGGGGGAGCCCTCCCTCCTGCTGGTGTGTAACTGATTTGAGGCTGGCTACGCCCCTGAAAAATAGAACATTTTGAAGATGAGCAAGCTCTATTTCTCTCACATTGGTGTCAATTTGTCACTATGATGTATCCTGTGTAAACAATAACGACATTTGACCAGTTTGTTGCAGACGACTCTGGAAAACAAATTGTGGAAAAAGGAGAAATAAATTATTGATCTTAACAAGCATTTTCTCCTTTTCTGACAATATGGTGTGCCCTACCAATAAATTATTTTCCATTTTTTTCCCATTTTGAAATGCTGTCTACAAACTCTTTCAATTTGGGACAGTCGAAAAGTTTGGCGTTTAATAAAGGATTAACAGGTTGTTCTAAGATATTGTATAATGTGTCTTTCACTTTTAGGTCCACCATTTTTACAAGTAACACATCTTCCATCCCCATCAAGGAAATTGCTGTCTCGACCTCAAGGCTTGACAGATTTGGAGGTCTACACTACTTTAACCCTGTACCCATGATGAAATTGTTAGAGGTCGGTGTCTGCGATTGAATTGTCATTAAAATGTTTGTCACTAGTTCGCTTAATCCATTACCAATCAAGAATCCCATCTGACCAGTTTGTTTCAGACGCTTCTGGAAAACATTGTGGGAAAAGGGGAAATTGCTCTTAACCCTTTCCCAAACAGTAATGACATTTGACCACTTTGTTGCAGGCGAATTTAGAAAACATTGTGGGAAAAGTAGAAAATTTCCCACAATGTTTTTTGCCCTATCAGAAGGATATTTACCAATTTCATCACAGTGAAATGTCGTCTGCAAACTCTTTCAATTTGGGACAGTTGAAAAATTAAACGTTTAGTTAAGAGTTAAATTTAATGCGCTGATAGGATCATTCCTTAAAACTTAAAAGGTATTGCTAGGTAATATTTTACCTTATGTATGATGAAATTATTTAAGATTTCTTAGCAACCCAGGTACCTGTTCTGATGAATTTGTTACACTCTTCTTTGCTTTTGACATTTGCAAACTTTATGAACAGTCAAGGCAGTCCATTTCTACTTAAACACTTAAACTATGATAAAAGTATACATTGATTGAGTTTAGTTTAAGATTATTTTATTGTAAAACATGTTAACAAATGGATTGGGACATGGAATAACCTTCTATAAGCTCATTTAGTCCCTCCTCTGAATAACATAACAACATAACATTTAATGCAATAAAAAAAAGTAACAAATAATTGTAATTTCATCAATAGAGAGAGGGGGATGAGTAGAGATAGAGTTATATAGAGATACAGATAGGATAGAGAGAATGAGAGAGTGCATGGAGCTGTAAATGAATGGATCAGAAATGATAAACCATCAATCAAACCGCTTGCTTCCTTTTATATAATTGTGAACATGAGTAAATACCACTATATTTTCATCAAAAGTAAGAAAATTATTTCCAAAGAGGAGTGTATTTAAATCCAGTTAAACATCGAAACTAGCCAGAGAATGGAACAATTCATTTCTTAAGGTCTGATAAAGTTTAATTGAATTTGATGATTACTTTCAGGTCATTCGGATTCCAGAAACAAGTGATGCAACATTTGAGTCTTTGTTAGCCTTTGGAAAGGCCATGGGAAAGGTGACAGTCAATTGCAAGGTATTTAAAGCTCAAATGTAAAATTGTTTAACCCATTACCAAACAATAACGACAGTTAACCAGCTTGTTACAGACGACTATGGAAAGCATTGTGGGAAAAGGAGAGTTTGCTCTCATCGAGCAATTTCTCCTTTTCCCATAATCTTTTCTGCCCTATCAGAAGATTATTTTCCAATTTTGTCACACATTGAAATATCTTCTGCAAGCTCTTTCAATTTTTGTCAGTCGAAAATATGGCTTTTGGTAAAGAGTGAAAGAAATCTACAGCAGACAAATTTGAAACTGATTATCTAAGTAACCCAAACTATATATAACCATCTTAAAGTTTTATAAATGAAGATATTTTCATTATTTGCTGAAGTATGGGGCATTTTTACAATTAAAATATTTTTATTTATGGATATACAATTTTACAGAACATTGAATATTGTTTACCCTATGATCATGAAGTTTGATAATTAAATTGACTCACAGTGTGCTTAACATTGACCTGATTTAGATCGTTAATTTTATCTTACTGAGTATTAAAGTTTTGTATGTACAGGACATTAAATAGTTAATTTTATCTTACTGAGTATTAAAGTTTTATATGTATAATACATTAAATAGTTAATTTTTCTCTTACTGAGTATCATATTTATATACATGTATGTGTAGGATGTTGGACAGTTAATTTTATCTTACTGAGTATTAAAGTTTTATATGTATAGGACATTAAATAGTTCATTTTATCTTACTGAGTATTATATTTTAACTTTTTATTTGTATAGGACATTAGACAGTTGATTTTATCTTACTGAGAATTATAGTTTTAAATGTAAAGGACAATAGATACTTGAATATATCTTACTGAGTATTGTATTTTCATGTGTGAAGGACATTAGATTGTTAATTTTATCTTACTGAGTATTGTATTTTTATATGTATAGGACACACCAGGTTTTATAGTGAATCGTCTCCTTGTGCCTTATATGATGGAAGCTGTGCGAATGGTGGAGAGGGGGGATGCTAGCCCAAGGGATGTAGACACAGCAATGAAGTTAGGTGCTGGCTATCCCATGGGACCATTTGAACTTACAGATTATGTTGGACTCGATACCTGCAAATTCATTCTGGATGGTATGTTAATTGATATAGATTTAATAGGTTCTAGTTCATTTGGAGGAGACACTTGACAGCTTGGTCTTGATGCTGTGCAGGCTATCACTGAATCAGTCTCCAGGCAGTAAATATCCTGAGTCTAATGGCTGATGGATATTTAGTCAAACTAATTTGACGCAATCAAAAAATATTGAGAAATGTTTGCATCAGGCAGTATCTCCTGTCACATTGCCCATCAGATTTCTGGTTGGTTGTGTTGAGACACTTTAAGTTTAAGCTTTGATTAATTCTTATATAAAATCCTATTTTCAGTTACTTACTGTCACCTTTGTGGCCTAGTGGTTAGAGTAAAGAACTTGAAATCACATTGCAATGTTTCAAATCCTAGTGCCTGCAATTGTATTTCTATGAGAGGTAGTCTCATGGCTGACTTATGGAATACCAATGGTTCTACCCGGCTTTAACAGTCCTTATAGGCAGTTGAGTAAGGAGTCTTCCTCCACCATTAAAAGTCAGGCATCAGAACATAATTGAAGTAATATTAAATCAATGTGAAAGCCATACATAAATAGATATGTGATGATGTTATCAGCTTCATAAAGTAGATTCTTAATGCAATTTTAACAGCTGGTGTTAAGATTCTGGTTTTCTTATACTCCATATTTACTACAAATAATCTCTTATCTTTTCTCTGTATGGGTTTTTGTAATACATGTATGTCTGATTTAAAAGCAACAAAGTGAGTTTGTGGTACATATGTAGAAAACATTACATGGTGCTAAAGTGAGATATTGTGCTTGAGAACCAATCACAGTATTGCTGTTTTGATTTGTTATGTATTCTAATGTTAATGTGTCAAAATGAAAAGATATTTTTGTTTTATCAATAATTGTAAACACACCTTATAGTAATCACTCTTTTAAAAGCATTATGTGAACATATTACAGTCTCCATTCCTCTGTAAAAGGGAATTTAAAGTATTTTTTAAAGTTAATTTTCGATTATTCTAGAACTTTCACAATTAAAGTGTAAATGAGAGCAAGTATGGGTTTAAGATGATACCCATACAAATTGGTTTGGGCTCATTCAAATATTTTCTGTAAGTAATTTGATATAATGGTACCCTGTTTCCTTTCCAGGATGGCATCAGAAATACCCAGATAACCCTCTATTTGATCCCAGTCCATTGCTCAACAAGTATGTGGCCGAGGGAAAATTAGGAAACAAAGTGGGAGAAGGATTCTACAAATCCAAGAAATGAAGGACACAGCTGGAGAAAAGACTACATGGTTTCTGTTGCAAATAACATGTTAAAAGCAGACACACAGGGAAGATTATGCAAAATAAAATACAGAAAATAAAACTATCTATTTCTATTGTCAATGGGATGCATCAACCATTCACTTCAATGGTGTCTGTGATAATGTTCTATGGTCTAAAACTAAAGTATTAAATAAACATATATATAAGCCTGTCTTTTGTGTTGTAATTTTTTGTCCAAAAGCTATAAGTTTCTATTATACCTTTGACACATGATTATGCAATTTGGCTTGGCCTCCGTGGTCTAGTGGCCAGAGTATTGAATTTGAAATTGCAAAGATCTAGTGACAATAATACGAATGTTTGGAAGGGGACGTCTCCAGTCTGCCGGCTGCTTTACAGAATTGGGCTTTTTCATGTTATATAACAGGGCCTTTAAAAGGCACCTCCCCAAATGGAAACTTCTTTAAAATCATGCAGTTTTCCCAAAAGCTCAGAGTTTTACCGGCCTTTTGGTTTCCCAATTCAGCAATGTTGGCGATAAAACTTTTCAAATCTTAAATCCAACATGCCTGGTACTTCTCCCAATTCAAGGAAACATCCCTTTGAATAGTTGCGTTAATACCGGTCTTGACTGGCCCTTATGGTCAGTTGAATTACGGGTCTTTCTCCGTTTATGAAGGAGATGTGCATCAGAATACAACTGGAAAATTGTTGATGCAATATGTTAAATCCCAATGAACAAATCAAAGACGTATATAACATCTATGTCTCTGAACAAACAAATGCCATTTTGAGCCTTGAAGCCACGGGGTTTGAAGTTTTCCTTGGGGCTGATACACCAATTTCATGGAAAACTACAGACCCCTGTGCTTGAAACATCCTGTATTGTGAAAACAGATTGTTGCAAGGATACTCTTGGCTTATCTTGAACAACCATTTCTGTACTTGGATCGTTAAAGTTTGTTTGATTTGTTTTACATCAATTGTGAAGGAAGGTTGAGAGTCACTGTCTTTCCGCTTCCTAGAAAATATACCAGTACTCGCGCTGATTTGTGGATTAGTCCTGGCTATTTTCACCTCGCGTGACGGGATTCAAACCCGTTACCCTCGGTACAAGAGGCCGACGCTCTACCACCGTCGCCCACTCTTTTGTCTACTCTTGCTCGTAGTTTTATCTAAACAGGATAATGCAGTTCGTCATGTTGATAAGTTATTTGTGGCCATCTACTTAAAGATATTATTGAAGATTACACATTTTAACCAAGCCATCGGATTGATCCTTATCGTGCTGGAACCGACTGCATGCCTATGCAAACAGGTTAGATCCAGGCCAGCCGCCATGTAAATTGGCAGCTGGCCTGTGATCTAACCTGTTTGGTACTATTATTATCTTTCCTTGTCAAACTTAAGCATATGTTTAAGGTTTTGGAAAGCAGACGACACAAAACTCTATTTTTAGAAAATTACCAATCATTCTAAGGGTTGATCCAGGCATGTGATATGCATCCCACTAATTGTTTATCTGTACACGAAGTATATATTCAGTCAAGCGTGAGGATGGTGGTGATTTTATCACTAACTATTCATAAAATCAGTCGGTAGTTTTATGAAGTAATGTCATATTCTCTTTTCGATACACATATTTACCGTTTTTTAGTTGGTTTCTTAGCTTTAGTTTAAGTGCACCAGCTCAAACTCAACCTGAGGCCCGTACGTATACCCCGCCTAATGCGGGTATGCATGGGCCAGGAACCCCAGGCTAGCTCAAACTTAGTTCGGATCGAATGATCCAGGTGTAGGTATTACATTCTACAATTACATCTTGGATCATCCGAGTAAACCTAACTCGGATGATCCAAGCGGTAACTGTTTGTAACTTTGTTGTGGAATAGGAAATAACCTAGTATTACAAGGGTTAAGATTTCTCTTTCTTGGAGCATACACACAGACCAGACCCTCTATGATGAGAGGCAAACCCATTCATTTTTAGTAATGTGCAACAGTGCATATATACGCGCTCATTACTCATTTTCATTTTAAATTGGTTTTTAGACCATTACCAAACAATAAAGACAATTGACCAGTTTGTTGCAGATGACTCGGAAAACATTGTGGGAAAATGAGAAATTGTTCTTAACGAGGATTTTCTACTTTTTCTGCCATTTCAGGAGATTGTTTTTCAATTTCATCACATTTTCTCAATATCGGACAGTCGAACACATGGCGTTTGGTAAAGGGTTGACCTTACTTTACAAAAGAATAAGCACCCAAGTCTTGGTTTTACGTTGTAATTATCATTTATATGTAATGTATGTTTTGTTGTTAATAACTGTAATAGTCTCTTATAATTCAAAATCGGATGGCCATATGCATCTATTGTACAAATGTTGAGAAAAATCTTCGTTCACGGATCATTATTGAGACTTATGTATATGGATGAGACTTTATTAAAGATTATATATCCAAGAATTCCATGCAAAGTGCGCAGATGATGATCCATGCCAACTGTTTTTCCTGGGTACAAGCAGAGACATAGATAACATCTATGTTATCTATGTCTCTAGTACATGTGATAGATAGTTGCCTTGGTGACACGTTGCAACATCTCGCCCAACAAGCTACATATATCGGTCTGTATGCCTTACTTTCCTATCCCACTATCATTGTGATCGACAGGGGCGTTACTGATGACGTAGAACCCTGAACAGGATATCCGACTATTGGCTATAGATGAGGCGAACCTGAAAATCAGACACAGAATAAGTTGTGGATTTATAAATGCGTGACGGTTGACCCCCAGTTCATGACATAGGCCCACTGTATAAACTATAAATTTGTATAACCAAACTCTGCCAGTCGCTGAAAAAGCTTTTATTTCTAAGCCATTGTTCCTAACAGATAATTAACTTATGATGAGCAGTTCATATATAACTTTTTAAGCAGTCTATCACCCTAAGACGCATGTTGACACGCTATTTTTGTCGCCTGTTGTTGCTTCAGTCTGAACCTATCACAAATCAAATGGGGTTAACCCTTTACCAAACAATAACGAAATTTAACCACTGTGTTGCAGGAAACTCTGGAAAACAATGTGGGGAAAGGAGAAATTGCTCGTAGCGAGCAATTTCTCCTTTCCCCACAATTCTTTCATCCCATCCCTATCAGAAGATTATTTGCCAATTTCATCACATTTCAAAATGTCGTCTGCAAACTTCTTTCTATTTGGAGCAGTTGAAAATTTAGCGTTTTGTAGAGGTTTAAAGATCTTCATTTACCAGCATTCTACCATTAACTTTCAGGCTTTATTGTTCAATCTCCCTTCCATCAAATCATCGGTGTTAATCGGAACTACACGGGCATTTCCGTGAGCTGTGAAATAGGCCTACACAATATGTTTTCATTGGATAAACCCGATGTCTTCAGATTGCATCGGTGTGAAAGAAATTATGTTTCGAATCTTTTGGATGTTATGCCCTTTAATGATTTCACGGCTAAGATTTTTATGTGAAACATTCGAGTCCAAGGCACAGTAAAACACGAATTAGTGAAAATGTACCAATTTAAATAACATTGCGTGTTTAAACTTATTTCTTTTACACTGATTGTGAAAGAAGGTCTTACAACTAAGATTCACCACTCTTGATTCTGCTTCATGGAAAAATAGCGAATACTAACGCCGATTTGTGGATTAGTCCAGTCATGTTCACATCGCCTCTAACGGGCATCGAACCTAGGATCAAGCCAACGGTCTACCATTGTAAAAGGTTTTGTTCATTATAGTGTCACCCCCATTGAAAGGCCCAGCCAGTTTGGTTTATGAGACACTTCTCAATTAATAAAGCAAGTACTCGTACCTTCCAAATTTTATCTCTATGACAGACGACAAGCGGACATAAGTCGGTAACAATTCATTTAACTAGCTCGCGGCTCACGACTCACGAGCTTATCATTCCGGAACATGTTCCACGAGAAACACTGTCCGGTTAAAAAGGGATTATTTCCCTCGGGTCTTCGACCTCCCCGTCCCGAGGCGGACGCGTTTACCACAAGGCAACGTTAACGCTCAACAAGAATGAATGTATCTTAAATGTATACCATTTTCCCCTTTTCCATCATTGATAAGCAGCTGTTAATGCTGATAACCATCTGGTTTCTTTCTTTACAAATACCCTTCATTCCTTTCTTGTGTATATAGATCTAGATAGCGATCTATGATTAACCAAAGACCTAATAAACATTATTTATTTGGTCTTTGGATTAACCCATTACCAAACAACATTGGACCACATTGTAGCTGTCGCAGACGACACTGGGAAACACTGTGGGAACAGGATAAATTGCTCGCAACGAACACTTTTTCCTTTTCCCACAATGTTTTCTGCCATATCAGAAGATTATTTTCAAATTTCATCACATTTTGAAATGTCGTCTACCAACTCTTTAAATTTGGGACAGTTTAAAATATGGCGTTTGATAGAGGGTTAAACTGTTGATTGTCCGTGGACAAAACGCTATAATATTAGTTTATGTAAGTTCTTGAGTAAATCGTTTATGACATACGTGTGCACAAATTTTAGACAAACAAAGACCGAATAAATGTTTGATATTTATTAGGTCTTTTGAGACAAATGATTATCATCATACAGGTCGTATCACCATGAGCCTATTTATAAGTCATTTACTATGATTATGATTACATGCATAATGTAATATATGAATACAGGTGTGGCTTATATCAGGGGTATAGATAACATGTTATCTATGTCTCTGCTAATATCTAGGTTCTATCAAAGCCTGTTTTAAAGAGTTGAAAAGACCAGCTAATATATGTAAGTCATGTTGCTTAATATATATGAGCAGATATATGTACCTATCGAATATTTTTCTTCTTCTTCTGTTTCACCGTCAAGTGCAAGTCAAACTAATTTGACGCGAGAAATCTTTGCATCAGGTAATATCTCCCATCCGATTGCCCCATCAAAAAATAAAAAGCAATCTTCACGTCGAATTATTTTGACGCCCATTTTGACATGATTGGTCAAGCCAAAGACCTAATATAGAGAATAGATGGTTGGTGTCGTGAATCGGAAATGTTATCGGGCAATGCGTAGGAATATTATCCGGTGAGCCGAAGGCGAAACGGATAATATTCCGATGCCGAGCCCGATAACTTTTCCCATTCAAAGACACCAACCATCTATTCTATTTATCCTGTTACCTTTATGTTTCTTTCAAAACAACAGGATGTAAATAAAACACGAGAAAAAAGGAAAAAGATAGGTAGAGAATGGTGTAAACATGACGTCATTGCGCTCTTATGACGTCATTATTCGTCACGTGCATGTGTTACATGGTTAGTGCCGGATATCACAAATGTTATATGGCACCTAGTTATCGGTCCCAAAATGGCACTAGTGACATGATAAAAATGTTTATTAGGTATTTGGTCAAGCCTACAAGACACGTTTACTCCGGAGCATTTATAGTAATACAATCGGGTCTATCGACAGTAGTGAGTAGACCAATTCGTATATATGATACATTAGTCTCATTATGTGAACGAAGCTTTTTTCAACATTTGGACATAAATCGTGTTTCGCGAAGGCGTCAGTCAAAATAGCATAATTAGCCTTCGAGATCAGAACTCTGGACTAATGATACATGACGTGTGTGTATGAAATGAAACAGTCGGTTGAAACGACATTGTAAACAAACGCGTCAATGTTCCATTTATAATGTATGATTTACTGCATGTTCGTCACGAGCCTTCCTTTAGTTCCACCATGAACAACCAATATGACTACAGAAAACAAAACAAAAACGTTATCATTCTCGTCAATCTTTTGATATTGTCCTCTGTCGATGAGAATGATCTAGTGATCTGTCACAGATGGTAAACACGAATGTATATATATTGAATGTAGATCAATTTACAAGAAGTAATGCAGTCACAGCCTACGGTTAAGGTTGGTCGGTATTTACCCATTTCGGTAATGAAACTCCTTGCGGCTGGGATCTGTCAAACAACCAAGATGGCAGCCTCCAGGATCAACTCTTCATCCTGGCGGAACTGCAGACGCTACAAATACTTCTTTTACATGTGCGCAATAGTGCTTTTCTTGCAATTTTACCTTGGATATAGATTTTACTCAGTGAACCAAGAAGAATTGAATCGAATTAAGGAATGGAAGCACGAAATGGAGCAAAGAATCATAGTGACCGCTTCACCGGGGAAACTCCAGGATCATGTAAGTGGCCTTTCTCACGGAGTTCAGATGGTGCAGAATAAAACGAACGACATTTTTTTGCGTAATATAGCAGAGTCCCATTAAGGCCCCTTCTAATTGGAAATTACTTTAAACCATGTAGTTTTCCGAGTCATACCAGCTTTTTTGTTTCCAAATTAAGCAATTTCATCCATACAATTCTAACTAAATTAAACTAATTTGACACAAACAAGAAATATACAAGAATTTCTGAATTGGGCATTATCTCCAGTCACATCAAACTTTCAAATGGTTCATTTGAAGTAGGGCTGGGACGGGTACCTGAGTACCCGGGTATGGGCTGGGTACAGGCCACTACCCCGGAAGCAAATCACTACCAGTTACCCAACTTTATTTTAACCTGGGTTAAGAATCCACATGAATTTGTGATAAAGGACTCGTTGACAAGTTAATCAGCTGTTTCTTAATCCTAAACTAGCAATCAATTATCCCCAAAACAATTTCTCAACATGTGCACACATGTCCCACCCACTATACTCTCCAACTTGAAGGCTGATCGTTGGTTATCGAAACTATCAACACCTTTTTAGTTCCAATCATCGCAGTGTTCCAATCATCGCAGTTAGTCATAAGCGACTGGAAACATTAGCAGAGGCCATTCTTCATTTGAACCATAATCTAAGGGAGGGAAGATTAATGGGTCTCTGGAAGAACAATATTGGCTCGGGTACCCGCGAGTAACATCCCCTTGGGTACCCGGGTAGTAAATTGCTACCCGTCCCAGCTCTAATTTTATGGTGGATTTGAATTTCGAGGCAACATTTGAACACAGATTTTTCCATTATTACAGTTAAATATTACATGACCAGGGAGTATGAAAATGCCGGTTTTGTCGGATTTGGACCAATTTCGGTTTTACCAGACCAGGGCTCAGGGGGGGCGAATGTGCTGGCGCAGACTTTTTCCCAGCCAGGGTGAGCCCTGCCAGACCGGTTTCAAGTTGAGATTTGATAAATGAATCGGTCCGTATAAAAGACGGATAATCCAATATGACACACTTCACACTTAACAATACCTCCAGAATCATAAAATTAATCTGTTAATTTTTATCCCTGACTGTGTCAAACAATGCTCAAGGTGCATATTAATTTGGGGTTTACGGAACATTGAGGTTATTTATTTGAGTGGGTTTGGAATCACCCTTTAATACCTACCGGTAGTCTCTTGTACAGTATAAGCTATATAGACTATAGTACTTATTCAGACATTAAAGAAGATTATGTCTAGTACCTGAGCTAAACCCCATTTCTATTCAATCTAATATATTTTTTTTTTCAAAATATTTTGTAGCTATCATCCAATGTCATCCAAAGTATAAAATTTCGTTCATCATCTTCAATTTTTTTCATTATCAGAAGATAAGAGAATTGTTGTTTATTGAACCCTTTCCCAAACAATGACGACTTTGTTGCAGAGACGACTTTAGAAAGCATTGTGGGAAAAGGAGAAATTGCTCAACTGTCCCAAATGGAAAGATCTTGCAGACGACATTTTCAAAATGTGATGAAATTGACAAATAATCTTCTGGTAGGGCAGAAGACATTGTGGAGAGAAGGAGAAATTGCTTGTTAAGATCACTTTCTCCTTTTCCCACAATGTTTTTCAGAGTCATCTGTAACAAATGGTAAAATGTCTTTTTTGTTTGGTATTTAGTTAAGCAAGCTTCCTATCCAAACTTCACACACCTAGAAATGCCAAATGGTGTATGTTTTTAAAGGTTTTTGTTTGTGTGTATTACTTTGTGTCTCTTACTACTGAAATGGCAGTTTCTTCATTCAGGTATTGTAATTTTGGTTTTCTAAAGATTTTTTGACTAACTGTTTTGGATTATTGGAGAATATGTCCATAACAGAGTTTGACCTACTTCTCTATCAGGTTCTTCTCTTGTTTAATGAATTTCCTTTATTAGTTACTTGATTGATTTCAGAAAATCAGTGTTGACTAGAACTAGAACATGGAAAGGCTTGATTCTGGTGTTGCTGACATAGCTGAATATACGGAGTTTATGAATATATGAAGTTACAGCCTAATGCTCAATATTGACTTGTTACATGAAAGGTTCACACATTTCTATATATATGGGAAATTGTCCAAAACTATAAAGCACCAGCAAACAACAAAATCAGCTTGAATGAAATTTTATAGTATTTTTGATATAAGAAAGAAACCACTGAAGCAAATAATTAAATCATCTCAGTGCATGTCATTGAGGGTCTAATGTGGTTAAAAAAGTTGAACACATTGAAGCAATGAAAGGAGGTTTTTCATTAGTGCATTGCCCTTATAAAAGCATATTCTAGTTCTTTTCAACCATGGTATACACCATGTTGATTTATTCATATAGATCACCAGTATATAAACGAGAAAAGAAAGTCTTGTTATAACCACATTTTGTGCAAAACAAAACATGCTGTATATGAATTCTTATACCTAAAGCTATGTGTAAAATTAATGTATAGGCATGAAGACTTTTTTTCACTTTGAAATGAAATAAATCCGACCCTCTTAACCCTTTCCCATGCAACAAAGTTTCAACTGTCCCAAATTGAAAGAGTTTGCAAATGACATTTCAAAATGTTATCAAATTGAAAAATATTCTTCAGCTAGAGCAGAAAACATTGTTGGAAAAGGAGAAATTTCTTGTTAAGAGCAATTTCTCCTTTTCCCACAATGTTTTCTAAAGTCGTCTGCAACAGTCTGTTTGAGCAAATGAGTTTAACCCATTCCCAAACAATAACTACATTAATTTTGACCACTTTGTCGCAGGCGACTTTACAAAACATTTTGGTAAAAGGAGAAATTGCTTGTGACGAGCAATTTTTCCTTTCCACAATGTTTTCTTCTCTATCAAAAGATTGTTTTCCAATTTCATCACATTTTGAAATGTCGTCTGCAAACTTTTTCAATTTGGGACATTCGAAATTTTGCGTTTGGGAAAGGGTAAAGTGAGAGTTCCTTCAGCACCAATTCTAATAATTGTTTTAGGCGTATAGAATTTCCTGATTTTTATATGATTTACGTACTGATATGCATTAAATGTATTCATGCACCATTACATGTGTTCACACATCATTACATGTATTTTAATCGTAAATAAGATATTCAGCTTAAGTGAAGATGCATGTTTTACTTGTCATACAGACTCTTGTTTTGCTGTTCTGTGATGACTGTAGTAGATAACATTACAAAAATTTAGTTAGTTGCTTGATAAGACAGTTCAGTTCAATGGGACTAAATAAAAATTACCTTTTGATCACATCATAAGAAATTGCTTTCTGATTTTGTATATCGAGGGTTCAGTGCAATACTATAGTAAATACTGCAAGTATGTGAAGCACTTACTATAGTCTTGCATTGATTCTCTATATATCAATGTTTTTCAATGTTGACACCAGTCCTGCAAACCATAAAAAGGCGTTTATGGTCTGTATACAGAAGATCTTCAACAATGTGGTATTATATAGTTGAGGTGAAGTTAATTCCATGCTTTTCTACATTTCTTCATTCTGTTTTCTAGGCACAAGTCATGTTAAAGGAGAAGAATAAGCTACCTGTTGTAAAACCAGCATCTTTCAATCAAGAAATCCAACCTGATTTTAGTAATTCCAGCTATATTGACCTGTCTCAACCTCACACATGCATTATCCAGGCAGCTGAGGCTCTCTCTGCCCTCAAACGTGCTAAAACAGAGGACTGCAGGCAACAGCTGACCACGGTCACGTGTTTGAGTCAGGAAAGAAAGCTCTATCCACAAACACTGAGCAGATTCTGTCCGCTCAAAGGTAGGTATCCAGGTGCTTATTACTGTATGAAAATGAAATAACAAATTGATAGATATTAATTGATTGACTACTGAATCTTTTCATCATAAAGGAGGTTTTTCAATGGTACAAATAAGTGAAAGCAATAGATACCCATCTTTAACCCTTTCCTAATCACCAAATTTTGCAGACATTTCAAAACGTGATGAAATTGAAAAATAGTCTTCTGATAGGGCAGAAAATATTGTGGGAAAATGAGAAATTGCTCGTTGAGAGCAATTTCTCCTTTCCCCACAATGTTTTCCAGAGTCATCTGCAACAAACTGGTAAAATGTTTTTGATGTTTGGTAATGGGTTAAGTAGTATTAACAAAAATTTGTTTGAAATTGAAATTTTTAATATATGTTTTATAGAAAATTGCTAGAAAAACGTCATTTTTATGGAAAAAGCCTGTCCTCATTCAAATAATAAGCTTTGTCCATCTATTTTAATTTTTATCTTCATACATTTGTTGAATAAATGTTCTTTATTTCAGCCAAGCATCCCAAAGGCAGTTACTTGGGTTGTTATAAGGACACAACTCAAAGCAGGGACTTGACTCATAACACGCATTTCCCAGAATTCAACACACCAACAAAGTGCATCGACTTTTGTTTGACAGGAAGTAGGTACCGATCTTTTGTAAGATGCTTGCAGTAGTTTACTTCACCCTTATAGTACTGGAATCAACTTCATGTTTTACACAAGCAGGTTAGATCTCAGGTCAGCTGCCAAGTAAATTGGCGGCTGGCATGTGATCTAACCTGTTTGCTACTCTTAGGATATTTCCTCATAAAAATTAAGCAGATTTGTAAGGTATCGAGAAGTAGACGACACAAAAAAACTGTTTTAGCAAATTACCCAGCATTGTAAGGGTCTTAAGGTTGCTTTTCACAGCTTAAGCCCATGTACCCTAAAGGATTTTAATGTCCTTTACTAATGCTGCGTGAAGGCAATATTAATGTGTGTACAGTAAATTCAGAGTGCATTTCATAAATTTAGCTCTTAATCCATCCATATGCTACGTGGTTTGGAATCGCTGTGATGAAACTAGACTGTATCCTAGAGATCGCATATAGTTTGATTGGATTGTGTGACCTACTAGATGTATCTGAAACAAAATGGCGGACACATCTACATCCTACTAAGAAGCAGAGAGTATTAGATGACTGAAGAATGACCTACAGGATGATTTAAGTTTTTATCCCATCTCTCAGACTTAGCATCACCTTTGTTAACTTTTTTTGATGTATTGCTCAGAAACCAAGTTTGTGTTGATCATTCCCGGCATATGTCTTCTTTGGTCAAACAATGATGTGATATGACGTATATATCAGGGAATTGATTGTAAACAAATCTGCACGCTTGATTGAAGAATACATGTGGCACGGTTGTTCCACGAAAACCGTTGGACACATTTGGTCCGTGGTGTAATGATACTGGTAAGATTGCGAGAAATCAGACTTTTAATGTGTAAAGGATGATAATATTGAAGACTTGCTTCCTTCGCTGACCCATGTTTTTTTTACCATTGAACAATTTCGAAAATTGAATGGTCGGACATGGTGGGAAATGGAGAAATTGGTCTTTACCAAGCATTTTTTTCAATTTCATCACATTTTGAAATGTCATCTGCAAACTCTTTCAATTTAGGATGGTCATAAAGTTGGTGTTTGGTAAAGGGGTAAAACAGGTTACCATACAGTCATTGGATATGCATGAGAAAGGGTAAAATATTAATGGATTCAAACATTATATTTAAGGTGTGTGAAATATGCCCTACATTTTAATAGCTACTCAAATTACCTTTTTATGTGTAACCAATGAGTTGACAAATATAAGTGATGAAGGCCAATTATCTTCATGCTCTGCAAATGACATTTTCTGTTTTTTGCCCTATCAATGCAATTAGAAGACTATTCCTCAATTATTGTCCAATTTCATCACATTTTGAAATGTCGTCTACAAACTCTTTTAATTTGGGACAGCCGAAAATTTCGTGTTTGGTTAAGGGTCAGGGCCAATTACCTTGATGCTCTGCAAATGACATTTTAGGTTTTAAAGATGGTGTGTGAAACACTTTACCAATGAGTACTCTTTTATATGTCAAAACACTTTCTTACCATTTCCACCCCACCTAGGAACTTGAAACTGGTCCAAAATTAAAACAAAGAATTCAAAAGACAGCAAGAAAAATTGCACTTTCATCAATAGATTAGGTAGGGCCATTAGGACATGTGATAAATTCCACAGTAGGTGGTGTGAATAAAGACGGATAATGATAATGAGTGCTTTCAACACATACCCTCTTATCATATTTTTACCCCAAATATTAGCAATCTTACTATTTTAATGCTGGGTAATTTTCTAAAAATCAATTTTTGTGTCAACTGCTTTTCAAAACCTTAAATATCTGCTTAATGTTGGTGAGGAAAGATACTCAGAGTACCAAACAGGTTAGATCACAGGTTTGGCGCAGATTTACTTGGAGGCTGGCCTGTATTTAACCTGTTTGCATAAGCATGAAGTCTGTTCCAGCACTATAAGGGTTAAAGGAACAGGAGATGACTACAGCATTTTTGAAAAGTTATATAATATATAATACATATAGGGAAACAATTCTCAATGAAAGATCAAGTTTTTATTAAGTTAATTACTATGAATTACTATACAATCTGCTGCAGATGAATTAACACAAGATTGCTGTATATATACATTTATCTATGTATAACATGTTTTTAAAGATTAAGGTCAATTATTATGTTTATACATTTTCATTCACCTGTATTAAATGCCAATGAAAGCACCATTGTAATAATGGGATTTACTATGCAGTAGCAAATTATCCCTTTTTTCCTATTTGATGTATAACAAAGATAATGTGAAAGTATTGACCCTTATAGTGCTGGAACCAATTTCATGCTTATGCAAACAAGTTAAATCCAGGCCAGCCGCCAAGTAAATTGGCGACTGGCATGTAATCTTACCTGTTTGCTACTCTGGTTATCTTTTCTAAGCAAAGTTAAGGTTTTAGAAAGCAGACAACACAAAATCCATTTTTAGAAAAATTACACAGCATTGATGACGGCCTTGTAAGGGTAAACTTCCTCGGGATACACCTCAAACAGCAACTGATCACACCTCTATGTAGCATGAAACTTTTGAAAACACTCTGACCAAAGGAGAATTAGAGTCTAAAGACCAAATTTCCTTTTCTTGACAATGATTACAATAAAAAGCAATAAAACCAGTGATGAAGTCCAGCATGTTTTTCCCATTGTTAGTTTGATAATGGCTTTAATGTCAACTCTATTAACTGATTACCAAACAATAACAACATTTGACCAGTGTGTTGTAGACGACTCTGGAAAACATTGTGGGAAAAGGAGAAATGGCTCTTTACGAGCAATTTTTCCTTTTCCCACAATGTTTTTTTTACAAAGATAATTTTTTAAATTCATCACATTTTGAAATGTTGTCTGCAAGCTCTTTCAATTTGGGACCATCAACAATTTAACGTTTGGAAAGGGGCAACATTTCTCTGAACAGAGAAAGGGTTGCAACTGTAAGTAAGATACCCTTAATGGATGCCCTATGGGAAGAAATGTGAATTTAAGTACGTTGAATAAACAAGACGTGGTACAATGGATATCTCTTTTAGATTTGATACAGATATATTCAAATGCTTTTATTAACCCTTCACCAAATAATCCATGTATTAAGTCCCTTTCTTCTCCAAAAGTATCAAAGCTACCTCTTTCCAAATAGATACACTTACTGACTATCAGTAGTGGATTTAGATCATCAAGTAATATAAGTTATTATGAGTTATGATCTATGCTACTGTTCAACATGATTTTTGCCGCCCCTTGTTTACTTGTGATAACGTTCAATTTTCACCCCAACTATCAACACTGTTTCTTTTGGATTTCATACAAATACTAACTATAATTTCTTTCACTTACAAGTACCCCATTAACATTACTATACATATACTTTTATTCTCAATGATTTTCAGTTGATGAAGTGATGTTTATGATTATTTGTCATTTGTTTGTGCTCCTAAATCAGACAACCCATTTGAATTAATAGTCTGAAATGTCTTGGAACCTTTAGTGGGTTGAACATTACACATATCTGAGTGGTTCGGGAAACTAATAAACTGAAAATGAATTATTCATTTATTTAGAGGGCCCCCCCCAACACACCCTGGGTCGCCCAGAGGTTATGTTGGCGGACTGATAACTTGGAGTCCTGGGTTCAAGCCCCACAGACAGTTCTGGTTTCGTGGGAGTGGCCTTTGGCAAGTCACTTTAGAGCCTTAGCCTAGTAATGGTGGATCAAGGAAAGCGGTAACATAACTAAAAAATTGTTAATACAATGTTAAATCAAACCATACAAAAATTTTATTGAGAATAATTTGTTTATTTGTTCAGGCTTTATGTATGCTGCTGTCCAGTTTAGAACAGAGTGTTGGTGTGGGAACGAATATGGCAAATACAGTCGTTTATTGGAGTCTTCCTGTGCTTCACCGTGTCCCGGTAACAGCTCACAAACATGCGGAGGCTTTAATGCTCAGAGGATATTCAGCACAGGACTTCCAGGTAGAGACTATAGATATGCATGATATATGAATATTACAATTTCAAAAGAAATATCTTTTTCATAAAGTTTATTCTCACTAACTACTGTTTTCATTTTGGCCATTCATATCATTGTAAACAGGGTGTTTGATAAAGTAAAAAATACCTTTAACCCTTTACAAATTGCCAATATTTCGACTGTCCCAAATTGAAAGAGTTTGCAGATGACATTTCTAAATGTGATGGAATTGAAAAGTAATATTCTGATAGGGCAGAAAACATTGTAGGAGAAGGAGAAATTGCTCGTTAAGAACAATTTCTTCTTTTCCCACAATGTTTTCCAGAGCTGTCTTCAACAAACTGGTCAAATGTCGTTATGGTTTGGTAATTGATTAAAGATGCTTATTCAAATATGTTAGGAAATTTGGAAGTTGAAAATTAATTATTTTAAAACTGCACAACAGCTGTTCTGATATATGATTCACACTGGAGACTAGTCATTGGAAGCAAAATTAGATTGCTTTTAATTCTTTAAAGTGTGTATACAATGAACTAACATGTGTTTTATTCCAAAAGTGTGGCACCGCTTTTGAGATCTACTGCATATTAATTGTACATACTTAGATAGGTTGATGCTCTCTGAACTTACAAAGAAAATAAAAGCTTATTGTTTACAAAATATACCGTTTTAACAGTTTACTAAATCAGCAACATTAATGTGCTATATCTCCACTTCACAGCTAGGAAAGGAGATGAGAAATGTATAAACAATCTAGTTTTCTTTAACTTGATAGATCTGTGATTTTATTTTATAGATAGAAGACATCTTATTTAAAAAAAGATTGAATTTCTAGTCCTTTTAACCCAGTACCCAACAATAACGACATTTGACCAGTTTGTTGCAGACAACTCTTGAAAACATTGTGGGAAAAGGAGAAATTGCTCTAAATAAGCATTTTCTCCTTTTCCCACAATGTTTTCTGTCCTATCAGAAGATTATTTTTCAATTTCATCACATTTTGAAATGTCATCTGCAAACTCTTTCAATTTGGGACAGTTGAGAATTTGGCGTTCGGTAAAGAGTTAAAAGATCTGGAGATGTTATATGATTGGTTATCAAATAACAATTGCACATTGTTTGAATTTGTTTGTTGACATTATTTTACAGTAAAAGTTGCCCGGCCAGACGATGTTGTCCTTCATCCAGCCAGCATTAAGGGTTTAACCTTAGCTAGAATTGTGTTTGTGTTGACAGTGAATGGGAGGGCTGTGCGACAAGTGAGACGCCTGATAAAAAACCTGTATCATCGTCAGCATTATTTCTTCATCCATGTAGACAGTGTAAGTAAACAGATTTAATGTGAAAAACACCATCTTTTTTTTTTTTTATTATTCATCTTTGATTTTAGAAATACTTAAATGAAACTGTAAGAGTTATCTTAAAGATATAACTGATATGAAAGCAGATTTACTTCTTCTTTCTTCAATGATTTCCATTCGCTACAAAGAGTTGAGCTTGTCATGCAGTTTCATATTGGTGTACCTGACAGTGCCCCTTTTTCAAATTACAGTAGGGGCCTTAACCTTTTACCTAACGCCAAATTTTCAACTGTCCCGAATTGAAAGAGTTTGTTGACGACATTTCAAAATGTGATAAAATTGGAAAGTTATCTTCTGATAGGGTAGAAAACATTGTGGGAAAAGGAGAAATTGCTTGTTACAAACAAAGTAGTAAAATGTGGTTATTGGTTGGTAATGGGTAAATGGAAAAGGAGTTAGAATACTAGTATTGCAATTACTTGGCCTCTCTTTGCATGTGTTTGATTTAGATTTTAATGTTAGACAGATTTCCAATATCCCTTATCAAAATCTGATGGTTCCGCTAAGTTATTTTGCTGATATCTTGTTGGCTGTTCTATACTTGGGTTCTTCCTACATTGATTATGAACCAGGCATTAGAAAATAACTTAAACATTGTCATTGCCATGTAAGAATCCAATTTAGAGGCATAAAATCAAAAGGTTGGTACATTTGTAAACTTTAAATGGTTGTAAACTGCTGGAGATATAGCTCATACAATTAATTTTAACCCTTTACCAATCACCAAATTTTCGATTGTCCCAATTTCAAAGAGTTTGCAGATGACATTTCAAAATATGCTGAAATTGAAAAACTATCTTCTGATAGGGTAGAAAACATTGTGGGAAATTGAGAAATTGCTCATTAAGAGCAATTTCTCCTTTTCCTACAATGTTCTCCAAAGTCGTCTGCAACAGACCGGTCTAACGTCGTTATTGTTTGGTAATGGGTTAAGTTGAAACCTCTTGGACAAAAAGATTATTCATTTCAGGCAGTGTTATATGGCTGCCATGCTCTTATACATGTACTTGTTCTTCTCTTATTCCAGAGATCAAATTACATGTACACAGACCTTCTGAAGCTTGAAGCTCTTTTACCAAATGTGCGCTTAACGCGGAATCGATTTGCAACAATTTGGGGTGGAGCTAGTTTATTGCAAGCTCATTTCTCGTTCATGCGGGAGTTACTGGCGATGAAGGACTGGTTTTGGGATTATTATCTGAATCTTAGTGAGAGTGATTACCCATTAAAGTAGGTATATTTCAGGCTTCATGAAAGTCTTTTTCTATTCTTAAATGATTTACCCTAGACAAATTTAAAACCAATTTTAAATGACAAAAAACATCATCTCAGAGAGACTTTTCCAATAATGTGTTAACATTGGTTGAATTTATGACCATTTGCCTGTTCTGATTGGCTAAGTTTAGCTCCTTGCATAAAAAGAATCATTGTGTCGAAACCTTATTTTATGTTATTGCATGAGAGCAAACATTTTATAGTTGAGATTGATGAATTCCTATAAAGAATTGTTATTGTTGTAAATTATAACTGATTGTTGATATTAAATGATGAGAACTTTGATAGAATATGGCTTTTTCTTGGAAGAATAAAAGAAAAGAAAATCCTTGCATTCTGTATTAGACCACTTGTTCATTTTCTTACAATGTGACAAGATTGTTATCTTAATTCCTTAATTGGTATGTTTTCAGAGATGTTGATGCTCTCACCTTATATTTCACCAAATACAAAGGGAATAATTTTGTGAAATCAAATGGAAAAGATATACCTAAGTGAGTATCATTTTAATTTTATCTGAGAACAAGAATTGATTTTATGTTTCATAAAATTTGAAAGCATCAGCATATTCAGGGGTTTAACCCATAAAATGCTGGGTAATTTTCTAAAAAAAGATTCTTGTGTTGTCCGTTTTCTGAAACGTTAAATATCTGCTTAATTTTGATAAGGTAAGTTACTCAGTGTAGCAAACAGGTAAGATCACTGTCCAGTCGACAAGCTGAAATGACTTCTTTTGTCTTTGTTTATCAAATTGTCTGCTGCAAATGCTTTTTGTGAAAGGGGAATGGTGGGGAATGAGTGTTGTTTGTGTAATAGTTAATGTGGACCATTCGGTATTAAACCCATTACCAAATAATAACGACATTTGACCACTTTCTTGCAGATGACTCTGGAAAACATTGTGGGAAAAGGAGAAATTACTCATTGCGAGCATTTTCAATTTTCTCAATTTTCCCACAGTGTTTTCTGCCTCTTCAGAAGATTATTTTTACAATTTCATCACATTTTGAAATGTCGCCTGCAAACTCTTCCAATTTCTGACAGTTGAAAATTTAGCGTTTTGTAAAGGGTTAAGGAATAATTTAATAATGACATGACCTGTTTGGCTCATACTGTTGAGCCAGTATCAGAAGGCTTGATAAACAACTCTGATTTACATTGAAATTGCTTTTGACAACAAACAACTTATGCTTTTGTCATAATGCTTTGAAATTTAAGTTAACTAATGTTTCAATTTCGCTGAGTGACAAGATGCAGCTTTATTGCCTTATGGGGAACGATTTAACTGAATGCAATTTTAACTCTGCAGAGTTTGGTCTCCAAAAGATCTCACGCAAAAATGAAGCGTTTGTGAGAAATACTTATTTTTCTGCTCCTTGATCTTTACGGTGATCCTCTAATGTTTGCTTGTAATTTTCGTATTCGTTCTTTTATGTAAAGGCAGATTCGGGTTCAATCCCCATTAGGGGAGGTGAAAATTGCCGTGACTAAATCACAAATCGGGGCAAATACTGATGAAGTATCCAGGAAGCAATTGAGAGTGAATTTAATAAGCTTCAAGCTTCCGTCACAATCCATGAAAAAAATAAGTTTTTACTTAACAGCAGCTTGCATTAGATTTTAATTTATTACTGTTAATTACAGGTTTATCAAAAAACAAGGAATTCAACAAACATTTTACGAATGTGATACTCATCTATGGCGACTTGGGAAGCGTGAAGTGCCATCAGATATTCGATTTGATGGTGGTAGTGACTGGATTGTTCTTTATAGGGATTTCTGTGAATATTCCGTCTCGGATCAAGACCAGCTTGTTACTGGCCTTAAGAGGTTTTATCAGTTTAGCCTGTTACCAGTAGAGGTAAGTCTTACATGCACTTTTTATTACTTTATTTTTTCGTTACCTATTCATCCATAGGGATATGATACTGGTCGAAATTAAAAAGAACAGTATACAATGAAAATGAATAATTGTGTTTTCTTTATGATATTTGAAAGGAACCATTGTGACAAAAGGAAAAGTTGTCAATTTTGAGTAATTTCTTCTTTTGTTTCACTTGTTTCTAGAGTCTTAGACAGTAGATTATCCCATTACCAAACAATAAGGACATTTGATAGGTTTGTTGCAGACGACTCTGAAAAACATTGTAGGAAAAGGAGAAATATGCTTGTGACCACAAAGTTTTCTGCCCTATCAGATGATTATTTTCTAACTTCATCACATTTTAAAATGTTGTCTGCAACCTCTATCAATTTGGGACAGTCTAAAATTTGGCGTTTGGTAAAGGGTTTATCATCTGCTGCAGCCTTGCAATCTGGACCGGTCACAATTCATTATTCTGATGAATGGATTAAGAAGTCCTCTGCTTGTTTCAGGATTTTCCATTTATTCATTCATCAGTATATGGAATTTTTAGGGAAAATCTTCTACTTGTTTCAGATCGGGGCCTCCATGGCCTAGTGGTTCGAGTACAGAACCTGAAATTACATGCCCCTCTCCGCGTGGGTTCAAATCCTAATGAGGGAGATAGATTTAATAAGAGGTAGTCTACCGACTGACTTATGGAATGCCGATGGTTCTACCCAGCCCTTGAGTATGCCGTCTTCCTCCATCATTAAGAGTCGGGCATTATTACATAACTGAAATAATGTTGATGTGATGTAAAACCCATATATAAATATAAATCTACTTGTTTCAGTCTTTTTTCCACACCTTATTGGCCAACAGTAGATTCTGTGAGAATTGGATTGACAATAATTTACATTTAACAAACTGGAAGCGGAAACAAGGCTGCCAATGTCAGCACAAGGATAAAGTGGATTGGTGTGGATGTTCTCCTAATGACTTAAAACCAATGGATTTTGAGAAGATTATGGTGAGAAAATCAGTTTTTACTTTTTTAGGATGTTCAAAGTCTGTTAATATTTGTAACAAAAGAAATAATTAGTTTAAAACTATTTATTTTACATAGGTTGTGACGGAAGCTTTAAGCATATAAAGTTCTCTCTCAATTACTGCTTCCTGGATACTACACCAGTACTCACACTGATGTGTGGGTTAGTCCCTGCAATTTTTACCTCGATTAACGGGGATTCGAACCAGGGACCCTCGGTACAAGAGGCCAATTCTCTACAACTGCACCACTGTCGCCAAAAAGAAATAATTGCTTCAGACGAAATTAATCATTTTTTACTTTAATTTTAAGAAGAATTCCGTTATAAAGGAAACTTTTTTATGGATCCAACATTTTGTTTGATATTATTTCCATACATGTAGCCTCCATATTTGGATCATGATTAAATCTTGCAAAGAAAGGAATATAAGCGCTCATGCATGAAATATAATGATGAAATTGAGCGGCATATGAATAAGGTGTCGTACAGATTTCTATGTCTTATGATGATGATTGCCAATATATCTCATCCGTAAATGTTTATATTTATGTTTAGTTTCCTTTTATACAAATATGTTGAGAATTCAGTGCAAGACTATAGTAAGTGCTTCATAAACATGAAGCACTTACTATAGTATTGCACGGAACCCAAAATATATAGCTTTTCCAATTAACTGCCTTATTTTATAGCAGTTGAAAGGGATGCTCTGGCAAGTACATCATGCAGTTTTTTGTTACAAGTTTGGTCCAAGTATCGTTGAGCAATGCTTTTGTCCGATATTGAAAATTTTGACCAGTGGAAATCAACCTTTTATGAGAGAGTTCTTAAGAATGGTTTTGTCACAGGGAGCAATATTTTCTTGAACAGACAGAGATAAATTCCTAATCTTATTTTTGAAAGATCCTTGTTCACAGAAGAGAAAATTTGAAAGTCAAAATAAAATATTGTTGAAACAATACTGTTTTGTGTTGTTGTTTGATATTCGATTTAAAAAAAAAAGATATTGAAAGCCTAATAAATTCAGTAACTGTCAATTTTTCAAATTGTAAAGGACATTTATATCCTGTAGAAATAAAATTTGATTGCTTATATGGCCTTAACCCTTTACCAAAGGCCAAATTTTCAACTGTCCCAAATTGAAAGAGTTTGCAGAAGACATTTTCAAAATGTGATAATATTGAGAAATAATCTTCTGATAGGGCAGAAATTATTGTGAAAAAATATCCCACAATGTTTTCCAGAGTCGTTTGCAACAAAGTGGTAAAATGTCGTTATTGTTTGGTAATGTGTTAATCTGGAAAGAAGCACCTTTAAAAAGCAGGCATGTTTAGCTCCTGTGAATTAAATTATGTGTGTTTGTTATAGATGAGTGATGATACGTTATGGATTGATTTTGTATTTTTTTTTTTAGAGCTTTTCAACAAAACCGAAGTATTTTGCAAGAAAATTTGAAGCAATTGTCAGCCAAGACATTTTAAACCAAATAGATGGTATGCTGGGAAAGGATATTAAAGGTATGTGTAATGAAAACACTCCCCCATTACAGGTGCAGAATTATCCCTTAGAATGATGGGTAATTTTCTAAAGATAGATTCTTGTGTCATCTGCTTTCCAGAACCTTAAATAGCTGTATAATTTCAATGAGGAAAGATAGTCAGAGTAGGATGCAGGTTTGATCACATGCCAGCCACCAATTTACTTGGGTGCTTGCCTGGATCTAACCTGTTTGCATAAGCATGAAGTCGGTTCCAGCACTATAAGGGTTGAAAGGCCATCACTATTGTCTTTGTCATTGGACCACATGTCTAAAGTATTATATTAAGTTTTGTATGAATTGATAATTGTTCAAATACAGGGTTCTCTCTGGCTGAAACTTTCTTTGCGCCAACACTTGCGCCAAATTGAAAAAGTTGGAGCCAAATTGAAAAAATTGGAGCCAAATTCAATAAGTTGGAGCCAAAATAGTCTTTTGTAGAAGGGGAAATCCTTCATTAGGGTCACCTACGGTTCTAAAGAGGTTCTCAAGTGTTCGTTTGTTCTATCTATTTCTGTGTGCTGTTTTCATTAGGTTCTATGGATTAAATCTTCTCTCACACTCAACATTTGAAACGGGACATATCAGAACCATGACTTTCACCTTGGCGTCATATTATAACCAACTATTTCCTGTCCTCCAGGCCTCCTAGTCAGATGTTTATTTGATTTTTAGTGGGAGGCATATTCGACGACTGAGAAGATCGAATTATAGTCACTCTTGTGTTGGATCAGAATTAAGTGTCACTTAAAATCGCGGATTTTATAAACCAAAACTTCGGTGCATAAAAGAGTTTCATTTATTTGTCAATCAACACAACTGACTTCGTCGATGTTTGATGTCAACTTCTTTAAAAGGAGCGCGAGGGCAAACAGTTTGATTGAAAAGCAATTAAAGTAATCAAAGTAATAATTTCCATATAATTGAAGTTGTAAAGGCTGGTGAATGACAAAATGGTGTACACAAGAAAGTGTCACCTTCAACAAACTTGACAATCAACAGATAATGAACTGAACAAGTGTGAAAACTAGATTATCCCGTATCGGAAATCGCATTTGATAATTTAGCTGGTTCCCGAGTTCTAATTCAAAGTACTGCGGTTACAGGAACCATCGAAACATGGTTCTCGACTCTATGGTAAAAACAAATCGATATTGACTCGAGATAGGCAACCATGCGGTAAACAAACATCAAATTCTCGCGGAAAATAGTCGGCGCCAGGCACTTTCGCCAAATTTGTTTTTCTTGCGCCAATTTCTTGATTTTGTCGCCAATGGCGCTATTTGCGAAGGCCAGCGTGAACCCTGAAATAATTATAGAACTGTAATCACATAAGCCGTTTGAAGGCAATGTTGATTTATCTCGTATACTTAACATTTGATGACAAAGGTAAGATAGCTTGTAGGTTAAAATACTAATGATAAAAATCAAATTTTTCATTGTTTTCTTTTTGTATGGAATAGAGAAACATTGTACTAACTGTTAGTACTGAGTAATGATCAATGTTAAAAGTTTTGAAGTGATTCACTTTTAATGTTGGAAACCCAATTTTTGTTGCAGAAATCCCCAGCTTTGACCACTATTGGGAAAATAACTATCATTATATGGACCATAGAGACCAGAGGACTGATATAACGCTGACATTGACAGAATCCCTTATTCGCAGAACTGAAACAGCATTCTTAGTAGACAGTGATAGATGTGTTTTTAATGACATACAGATTCTAGAAACACATGTTTTATATGTTGCAGATACATTCCAAAGGTATGTCTTATGGTGAAAACTTTAATCTGTGCTTTCTTTCATTATAAGATAATTTTTCTCCTCAAATAGTTGAGTACTTGTACATGTGGGCTGTTTTTTAAACCTTGTTAGGTTGGTATAGTTTGTGTTGTTTGGAAACCCTGCATACAGTTTTACTTAGCGACACAAGGAAAATATTTGCATAAGTCAAAAATGATAAACATGGATAGTTTCTTAAATTGAAGTACAATATTGCAATGTGACTCGTCATTGGAAGCGTCTCGAAGATGAGTCCAATGGTGTGTTACTTTGCAATATTTCTTAGCCCAATATTAAAATAAAACCGTACCCAGGAGCATGTTTTAGTCCTATTAATTAATTTCAATTAATTTTTTTATTGATTTTAATCAATTAATAAGGGGTGATTGGAATATGCACGGTTATCTACCTACCATTGAATTTGGGCTATATCACCTGTTTACATGTTTTTAACTTTGCCATAAACTGCGTTGGACCTATAGTCTTATTAAATAAATTTTTTCAGGTACCTGGTAAAGTATAATGTGTCAATAGAAGGGAGAGGTGTACCTGTCACCCTCGAAGGTCAATTCATCCGCCATCATTTCTACTCGGTGGAGGACCCTACAGGTCCTACTGGTAGACTTCAGTTCTTAGAGGTAATTTGTAACCTTAACTGTCACCATGTAATAGAATCTAGACCATTTTACCATGTTTTAGTTAGTATTGATACATGGTAGGAATAGTAAGTTTAACCCTTTATCAAACACCAATTTTTCAAATGTCCCACAATGGAAAGAGTTTGCAGACCACATTTAAAAAAATTATGAAATTGGAAAACAATTTTCTGATAGATCAAAAAAAATTGTGGGAAAAGGAGAAATTGCTTTTAACAAACAATTTCTCCTTTTCCTACAATGTTTTCCAGAGTCGTCTGCAAAAAAACTGTTCAAATGTTATTATTGTTTGGTAATGGGTTAACCATCAACATGTATTAGAATCTTAACAGTTTCCCATTTTTTAGTTAGAGCCTTCATTACATGGTACAAAATAGTTGAAGTATACAGTTATTCGCTAGTGTTACACATACTCCTTAATGTTACATTTATGTGCATTGTACAAATAGTAATTCAAAGTTGATATAATTCAATGGTCATCGGAAAAGGACAACTATGATGCTTTCATGTCCAAATGAGTGTTCATTGTCACAAGCAATTTCTCTTTTTTCCAAAATGCTACAATAGCAGAACTGAAAGGTTTCTCACATGTTTACAAAGCTTTTCTTTAGGTATCTGCTTCAAGTAAAAAAATGTCGTCTGCAGGTGGTGAAGAGTTAAAGAGAATTATTCATTATCAGCACAACTAGATTTCTTTTCAAGAAGTCAAAATGATTGTTCATTGTTACAATCAATTTCTCTTTTTGCCAAAACGCTTTTTCAATCTACTCAAATATTACAACAGCAGAACTGAAGGTTTTTCACATGTTAACAAGGTTTTTCTAAAATCGTTTGCTTCAAGTAAAAATAAAAGGTGTCTGCAGGTGGTAAGGAGTAAAAGAGAATTAGTCATTGTCAGCACAGCTAGATTTCTTTTCAAAATGTTAAATAAAAAACATTGTCAATGTAACAGTTTTCTGCATGAATATGCTGAGGTCCATATAATGTATATTATTTGTTTCAGGTGAATACGGACTGGGATGTGAAAGAGAAGATATTCAGAAATTACGCTCAAGTGCTGGGCCCACATAGTGACTTGGTGCTACGTCATGTTTGGGGTCACGGTTCCCCGGTCAATGTTGCCATTGTATGGATCGACCCAGCCGGTACCCTGGCATCTTATGCAGATATCACAGTGCCACAAGATCCTACTATTGAGGTTCATAGACCCAAGTTAAAGAACCCTCTGAGGCCTGGGGAATGGACTGTTAGGGTTATTTTTAAAGGGAAAGTGCGAGCTCAAGTTAAATTCATTGTTCTTCCATATTTGGTGTATAGAGGTGAACGAATGACTCTGGAAGAGGTGAAGCAATACCATAATGGGCCGGAGGGTCAATATTTTGTGGGTGACATAAGTTTATTTGCTTCAAAATACATTGTTCCTGATTCAGATAAGTTGCTCCGGGAAGCTGATTCAAATGGAAAGAAAATTGATAAAGAGCTAGAGGCCTGGGTGGACAAATTGACTACAAAAGTGTGGGCAATTGAAGAAACATGCTCAAAAGACCATTTTAGCGAACATTGTCCGCCTGTTGAAAGATGTCAAAGAACAAAATGGAGCTCCATGTCCCCAGATCCAAAGTCTGAGATTAGAAAAAGTATCATGCTTTGAATAGGTTGCTTTAACCCTTTGAATGCAGGGTAATCTTCTTAAAATACATTTTTTGTGTCATCTGCTTTCCTAAACCTTATATATCTGCCTAATTCAGTTGTGGGAAGATACTCAGAGTAGCAAAAAGGTTAAATCATAGGCCAGTCGTCATTTTACTTGATGGCTGGCCTGTGTTTTAATCTGTTTGCATAAGCATTAAGTCGGTTCCAGTTCTTTAAGGGTTAGAAATTAATAAATCCCCATTTAATTTACCATGACGCAGGATGGAAGGATTCAGATTTCAGAAGATATGATTAGTTTTTGACCTATCAGAAAAAACCCATACATGCTAAGTAATTATCCCAGTTACCCAATACAGGAATACATGTATGTGACTGGTCCTAATTGAAAGCATTATGAAACAATAAAGAGATAGCAATATGGAAATGAGTTTTATCTTTTATATGGGATAGAATCCATTGTAACACAATGAGAAATTGTTCCTAATTTGCAATTTCTTATTTTGTCACAGAGATTTCTAGTCTTTTGACAACAGATGATGGAAAGTGAGAAATTGTTAAGTAAGGTGCTTGATGAAACACATTCTTACATATATACTCAATTTTAGCTCGACTATTTGAAGAAGTAGGAGAGCTATACTTCTCACCCGGGCATTGGCGTCACACCTTGGTTCAGTTTTTACATGCAAGTTTGTATCTCATTATCTACTGTATGGTATGCGTTGATACTTCACACTTGTAATCAAGGTCATAATCTAAGGCCTCTGAACAAGTTTCATATCTCTAGTTTTGAATTTAAGCAAATTATGTGGCTTTGTACTTAGAAAATCTTGGTTAAAGTTATGTGTGCATGTTCTTATCTCAACAACTATTGTACGGAACCATTGTGTGCATCCTTATATTTGAGAAACAAATAATATTTCACTGGCCTATACCCTTCTCCAACATTATTGAATAGTCGAGCATGCTGTCTTATGGACAGCTCACGTTTGTATAGAAGCTGCTGTCAACTCTAGCAGTTAAAGTGACAAAAGAGAAATTTCCCCACAGCAACCTGTTTCTCCAATGATATATCACATTTCCTACCTTATTTGATAAAATTTGTACCAAGGCTTCAATGCAATAGTATCTCCTTCACAAAAGTGAAAGATTTGCTATAGTCTGGTTTTGAAATCTCAATATATCAAATGTCATATTTCTTACAGTCATGTTTGTCAATGTTCCTTAGGCAATAATGCTTCAATACTAGTGTATGTTGTAAAGTGTTACCTTACACAAGTGTGGTCTACCTGGTCTACTCTACAGTAAAGAGTTTGGCATTTGGTAAATGGTTAAACCAATATTAAAAACATAAAGTAGGGTATACAACTAATTAAAAGTGAACATAAAATCATAAATACAAGAATGAGTAAGATACACTTAGATGTAAAAAGGATGAATATTTTTTTTTGAAATATGATAAAAGGTTAAAAATGCCAATGACTCTTTAGATATGGTAAAAAAAATGAAATGATATATAGGAAACGGTAAAATAAGAGTTCTAGGGTTCACTGCAATACTAGTAAGTGCTTCATCTTTAAAATTGATAAATTCATTTTACAAGTAAAAATGTTTACAAAGCAATTAATGAAATCTCAAAAAGGATATCAAAAGGATGTTGTTGATTTTTTTAATAGTCTTGTTTATACTTGTTACTCTTTGTTATTATTTTTTTTTTTTTAAATTTCTTGATAATGAGATTTATTTCTAATGGATGGATTATTGACCCTTGTCCTTTTGTTAATTGCAGCAGGCATCCTTGAAATGATTTTCTTGAAGTTCTAGATTTTAACATTTTAACATAAAATGTCTTCTAATGATAAAATGATATCACCGATGTTTCAAGTTTCATAAAGCTAGATTCTTCATTTGCTTCAAAACGTTTCATTTTCAATGAATAAAGACATAGCAAATTTGTCTTCCTGATTTAGAAAACTGTTTGTGCGGGACTTAGACTACAATATATGTTGACATAACACTGTTTTAATTTGACACTAGCAGGTCGGATCAGAGAGCAATAAAACATCTATTTATACGCAGAGTTTTCTATTAAAGCAGCTAAAAGGTATGAATGCTCATTTCACATTTATTTTATGAAAAAGCAGATTTAAGTATCTTGCAAATTAAGATATTGCAAAAGGGAAATTAATTCAGTGATTAAGATTTGTTTTAAATCTCCTTTTTTAAGGTTTTTGCTTGCAGAATGCAATATGTGAGATAGTCCCTTTAAAATTGATTATTACAATGATAAAACCAAATGCGTATGAAAAAATGCAAAATTGAGTGAAATTTCAGTTTTTTCTAGAGTTTCAAAGGAGTTCTACCTCAAATGCATAATGAGTTACCTTGAATAGGACAAGGGTTCATATTTCATCTGTCTTGTTAGCTCGATTATTCGAAGAATAAGAAGAGCTATACTACTCACCCATGTGTCGGTGCCTTGTTTGAATTTTTACATGCAAGTCTGTACATTTATATAATTGACTACTGTATGGAATGGGTTGATACTTCACACATAATGTGGTCAGGGTCATAATGTAAGATCCCTGACCAAGTTTCATTTCTCTTGTTTTGAATTTCAGCAAATTATGCAGCCTTTTGAAGTTAAAAAAACTTGGTTAAGTTCTTACATGCAAGTTTGTATCGCATGAACTAGTCTACTGAATGGGTTGATACTTCACACATGTGTTCAGTGTCATTATTTAAGGTCCCTGGCTAAGTTTCATATCTCCTGTGTAGGATTTAACCCTTAACCAAATGCCAAATTTTCGACTGTCCCAAATTGAAAGAGTTTGCAGACGACATTTCAAAATGTGATGAAATTGAAAAATAATCTTTTGATAGGGCAGAAAACATTGTGCAAAAAGGAGAAATTGCTTGTTAAGATAAATTTCTCCTTTTCCCACAATGTTTTCCAGAGTCGTCTGCAACAAAGTGGTTAACCGTCTTTATTTTTTGGTAAGTGGTAAAGAAAATTATTTTTTACTGATCTATCTCTCCGGCATTATGGAATAGTCGAGCGCACTGTCTTATGGACAGGTCTTGTTTTTTTGTTTTTTTTAAACTTGTGATACTTTTATACAAGATCTGAAGCAATAAATGATCAACAGTGTTGGTTTCTTTTATTGTTATAGTTTTATTAGATATTCCTGTTTAATGTGTTCATAGATGCTAATCCTATATGTATCTGTATTGAAATTGAATGATTTTGGTTCATGGAATGTCCATGATATTTCATATGCGATAAAGGTGCTTGTATATATCTCGGGGGAAGCTCTTTGGCAATTTGTTCAATGTTTGTTTTTGTTTTAAATATAGAAACTTTCTAAGGTTTAGATTTCATACTCAGCATACTTCAGTATGGCCACATGACGTAAAAAAGATAGTTTGAGGAAATTGTGCATCAATCGGTTCATTGTGACTTGTTTGTTCCAAGGTTTTTCATGTAAACATTATATATTATGTAGGACATGCATGTCAGTTTTTATAAATGACTGCAAGATAGTTGGATTAGAAAGCAAGTACTGCAGCTTTAGCTACTTGGAATTACTAAGGAGTTTTACTCGAAGGTGCTTTTTGTGACCTTGCTTCTTACAAAACCTTATCAACATACTCTGCTTTCAAGCATTGCCATGAAGTTTTATGATGGTTTGATAAAATGCTCCATGTTCAATGGTGAATATGAATATGAAAACAAACTTTATTCAGGGAAAAGGTGACAAATATCTTTATAATTACAAAAACACATATAAAAACTGACCATTTATAATTCTTAACAACAAACCCAAAAACCAGATGGTTCTGAATTGAGATCATCATTGTACAATTTAAAGGTGTCAATTATACATTTACTGACCCTTTTCTTGATAAAAGCAGTGTCAGTATTTAATGATAGAAAGAGTTTGTACATAGATCTTCTTGAATCATGATACTTTCTTATATATTTTAACCCAAAAAGCCTATAAGCATCACTGAAGTAGCCATCACTTGCCAACTGATGACTTTGTTTTTGACCACAGGTCTTCCCATCGTACCTCTAGGTGTTATCATTCATTATGTTCTAAGCATATGAATAACAACATTATGTTCAATATTTCCTGTGTAAAATTTATTCAAAGTATCCTGACTGTTGTCTTTAACAAGTATAACATTATGGTGTATGGATTATACAACTGATATACAGCTGTTAATTTGAATTCTTCCTTTTTTCTATATTGTTGAGTAAGTATTCATATGTCATTTGCTGTTTTTCTATAGCTTTATTGAACAATGATACCCTATTCTTCTACATGTTTTGGATATTTTTGCTTTCCTGCAAGGGAACTTTTATATCCTTTATTTTATATTGTTGAGAAAATACTTACGCAAACTTTCTATAGCTTGATTGAACATTTTTCTCCCTTTTTTTTCATTCATTAACCCAAAATGGTTCTTTGAAGAGCCCTTTTCAAAAGTTTCTTCAGAGGAAGACTTAAGTTGCTTGTACATGTATTTAGGAAAGTAAAATTGAAAGGAATGATGTGAATATTAAAGCATTTGTATTGATTTAGCAGTTCAGAAAACATATTTTATACTTCTGTACATTTTAGATAGCATTGTTGTACGATAAGCAAGCTGTTTTTCATATAAAAAAAATTATCTCCCAAGCCTTAGCTCATCTAAGCTTTTGTGATCATTTTGAAAACCCATATTTCATCTGAGGCCTAGTGGTAAGAGTACAGACCTTGAAACCCGATGGCCCCTCTCTGCTTAGGTTCGAATTTTACCTTAGTTAAGTTCAACTATGGGAGGCTGTTTTTACTTATGTTTTATTTTCACTAATTGACATACCTGCTCCTGATCAATATGCTTTTTGTACAGCTTTATTTACGCTGATAGTGCTGGAACCGACTCCATGCTTATGCTAACAGGTTAGATACAGGCCAGCCGCCAAGTAAATTGGCGGCTTGCCTGCGATCTTACCTGTTTGCTACTTTAAGTTCCTTCCTCTTCAAAATTAAGAATATATTTAAGGTTTCTGAGAGTAGACGACACAAAAAAATATATTATTAGAAAATTACCCAGCATTCTTTTGGTTAACCTTGATTCTTCTATCAAGATGTTCTCCTTATGTGTAAGCTATGTGTGTGTGTCAAAACTAGTATTAAAATCAGCCATTATGGGGCTCATGTTTTATAATGTTTAGAAATATGTTTTATGTCATAATGTAGTTGATTAACAGCTTTATTGAGTAATGATCAACATTTAGTAAACCTTCTTTTTTGGTTTTGGTTTTATAACAAACACAGAAATTTCAGTGTTTTATATAAAGTGTTTTTGCAACTTGTTTACACAAATTAATTAAATGTTTTTTTGTGTTATGATTTTTGTTTTGTTTTTGCTATGTAATAAGAAAACACTTTCATATTTTAGGTAATCTTTTTAGTTTAATGTGCACTCTTTAATCAAAGTAGATTCATATTAACATATAACTACAAATATACTTTTTTAAAAGGTCACAAATTGGATCTGTTGAGTAGCTTTGTTCATTTTGTGACACTTCATTAGTCCACATTTAGCGCATTTAGTGTTGGTTACTTGTTTGAAGCAAGATCAAAAGGTTGTTTTTTTTTTATAAATTTTTGACATTCTTTGACCCTTTATCAAACGCCAAAATTTAGACTAAATTGAAAGACTTTGCAGATGACATTTCCAAATGTGATAAAATTGATAGATAATCTTTTGATAGGGCAAAAAACATTGTGGCAAAAGGAGAAATTGCTTGTTGAAAGCAATTTTTCCTTTTCCCACAATGTTTTACAGAGTTGGCTCCAACAAAATGGTAAAATGTTGTTATTGTTTGTTAATGGGTTACACAATAATAGAGAGGAATTATTCCTTATTGAGGGTTCAATGCAAGACTAAAGTGAGTTTTCAGTTATGCTAAATTTCTATAGTATTGCATTTTCTTGTTATAATCAACTGACATATTCTTTTGGTACAAATTATTTTTACGTTTTCTGCTGCTTTGATAAAACATATGTAACAATGGAGCTATTGTTAACAATAATTTTTGGCTGCAATTCATTTGTTATGGTAATATTACATAGATGAGTTTATGTATTTGTCATTAAATGATGTTTTATACAATTAAAGAGCGCTTATTTTTTATACCTTAGTATTTGTTGCCTTTCTTTACTTCCCTTTATTATTGGCTCTGTCACACATTGGTGGGTTTGAAAAATCCCTAAGTCCATAAAGGATCCTATCTGGCTCAGTGGTTAAGGTGGTTGACTCAAAACTTGGGGTCTCGGGTTCAAGCCCAACTGAGATCTCTGGTTTTGCAAGAGTGGCCTTTGACAAGTCACTTCATAGCCCTAGCCTATTACTGGTGTATCCATGAAATTTGTTAAATATGGGTACTGTGTAAGTAACTTTCTATAAATATAATACTTCAGTTTGATGGGTACCAGCAGAACTCTTTAGAAACGGCTGTGACAAAAGGATAGATTGCTCAGATTGAGCAATGTGGCCTTTAGAGAGAAGAAATTCGCTGAGGTTGAACCCTTGTGTCACTCAACTTCAGACTATGTATATAAGGAGCTTGTGTGGAAACAAGTTCCGTGATGGACCAGGTAATATCTCCTAGATTAGTGTCCTTGATGTATACATATTAGGAGCTTGTGTGGGAAGAAGTTCTGTGGTGGACCAGGTTATGTCTCCTAGATTAGCGTCCTTCATGTGTATCAAGAGCTTGTGTGGGAACAAGTCCTGTGCTGGACCAGATTAACGTCCTTCATGTATATTAAGAGCTTGTGAGTGTAGGAACAAGTTCCATGGTACACAAGGTAATGTCTCGTAGTTAAGCGTCCTTTATGTATATTAGGAGCTTGTATGGGAACAAGTGTCATGTTGGACATGGTCATGTCTCCTAGAATAGCCTCCTTCATGTATATTAGGAGCTTGTATGGGAACAAGTTCCATGGTACACAAGGTAATGTCTCCTAGATAAGCGTCCTTTATGTATATTAGGAGCTTGTATGGGAACAAGTTCCATGGTGGACATGGTCATGTCTCCTAGAATAGCCTCCTTCATGTATATTAGGAGCTTGTATGGGAACAAGTTCCATGGTACACAAGGTAATGTCTCCTAGATAAGCGTCCTTTATGTATATTAGGAGCTTGTATGGGAACAAGTTCCATGGTACACAAGGTAATGTCTCCTAGATAAGCATCCTTTATGTATATTAGGAGCTTGTATGGGAACAAGTTCCATGGTACACAAGGTAATGTCTCCTAGATAAGCATCCTTTATGTATATTAGGAGCTTGTATGGGAACAAGTTCCATGGTGAACATGGTCATGTCTCCTAGAATAGTCTCCTTCATGTATATAAGAAGCTTGTATGGGAATAAGTTCCATGGTACACAAGGTAATGTCTCCTAGTTAAGCGTCCATTATGTATATCAGGAGCTTGTGTAGGAACAATTTCCATGGTGGAAAAGGTTATGTCTCCTAGATTAGCGTCCTTCGTGTTTATTAACGGCTTGGTTGGGAACAAGTTCTGTGGTGGACAAAGTTATGTCTCCTAGATTAGCGTCCATCTTGTATATTAGGAACTTGTGTTGAAAAGAGTTCCATGGATGGCCAAGGTTATGCTTCCTAGATTAGTGTCCGTCATATATATTAGGAGCTTGTGTGGCAACAAGTTCCATGGTGGACAAAGTGATGTCACCTAGATTAGTGATTTTCATGTATATTATGAGTTTGTGTGGGAACAAGTTCCTTTGGGGAAAATGTTATGTCTCCTAGATGAGCGTCCTTCATGTATATTAGGAACTTGTGTGGGAATACGATTTGTTAACAACTTTAATGTTGGACAGGATTATGTCTCCTTAATAAGCGGCCTTCATGTATATAAGGAGCTTGTATGGGAACAAGTTCTGTGCTGAAAATGGTTATGTCTCCTAAATTAGCGTTCTTCATGTATATAAGGAGTTTGGTTGGGGACAAGTTTCCTGGTGGACAAGGTAAAGTCTTCTAGATTAGCATCCTTCATGAATATTAAGAGCTTGTGTGGGAACAAGTTCTCTGGAGTACCAGGTTTTGTCTCCTAGATTAGCGTTCTTCATGTATATTAGGAACTTGTTTGGGAACAGTTCTATGGTGGACAAGGTTATGTCTCCTAGATTAGCATCCTTCATGTATATAAGGACCTTGTGTAGGATTAAGTTCCATGGTGGACAAGGTTATAATTCCTAGATTAGTGTCCTTAATGTATATTAGGAGCTTGTTTGGGAACAATTCTATGGTGGACAAGGTTATGTCTCCTAGATTAGCATCCTTCATGTATATAAGGACCTTGTGTAGGATTAAGTTCCATGGTGGACAAGGTTATAATTCCTAGATAAGTGTCCTTCATGTACATTAGGAGCTTGTTTGGGAACAATTCTATGGTGGACAAGGTAATGTCTCCTAGATTAGCGTCCTTCATGTATATCAAGAACTTGTTAGGGAACAAGTTCTCTGGGGAACCAGGTGTTGTCTCCTAGGTGAGTGTTTTTCATGTATATTAGGAGCTTGTTCAGGAACAAGTTCCTTGGTGGACAAGGTTATGTCTCCTAGATTAGCGTCCTCATGTATATTAGGAGCTTGTGTGTAAACAAGATCTATGACTGACAAGGTTATGTTTTCTAAATCAGCATCGTTCATGTCTATTAGGAGCTTGTGTGGGAACAAGTTCTCTTGAAGACTAGGTTTTGTCTCTAAGATTAGAAGCTTGTTAAGCAAAAGGATTTGTGGTGGACCATATCATGGCTCCTAGATAAGCGGCCTTCACGTATATAAGAAGCTTGTGTGGCAACAAGTTCTATGATGGACAAGGTTATGCCTTATAGATCATCCTCCTTTATGTGTATTGGGAGCTTGTGTGGGAATAAGTTCCATGGTGGACCAGGCTTTGTTTTCAGATTAGTCTCCTTCATGTATATTAGGAGGTTGTGTGGGAACAAGTTCTGTGGTGGACACGGTTTTGTCTCCTAGATTAGCGTACTTCATGTATATCATGAGGTTGTTTGGAAACAAATTCTATGATGGACAAGGTTATGTTTCTTAAATCGGCGTCCTTCATGTATATAAGGAGCTTGTATGGGAACAAGCTTGATTGGGGACAAGGTTATGTTTCCTAGATTATTGTCTTTCATGTATACCAGGAGCTCGTTTGGAAACAAGTTCCATGCTGTAAGGTTAAGGTTATGCCTCCTAGATCAGCATCCTTCATTTATGTTAGGAGCTTGTGTGGGAACAGGTTCCATGGTGGACCAGGTTATGCCTCCTAAGTAAATGTCCTTTGTGTGTATTAGGAGCTTGTGTGGGAACAAGTTCCATGGTGGACCAGGTTATGCCTCCCAGAATAGCCTCCTTCATGTATGTTAGGAGCTTGTATAGGAACAAGTTCCATGGTGGACCAGGTTATGCCTCCTAAGTTAATGTCCTTTGTGTGTATTAGGAGCTTGTGTGGGAACAAGTTCAATGGTGGACCAGGTTATACCTCTTATGTTAATGTCCTTTGTGTGTATTAGGAGCTTGTGTGGGAACAAGTTCCATGGTAGACCAGGTTATGCCTCCTATATTAATGTCCTTTGTGTGTATTAGGAGCTTGTGTGGGAACAAGTTATATGGTAGACCAGGTTATGCCTCCTAGATTAATGTCCTTTGTGTGTATTAGGAGCTTGTGTGGGAACAAGTTCCTTGTTGATCCAGGTTGTGCCTCCTATATTAATGTCCTTTGTGTGTATTAGGAGCTTGTGTGGGAACAAGTTCCATGGTGGACCAGGTTGTGCCTCCTAGATTAATGTCCTTTGTGTGTATTAGGAGCTTGTGTGGGAACAAGTTCCATGGTAGACCAGGTTATGCCTCCTAGATTGATGTCCTTTGTGTGTATTAGGAGCTTGTGTGGGAACAAGTTCCTCGTTGGACCAGGTTGTGCCTCCTAGATTAATGTCCTTTGTGTGTATTAGGAGCTTGTGTGGGAACAAGTTCCATGGGGGACCAGGTTGTGCCTCGTAGATTAATGTCCTTCATGTATATTAGGAGCTTGTGCGGGAACAAGTTCCATGGAGGACCACATTATGCCTCCTAGCATAATCTCCTTTATGTATGTTAGGAGCTTGTGTGGAAACAAGTTCCATGCTGTACAAGGTTATGCCTCCTAGATCAGCATCCTTCATGTATGTTAGGAGCTTGTGTGGGAACAAGTTCCATGGAGGACAAGGTAATGTCTCCTAGATTAGTGTCTTTAATATATATTAGGAGCTTGTGTGGGAAGAAGTTCCATGTTGGACAAGGTAATGTCTCCTAGATTTGTGTCTTTCATGTATATATTAGGAGCTTGTGTGGAAAGAAGTTCCATGTTGGACAAGGTAATGTCTCCTAGATTAGTGTATTTCATATATATATTAGGAGCTTGTGTGGGAACAAGTTCCATGGAGGACCAGGTCATGTCTTCTAGAATAGCCTCCTTCATGTATATTAGGAGCTTGTGTGGGAACAAGTTCCATGTTCGACAAGGTAATGTCTCCTAGATTAGTGTCTTTCATATATATTAGGAGCGTGTGTGGGAACAAGTTCCATGGTAGACAAGGTTATGTCTCCTAGATTAGCATACTTCATGTATACTAGGAGTTTTTGTGAAAACAAGTTATGTGGTTTACAAGGTTATGTCTCCTAGGTAAGCGTCCTTCATGTTTATTATGAGGTCGTTTGGAAATAAGTTCTATGATGGACTAGGTTATGTTTCTTAAATCAACGTTGTTTATGTATATTAGGAGATTGTGTGGAACCAAGCTTGAATGGGTAAAAGGTTATGTTTCTTAGATTAGCATCCTTCATGTATATCAGGAGCTTGTGTGGAAACAAGTTCCATGCTGGACCAGGTTATGCCTCCTAGATCAGCGTCCTTCACGTATATAAGGAGCTTGTGTGGGAACAAGTTCTGTGGTGGACAAGGTAATGTCTTCTAGAATAGTGTCTTTAGTGTATAGAACAATTTCTCCTTTACCACAATAATTTCCAGATTTGTCTGCAACAAACTGGTCAAATGTCTATATTTCTTGGTAATGGGTTAAATAGTCACCTATTCCCATATAGATTAAACTTTTCCCTTTCTGAAAAACTCAGAAATTTCTTGGAAACATGATCATAGATTTTGCATTCATTACATTTATTTAAAATTTCAAAGCTTTACGAGTCTTAAGATTGTCATGCCATCTGCAGTTTACATTTAGATTAAAGGCTATTCATTGTTTAATCACATGGAAAGGAATTTTCAGTCCTGTTTCTTGTTCTCCTGTTGATATATGCAAAAGATCAAAATAGAGCATCATGTTCCCAGACCCTAGGTCTTAGATTAGAAAAAATATGTTTTAAAAAGGTTTGTCTTTGAAAAAGGAAATTCACATTAAATTCATAATTGTTTCTATGGTCTGTATAAAGAAGTAATTTATCTTTGATGTATATACATGAAAGGTGTTAACAAATGGATAATAATATTTATTATAATAATAATCTTTATTTCATAAAAAGCATTTGTATAAACATAATCACTTTAGATATATATACAGATAACATAGAGCAGGTTTAGAGCAAGACTAGAGTAAATACTTAAAAACAGTGAATTTTTTTCAGTAGTATAACTCTATTTCCTCAATATATGTTTGGCATGAATTGCACAATGAAACTTCTTACTGGTTCGTGACCCAGGTCTCAACCAGCAAACCATTAACAAGTACATTTTCTAATTTTCTCTTTTGCTCTTGTAAAGTCCCATAAGGAATAACAATAATGGATGTTTTGTTATGTATTTTTCTTCTTAAAAAAATAAAACATTGAATAAAAATCAAAACACATAATTCTATAAGAAGTTATATTTTTATAATCGTATGTTATACAGTTTGACAATGTAAAGAAACATTTATCTAAAAAGAAGTATATAAAATTTCACTGCATATATATACATGTAGGTCTATTTCAAAACTTTTTCTTCATTTTCAATGTATGGATTGTAAACGTTGTCTTCTACAAACAATAAATTTATAAGAAACCATCCTAAATAAAACTTATATAAAAGTTTCAATTACAGAAAATAAAATGCCATGATCTGTCACAGAATCCCAAATATGGGAAAAAATTTAACACTGACGTATACATCCCACTATGGAAGATAAGAGTTAAAAATTGCTAATAGATTGATGTAGGTTTTACACCCCACCAACGGAACTTTATTTCGTTATACTGATGAAAGCACAGCTTTAAAGGTGAAAGGTTTCGTCACAAAACAAGCATCAGCTATTAACTCTTTACCACCTGCAGACGACATCTATTTTTACTTGAAGCAGACGACTTTAGAAAAACTTTGTAAACATGTGAAAAACTTTTCAGTTTTGCCGTTGTGATAATATCATGTGAATAGATTCAAAAAGCATTGTGGCAAGAGGAGAAATTGCTTGTGACAAGCAATTTCTCCTTTTGCCACACTGCCTTTTAAAAGTTGTCCGCTTCAAGACGCAAAATGTGGCTTTAGGTGGTAATGTGTTAACAGTCTGCAAGTCCACCAGGAGGCTTCATGAGGTGAAAATGTGAACAACTTGTGCTTAGTATAATAAACCCCCTCCTTCATACAAACATGTATTTTAAAACATCTGCATTTAAAGATTTAGGAAACCATCATGATAGAAAAAATGTTAATGCAGAGCAATTACTGATATACTAATTTTGCAACAATAGCTTCATACCGAAATTACAAAGATATAACTTTTCGTTACATAATTGTAATTCGATATTCCTCTAAATTTTGGCCAGTCACAAAAGTACATATAAGGGAATAGGTTAACACATTACAAAACAATAACAACATTTTTACCAGTCTGTTGCAGACAACTCTTCAACATTTTGTGGGAAAAGAAGCAATTGCTCTAGACAAGCAATTTCCCACAACCTTTTCTACCCTATCAAAGGATTTTTTTCAATTTCATCACATTTTGAAATGTCGTCTGCAAATTCTTTCACTTTGAGACAGTCGAGAATTTGGTGTTTGGTAAAGGGTTCAGTAGTGAATAACAGTGAAGGTAAATAATTCTCCAACATGATCTGATAACATAACATTTTATATCACCTATGATATAAGTGATATCATCCATATCTACGGTTGTAAAACTTTTTTTTTTCTAAACAGCTTTAATCACTACCATATTCATAAAAGGAAACATTTTCAACCCTCTATACATAAAAATGAAAAAGAAAAAAATGTTTTGGCCAGCTCATGATTCTGTTTAACAATCAACCTCTTTTTAACAAGCGCATACAATAAAGAGGTCTGCTCTGATACATAAAAAACAACCAGTACATGTTTATGGTTTGATCAGTATTTACAAAAGATGTATAACTATAATATAAATGTATCCAAGTATAGTTCAATATAGCTCGACTCCATGCTTCAACAATCACATTACAGCTTTATTTTCATTGTCCAGTATCTATTTTTTTTATATGGGTTTTACATCACATCAACATCATTTCAGTTATGTAGCAATGCCCGAATCTTAATGATGGAGGAAGACCCCATACTCAACTGCCCATAAGGGCTGGTCAAGGCAGGTAGAACCATTGGCACTCTGTTAGTCAGTCAGAAGACTGCCTCTCATGAAAATCCATATCCCTCTGAGGATTTGAACCCACACGGAGAGGGGTCATGTGATTTCAAGTTCTGTACTCTAACCACTAGGCCACGGAGGCCGCCGTCCAGTATTTAACCCCTCCACTTGACCAGTCAAGTCTAAAAGCAACAACACGGGACAGCTGCAATTATGTTGGGTATAAACCACAGTAATAAAAGCAAAGAGTAATTTCTCGTTTTGTCGCAGTGTTTTTGCAATTCTCCTTCTGTAGATGTACATGTGTTTTCTCAATTCGTCTTTTGTAGGTGTATATTTATCAGAAAGGAAATGTTTAACACTTAAAATGCTGGGTAATTTTCCAAAAAAAAGATTTTTGTGTCTTCTGTTTTCCAAACCTTGAATATCTGCTTAATTTTGATGAAGAGATACTCAAAGTAGCAAACAGGTTAGATCACAGACAGGCCGCCAGTAGGCCTGGATCTAACCTGTTTGCATAAGTTTTCTTCAGCTGATGGGAGTAAAGTGAGGCATGATGGAGTGCCGGTAGTATGAATTTAGCATGGTAAGAGTTTCACTGTAACAAGGCAAAGAGTTAACATGGCTCGTCATTATGAGACAACTCATAATCGCACACTGGTGTCTGTGTCATCAGAATCATATCCATTGTTCACACATTCAGGTATTCCTCCCAGAACCTTCCCATTTTTAACTGCAATCGACTCCAAACCTTCTGCTGCTTCCTCCTTCTCTTTCTCTGTAAGGAAGCAATGATAACAAATAAAACGATAACAATTTGGACCAATTTAACCAAGATAGGATCAAATTGGTCCAAATTGAAAGCATCAGCCAGTCCAACAATGCTTTTAAGAAGTATGAAAAAATTAATTAGTTTTGTTTTATCGGGTAAAAAATACCCCAGAAAACAATGATAAATTTCACAAACGATTCACCTTTTTGAAGCAGCAATATTTGAAGCAAATTTCTTTTTACATTTTGTCTGTATTGATCCACTGTCAATTAATCAATGCATCTGTGACTCCAAGACCATTAACATCTAATATGGGGCAGTGTCTTACTAGGTGAACAGTACTCAGAATACAGGGTACCGTTTTACCAAACAGTTTACGCTTAAGATTTGCGTAATTCTAACACAACAATTCCTCTTATTTCAATATTGGATGAAGCAATATTGCAAAGTGACAAATCATTGGAATCGTCTCTCCGAGACGCTTCCAATGACATGTCACATTGCAATATTGTACTTTTATTGAAGATACTATCCGCGTTTATCAGTTTTGACTTACGCAAATATTTTCCATAAGTTGTTTAGTAAAACGGGCCCAAGGTCCTGAGTTTAACCCATTACCAAACAATAACATTGGACCACTATGTTTTAGACAACTATGAAAAACATTGTAGGAAAGGAAGAAATTGCTTGTAACAAGCAATTTCTCCTTTTCCCACAATGTTTTCTACCATATCAGAAGATTATTTTCCAATTTCATCTTATTTTGAAATGTCGTTTGCAAACTCTTTCAATTTGGGACTGTCGAAAATTAGGCATTTGGTAAAGGGTTAGGGCAAGAGTGTCCTATTTTCTGTCTTATGTTGAATGGAGTTTATGCAACATGATTCATGTCGCAAAAGATCAATTATGTTTATATAAGAAAGCTGTTGGCCACTTGGAAAAAATACTGTCGAGCAGTGTTTAGGGTATACCAGGCGCAATGATAGGTACACTGACCAGCAACATAGGGCTGAAATACCATTGAAAAAGTGGTATCATTGTTTACCTTTTTTTTTTTTATATATGGGTTTTATATCACATCAACATTATTTCAGTAATGTAGCGATGCCAGACTCTTAATGATGGAGGAAGACCCATTACTCAACTGCCCATAAGGGCTGGTCAAGGCGGGTAGAACCATCGGCATTCCGTGAGTCAGTCGGGAGATTGCCTCTCATGAAAATCCATATCCCTCTCAGGATTTGAACCCACGCGGTGAGGGGCCTTGTGATTTCAACTTCTGTACTCTAACCACTAGGCCACAGAGGCCCCCTTTACTATATTTGTTTTACATGGATTATGAATGAAACTTAAAGCTTGTTCAAATTCACTCTCAATGATTGTTTCCTGGATACCAAACCAGTACTCACGCCAATTTATAGGTTAATCCCAGAAGTTTTCACCTCGCCTAACAGGGCTTCGAACCCGGGACCCTCTGCACAAGAGGCAGCCGCTCTACCTCTGCACCACTGTCACTCACAAAACTTATTAAACTTATCTATTTTACATCTATTGCGAAACAAGTGTTACAACTGTTCTCAATTCTGCTTCCTGGATACATAACCAGTACTCATGCTGAAAGTGGATTAATGAAAATTAGCGAGGCAGATCCCCCACTCAAAGGATTGGAACCCATGACCGTCTTATCCTGAAGCCGATACTCTACCCATGGACCACTGTCTTCCCCATGTGGTACAATCATAACCAACCAACAATTGATAAAAGATGCTATGAAAACGTTATGTTGAAACTAAGTGCATCTGAAACCTAACAAGAGAGAAAATTGTTATTTGCTCAATTTATCTTGTTTACAAAATCTTTTCAAGCTGGTTTTATGATATTTGCTAATTTATTGTTATCCAAAAATAGGTAGAATTGCTCACCCCTTATTTTAGCTATAGCATCATTCACTGTCTTGCCAATTATAACGTCATGGACACCACCATGTTCTAATTCAGTTTCAATTTCCGGCTGAAAAAAAAAAATGTTTGAAGGTTACCATGGTTGTCAGATGGATTATCAATGTTGTCTGATTTGAAGTTCAAAGTTGTATGATCAATTATCAAGGTCATTTAATCAATTATCAAGGTTTTCTGATCAAAGAAATTGCAACCCCTGATCTGTACTCTGACTGATATTCTTATTCATTTAAAGGTACTTGTTTGCTGATGAAATGAAATTTAAACTCAAAATAAAGTGTTGTTGAAACAATACAGTTTTTGAACTGTTGTTTGATATGCAACAAAAAGTAGCTATTGATAGCATAATTATTTCAGGAAGCGTCAATCTATAATACAACATACTGTTTATGAGGTACATTTCAAAAGCGATGTCATACATTAGGATTAAGAAATACATGTTTATTTACTTTATATGCACTTTAAAGAATTAAAAAGAGTCTAATTTTACTTCCACCTACTGCACATCATAAACAAATAAAGCTGTTGAGTAGTTTCAAATAAATGAATTTCAACTTCCAAATTTCCTCACATGTGTCAACAAGCACCTTTAATACTGCCTCACTTACCTTACTCAACTACATCAGATGGCTAAAGCTTGTGATGAGCATTGTTGCCTTTAATCGCAATGGTTTGCATAAAAACCATCAAAGTATTTTATAACACAATGCAATTGGCACATTACTTGTTTTTCAGACCTTTTCTTCATGCGTTTGTTTAATATAGATATCTTTATTCATATATACATGTTCTTAGTAATGACCTAAATAACTTTTTATATCTTCTAAGTACAATGATCTATCTCTAAACTTTGAGGGGTGGTAAAGCACCATATTTATTGATACTTGCTTTTTGCAACAGGGGACATTGATACCAATAGTGGAAAGGATAATGACTGTAAAGATTAATTTACTTTTATTCATGCAAATTGATGTCCCTTCTTCAATAACATATATTGTTTCTTAGAGTTTGAAATATATGGCAGATTAAATAAGACTTACCAAAACACAAGCCATTCCAAAGAATACTCCTTTCCTCTTGAAGTCTACCAGCAGTTCAATGATTCCCTTAAATATATAGATCATACATCATCAGAAATTCCATCTTTTTGCCATATAGAAAGAACATTCAAGTGCTCAATATAGACTAGATTCAAATTCATTTATGCCCATGATAAAGAAAATTGAAATTTTATACAAAAAAGTTTCAATTACGCCCTAAAAAATAAAGCAGGATTGATTTATCACAGGAAGCTTATTCATGTAATTAAAGGCAACAAAGTAAGACATGAACACATGAAATTCACTAATATCTTTTAAATGAATAACCCAAAAGTCTGTACTTTTATAAGCATTCCAAGTAAAAGAACCTTACATGACAAGCACCAGAGATGAGGAAATCTCACAATCCCAAAATCCCAGTCGAAAATTTGGCGTTTGGTAAAGGGTTAAGTGCAACAACATACCTGTATAGTGGAGTAATCCAGTCCGCTAGCAAGATGAGAGCAATCAAGAATCACAGATCTGGCCTTTTCCTCATCTTTAAGAGAAAACAATATGCGAGTAAATATTCATAACCAATGATCCAAAATAAACATAAAGAGCAAGGACCATGAGGTTTTATTTTATATCTTTTTTGGACCATGGGGTTTTACTCTATATCTTTTTGGACTATGAGATTTTATTTTATATCCTTTTTGGCTTATGGGGTTTTATTTTATATCTTTTTGAAGGCACTTTAGTCTTATTCAACGCCATTGTGAAAATGAGTTGCATGCAACTTGAGAATTAAATAAAGTGCATGTTTCACTCATTACTAAACAATAACAACATTTTACCACTTTGTTGCGAACAACTCTGGAAAACATTGTGGGAAAGGACATAATGGCTCGTAACCTGCAATTTCTCCTTTTCCCACAATGTTTCTACCATGTCAGAAGTTTATCTTTCAATTTCATCACATTTTGAAATGTCGTTTGCAAACTCTTTAAATTTGGGACAGTCGAAAATTTGGCATTTGGTAAAGGGTCCACTTATTGCGTGCCTTTGGTACCATGTAATGCAAGTACTAAGCTTATACAATATAGGTACAGTCCTTGTCTTAAATCATTGCTGTCATGATCCTGGATTACATTACTCTTTTTTGTCGTCTTATTCAAAGAGGTCGAAAATTCATTTGTATGATAGGACAATAGTTTGCATATAGAGTAAGAAGGGTTTATATTTCATCTTTATTCATTGTCATTTGTACCATGACGGTAAGATAATTTATGTAGTTGCACTTTTCTGTTGCCTTTAGCTTTTAGTTCCATGTATTTTCACTGTTATATTAGCCTAAGTATTTACCTTTATTCATTGCCTTTAGAACCTTGGCTTGCATATACTCAGCGGACGGATACAGAATAGACTGGCTCACTGTCACCACTGCATAATCAAGTTCCTGAACCTGAAAACAAAAACATTGTATCAGCATAAAATTCTGAAAATATTTAAACATTTGAAGCAGACACCGTTTAAAGGTCCCTGTTCAAAGATGTCAGGAAGTAAATTTCTTTTCTTAAAAACTCACAATGGCTGTATTTTTATATGATACACACTGAATTACAACTTATTTAAAGCAAAATTACATCATTTTTAATTCTTTAAAGTCTGTATACAGTAAATTAACATGATATCTAATCCAAAAGCATGACATTGCAATCTGGAACATATTGCGGTATTGGTTTGTTGTTGATTTAATACATTAAATGATCAAAGAGTACCCAATACTCTTTGTATTGTATTTACATGTATGCGTTATAAAAACCTTTAGAAGTTTTCATTAAAGACAGCAAGTTAGAATGATACTGAAATCGGTCCTCAACCCTTTACCAAACACCAAATATTCAACAGTCCTAAATTGAAAGAGCTTGCAGACGTCATTTCAAAAAGTGATGAAGTGAAGATCTTCTGATAGGGCAGAAAACATTGGGGGAAAAGGAAAAATTGCTCATTATGAGCAATTTCTCCTTTTCCCACAATGTTTTCCAGATTCATCTACAACAAACTGGTCAAATGTTGTTATTGTTTGGTAATGGGTTTATTAACAACTTAATAATTGGAGTATACATACAGATATCTTAGGCCTTGCCACAGGGTACAGCAGTATCACTATATGAATACCAATTCCAATCAATATACCATACTGAAATAAAAATCACATAACTTTGATGTAAATCTTTTAATAAAAACATTCCCATCAGACTTGGAACCAGTTTAAATAGAAAATATTTGCAAACAACAATACAAAATTGTAAATAACAACATTTCCTTTGTGATATTTGCTAGAAACTTTTCCCCACTAAAGGAGGCAATGCTAATAACTATCAATGTCTAAATTTGTAAAAGTTTTCTTTTAAGTTTTTTTGCTGCAGTCTGATCGATACATTAATTGCAGCATAAATAATGCATACAATGAATCATATGTCTATGAAATGTTATAAGATTTTTAATGTCCTAATATATTCAATGCCTGCTACAATCTTTTACGACTTGGACAGCAAGACTTCTGTTTCAAAAGCCTTAAACTTTACCAAGATTTCCTGTAATTGTATTGGTCTGTTGTACAACTTATAAAAAAATTGATAAATGCAAATGAGAAACTGTTTGGTACTTTGAATTGGACCATATCTTTTGCAGATATATTTGTATATGTTATTGCAGATATATTTAGTGGGCGACAGTGGTCCAGAGGTAGAGCATTGGCCTCTTGTACCGAGGGTCCCAGGTTTGAATCCCTGTTAGGCAAGGTGAAAATTTCCGGGACTAACCCACAAATTGGCACAAGTACTGGTTTAGTATCCAGGAAGCAGTCATTGACAGTGGCTTTGAACAAGCTTTAAACTTCCTTTACAATCGATGTAAAACAAATAAAGTAAACAAATATATACCTATAATTTGCACAGCGATAAGTAAGATCTGTATTTGACAGGTAGACTCTTAAAATTGTGATTATTTAATACTTATTTCTTACCTCTAAACCAATGATAAATGATGGAAGGAATGTGAAAACCCAAGGTAATAAGGCAATCTCTGAAAGAAAAAGTGACATTCAGTTAATCCATGAAAATTTGACAATGACGAAAACAAAGTATGAACAAATAACATGTGCTTCACAAACTTGAGTTTAAAGCATTGCAGCAAAAAGAAGGAATTGATTGGTTTAACCCTTTACCAAACAATAATGACATTTCACCAATTCATTGCAGACAGCTCTGGAAAACATTGTAGGAAATGAGGAAATTGCTTGTAACAAGCAATTCTTCCTCTTCCCACAATGTTTTCTACCCTGTCAGAAGAATTGATTATTTTCCAATTTCATCACATTTTGAAATCTATGCAAACTCTATCAATTTGGGACAGATGAAATTTTGGTGTTTGGTATAGGGATAAGCAATTCTTACTATTGTGAGAGTGGTTTCTCAAATTGTCTATAGCAACAAGTACTTCAAAGTGTCTGGTTATGGTGTGGGCGATTGGATACTCACAGAAATATAGAAATAGTCGAAAACATCAAATTTCACCAATCTATCTGTGAAAACTTCTTCATCTTCATTGAACAAACATTTTAACCCTTTCACATATACACTAATCTCAAACATATTTCAATGAGAAAACCTCAGAAAAAATTGCTTTTAAAAAATGAAATGTATTTTTGTTGAATTGTACCGTTTTGCTATATACAATGATTTTTTGTTAAATGTAATATAGATATTGTAATTGTAGTGTAATAGAAGAAATTGGTCAGCATGAAAAACTTTCCTTTCGGTCAAGATGATCTTTAGTCAAAATCACTTCTTAGCAACTGTCACATGCCTTACTTAAGCACATTGGGATCAATTCAGGCACCAAGGGACTGCTTATTTTGAAGTCCAAGTGCTGGTGTTCAACAGCACTTAACCCATTACCAAACCATAATGACGTTTAACCACTTTGTTGAAGATGACTCTGGAAAACATTGTGGGAAAAGGAGAAATTGCTCGTAACGAGCAATTTCTCCTTTTCCCACGATGTTTTCTGCCCTATCAGAAGATTAATTTTCCAATTTCATCACATTTTGAAATGTCGTCTGCAAACTCTTTGAATTTGGGACAGTCGAAAATTTGGCGTTTAGTAAAAGGTTAATCAATATCACTTCTTAGCAGCTGTCACCTGTTTTACTTAGGGATCAATCACAAAATTCCATGCATAGGAATGGCATATCACATAATCTTACTTTGAATTTTCCAGAATTTTGGTATAATTTCATAATCCACCATTGGAATCACAGCAGAGATGATGACCGCGGACAGGGCCGCCTTTGGGATGTATTTAAACAGTGGTGTGAGGAAGAGAAGGGACAACATGACCACACCCCCTGTGAACATCCCGCCCAGGGGCGTCCGTACACCGCTCTGGGAGTTTACAGCAGTCCTGTAGAGTAGATCAATAATATCATACAACACCTATGATTTATCTTTAGGTCAGTATTAGTCTTTTGAATTCATAATGAAAGGTGTATAATTAGATAGTTTCAATGACCACCAAAAAGAAAAGGGTTTAGATAATTTTAGAAGAAAGCAAAGGAATCCTTGATTTTGTTTTTAAAAGGCCTTTCTTACAAATTGGGATTTTAACTTTTTAAAATAAATAGTCCTCTACAGATACAATGACAACACTATTTCTAAAGTAACACAGCACTAAATAGTTTACAGCTTCCTAAACCCCTTAATAATCGTATAAAAAAGATATGGGCCGGGTCACACGAAAAGGGGCACTCGGACATATATAAAAAAAGCGCTGACTCAGCTCTATCTTAGCGCTTTTATTCCAGCATCTAGTCACGAAAGTTATCATTTGTATTTATTTAAAGGTATAACTGGATGTCCTCTATGATGGCAAACAGTGTAGCCCCAGACCAGCCGCCACGTCAGTGACGTGGCAGCTGGTCTGGGGCTACACTGTTTGCTGTGTCCGAGTGCCCCTTTTTGTGTGACGTGGCCCATATACATCATTTTTATTGTACATATTGCAAACTATTTAAACGGGAATGTTTTGTAAACAACAAGCTAAACTTAGAAAAAGGTGTGCTATTTTTACATATTATTATCACATGAGTCTTTGAAAATGTTAGCAGCTCCTGAAATTCTGTGTTTATCTATAAACAGGCTTTCCCATAGAAGCACTGATAGGCGTGAAGGCGTCTCATTTCGCATTATTAAACAAAATTACATAATCATAGCAATTTATAAGTAGAAAATGAAAATTGTCTTTGGTTTAGTGACAATTATTGTTAATATAAAATGTATCAATTCTATCAAAGTATCATCAAATAACATCATTAGTATCATCATGGATAAAATAAAATACAATAAAGATCAATAACATAACATAAATTTCCTTTAGTACTTCTTAAAAAGAACAAACCTGACACTTTCTTCACATTCAGCAAACACCATGATGGTCTGTGCAATGGATTTCATTAGCTTTAATTGAGTGGGAATAACAATAGAAAAGGTAATTAAGTATACATGTACCTGGAGAAACTTCCCGTTACTGGGTACGCTGATACAAAACAACCTGCTAGATTGGCACAACCTGAAAGGAATAAATCCGCTGCTTAAAAGTGCTTGTTCACAGATGGGTAAATTTCAAAGTCAAAATAAAATGCAACACCAATACAGTTTTTGTATTGTTTTGTCTGTAGATCTCAAAAGTGCAGTCAAGCTTTTGGATTAAAATATTAAATGTTAACTCACTGTATACATTGTACACACTTAAAATAATTAAAAACAATATCATTTTGCTTCCAATAACAATTCTTCAGTGCATATCATATAACTATACATCTGATATGTATTTTTAAAGAAAAAGATAAAACTTCCAAATTGCCTCTCATCTGTGAACAGGTGCCTTTGAAATCAATAATACCTCACTTTGTTGCATCTGCTGTAGGGGTCCAAGGGTGCGACTGTGATAAAAGGATAAACTGCTTTTTATAAGAAGTTGTTTTATAATAAAGATTGGGCTTTTTCCATGGTAATTTCTTTTTATATGTTGTTGCCTTCAATTTTGAAAAGTCACAAAAGGGAGCATGCTAAACAAATATAGACAAAATCAAAATGAACCCTTTTGCAGAAACATTTAATAAAAAATGTGAAACAGGAAATCTCATATGAGAATGTTGGTTAAATGGCCCCTGTATTGTAAGAAAATAGAAACAAAAGTGAATACCTATTGCTATCAACTCTTGATTTGGAATAATCTTGTAGTTGTTTTGGCGAGCTGGAATAAAGTTGAAATATAGCTTTAAAATGACTATCACACATAATATTATGCGTGAGTAACAAAGGTTAAAAAGACAATTTAAACTGTTATGTTATGGATTGTATAGAACGAAATAACAAAGCCCTTGCTCTAACTGAACTATCTTAATGATACTATTCCTAAAGCAACTAGCGATGAACTAACAAGAGATAAATAAGGCATGCATGACATTTATAAAGGGGAAGGGAATTAACACTTGTAAGGCTTATTCAATTTAGCCATAATGTAACATGAACAATACTCAATACTAAAACATGAAAATTTTTCGATATCCACATTTTAAAGATGTTGAAAACCTGTGTTTTCATTGAAAAATTGTAAAACGAACAACAGAGCATGCAGTGTTTTGAATGAACAACTTGGTTTATAATTGGTAATGGGAAGCGCAAGGCGCGTCCTGGTACCGGTACAATGTACTTATCATTCATGAAAATTTCATAACTTCACCTTTGAATACTAAGAATAGTATGAGTTCCTTACCAAATGTTTTCCCGATGGCAATTGTTTCAACCAGTCCAAGAATTGGCACTATGAAAAGTCCTGTTCCAACTCTCTGAAAACATAATCAAAAATACAGATTAGTATTGCGACTGGTTCAATTAGAAGTAACAGCATGCAACAATTATATAAAGTATAAAAAAATAAAAATTAATTTGCAGAAAGACCTTTTGTCCAGGGGTAGAGTTTTGGTCCTCGGGCACACGAGTTAAGAGTTTGAATACCGTGCAAAGTAAGGCAATTTGTGAAACATTTCATTAATCTACATTCGACCTAGTACTGCTTCTAGTCAGGATGGAGAATCAAAAGTGATTAATCTATGACTGTAAGCTGTAAGAACGTGTTTCACAATTGATCCCTTAGTAGAAAGTTTAAGATTAACTATCATATGTAGCAAAGTAAGGTACGTAACCTTTTACGAAACGCCAAAGATTCGACTGTTCGAAATTGGAAGAGTTTGCAAACGACATTTCAAAATGTAATGAAATTGGAAAATAATCTTCTGATAAGGCACAAAACATTGTGGGAAAAGGAATAATTGCTTGTTAAGAGCAATTTCTCTTTTTCCAACCATATTATCTAGAGTTGTCTGCAACAAACTGGTAAAATGTCATTATTGTTTTGTAATGGGTTAATTATTCTATGATTAATCTAAGTTTTAATAACACATTTCACAATCAAACTGATAAAGGAAAGTCTAAACTTTAACATAAGATGAAGCAAAGTGAGGTTTTTTAAATGAGCGCATGATTTATTTCAAAACAGAAGTAGATATCTTATCAAGCTGGCATATTCACTTGATAAACAAAGGTCAGGATTACTTACGCTGAATATATCGGCTGTCGTCACAGTTACATTACCATGATGTACAGTAAGCGCTGGAGGTTTAAAGGGAGGTAATCCTTTCTTGATCTCTCCAGTTATAGAAATACCTTTGCCATGGCCATATTGTAGCAAAATGGCGGTAAAAGCACCTGCCGATACAACTATGATGGCATTCGCCGCTAGAATAAAAAATCATAGTAAATACTTAAAAACACTATAGCTCTTATTTTTGAAAAACAACTATACAACTATGATGGCATTTGCCGCTAGAATAAAAAATCATAGTAAATACTTAAAAACACTATAGCTCTTATTTTTGAAAAACAACTATACAACTATGATGGCATTCGCCGCTAGAATAAAAAATCATAGTAAATACTTAAAAACACTATAGCTCTTATTTTTGAAAAACAACTATACAACTATGATGGCATTAGCCACTAGAATAAAAAATCATAGTTATTACTTTGAAACACAATAGCTCATATCTTTGGAAAACAACTATACAACTATGATGGCATTTGCCGCTAGAATAAAAAATCATAGTTATTACTTTGAAACACAATAGCTCATATCTTTGGAAAACAACTATACAACTGTGATGGTATTCGCCGCTAGAATAAAAAATCATAGTTATTACTTTGAAACACAATAGCTCATATCTTTGGAAAACAACTATACAACTATGATGGCATTTGCCGCTAGAATAAAAAATCATAGTTAATACTTTGAAGCACAATAGCTCATATCTTTGGAAAACCCAAGGATTCAATGTAATATTTTTGCGGTGAATATACCCTTGTCTCTTTCTGAACACTTGATTATTTATAAAAAGTATATAAACTATATATCCTTAACATGAAGGTCTTTGTGTTGAATATGTTTTTGAAAAATTTGCTATAAGCAATGAAAATGTTGTTTAATGCCAAAAATATTGAATTTATTAGCTGCATTTTTACAAGTTTTGAAACCTTTAGTGGGGAACATAGAAGTATTACTATTTATGCCAATATATGCAAAAATTGGTTCAATTGTTCCAAACAAAAGGTGATAAAGTACTATAAGACATTGCTTAAAAACTCAAATAAGGGTTTGCATTTAGAAATAACTTGATCACTACAACCTCCTGAAGAAGATTTGTAACCATTACAATTTTAGTAAATTACTCTTTCTTCTCTATTCTTCAAGAATGTCAAAATATTGCCATGTATTATTGTTAATATGTACATGTATGTATATGACTAGAAGCTGCATACGCTTACAAATAAAATTTTCTTCAATCAAAAATGAAAATAAAAAAAGAATGAAATTATCTTCAAAGAAATATCATTTTCATAAAGTTAATGATCAGCGGCTATCATGTTGGCCAGTCACATCATTTTATACAACACATAGAAAACCAACTATGCAGACTTTCAAAAAGGAATAAATATAGCTTCAACCATCATGACAGCAGAACAACTTTCTTTTATTCTTACATAAAAAAGTAGTCAGTGACAGACATACTTGAACATCTGTTATGACCATCTTCAACAGACAAAAAATTCTTCCAACTAAACAAGGGAAAATGTCAAAGACCTTTTATGCTTAACTCTTCAACATATTATACAAGGTAATCTGAAAGATATAATAAATGCATTTAACCCTTTACCAAACACCAAATTATCTCCTGTCTCAATTGGGACAGTTTGCAGAAGACAATTCCAATGTGATGTAATTGAAAAAATAATCTTCTGATAGGACAGAAAACATTTTGTAAAGAGCAATTTCTCCTTTTCCCACAATGTTTGCCGAGTCGTCAGCACCATACTGGTAAAATGTAGTTATTGCTTGGTAATGGATTAAACACCCAATATGTTACATACCTATTCCTATAAGCCAGACAAATTTCTTCCAAACCTTTCTTCCCACACTCTCTGTCTCACCATCCAGAACTTCTCGCCACTTTATTTTACGTGTTTGCTGGAAATGGAACATAAATAATTTCATCAACTATTACTTATTCTTCAATGAAAGAAAGAATGAACGAAAACCTATCTGAGGAAGTTCTATATTTATCGAGCAATTCTGTGTGATCTCTTATAAAACAACTGATATTATATAGGTATGAAATGATGAAAGAAGAAAGACTAATAATAAAGCTCTTTATCCCATTACCAAACAATAACAAAATTTGACAAGTTTGTTGCAGACGACCCTGGAAATCATTGTGGGAAAAGGAGATATTGATCTTAACAAGTAATTTCTACTTTTCCAACAATGTTTTCTGCCCTCTAAGACGATTTTTTATTCATTTTCATCACCTCATCATGATGCCTGCAAACTCTTTCAATTTGGGACAGTTGAAATATTTGGTGTTTGGTATAGGGTTATGAGAGACGGTTAAGAGAATAGGTTTGAAATATTATTGTCTTATATTCATGTCTTGGGGCAACAATTTATTTTGGTGGAGGATACAGTCTAAATAATATTTCCAAACTTACATGAGATGTATTTATCAATCATCACATGTCTAAAATGTTTCTTTTTATCATAGCCATCTGCTGTTGCATTCAATTTGAACAAATTCAATAGTTTAAGCTTATCTATTTTACATTGAGTGTGAAACAAGTTTTTCAACTTAGATAAATCACTCTTGATTCTATTTCCTGGATACTACACCAGTACTCGCCCCGATTCGAGGGTTAGTCCCGGCAATTTTCACCTTGCTTTATACTGATTCGAACCCAGGACCCTTGGTATGAGAGGTAGACGCTCTGCCTCTGCACCACTGTTGCCCACAAATCCAATATGACCATAATGGGGAAACATAGTATCAATATTCAGGCAGATAGAACTTAGGAATAACTCACTTTAAGTAGCATGAGAATAATGAAAGACGTTAATCCAATAGCAAGGTCTTCCAAACTGAAAAATGAAAATAGAATAATCATAGATAATCATTCAAACCACGGATATATAAACAGAGCATTCTAACATAATCATTCAAACTAAAATGACAAAACAATCCTCACAGATTTGTCGATAACTTTAAACATATTTCACTGCCAAAATTCTTTTAGACAATTACAAATAAAAAATATTATAAAGTTATGACAAAAGGGCCACAAGTTCATACTGTTTGAACTACACATATACATTGTAGATATATATGTAATACCTGCTTTAACCTATCAAAGATTAAATTACGTTTAGACCAAATTTGAATACATGGCTTCTGGCAAATTCTTTTATTAATTAGGTTTAATGATATTCTTCAGAAAATGCAAAAATGTTTTGCAGCTGTACTGTTGTTTGAGACATAATGATTACTGGAGAGCAGCTATTTGAAGTGAATTCAGTACATATTTAGATATAAGACCTGATTCACAAAACCATGTATTGTGATCCAAAAGTACTGCACCTGTTTCAAAATACATTACATGCTGTCTGTACATACTTAAATATTTTGACAAATTTTGGATCATTTTTTTTTTAATAGCCATTTTCATTAAATGTTATATCACAATAAAAAAGACTGTAATTTGTCATAAACGATTAAACAACAATTTATTTTGACTTGCAAATTAATCATCATACATCAAAGCACTAGTTTGATACCATTGCAAAATTTGCTTTTGTCACAATGTTTTTTAGAAATATGTTTAAAGCATATGCAGGTGTAGCCATCTTTATCAAAATAAAGATCAAATAGTCTGCTACAAAACATGATGTCCCCCATAAATCGATTAAAATCATAAGCTGGTAAAACTTACTTTGTTTCTGGTATTTTCTTAAATGTTTCGTAGACCTGATGTAAGAACTCTCGTGGAATATTTTCCAATCCCAGAATGCCTTTCACTTGTCCAAATGCGATGGTAATGGCGGCAGCAGACGTGAATGCATTGATAACAGGATACGATATAAAGCTCACAAGAATTCCTGAGGAGGAAAACATTCAAACTAATGACTTAACCATTACAGTGCTGGAACCAACTTCATGCTTATGCATACAAGTTTATATCACAGGCCAGCCGCCAAGTTAATTTGAAGCTGTCCTGTGATCTAACCTACTCTGGGTATCTTTCCAAAATTAAGCAGATATTTTCCCCACGTTATCCAGAGTCGTCTCAAACAAACTGGTAAAATGTTGTTAATCTTTGGTAATGGGTTTACCTGACCATGAATGGTAGTGTGCTTGTTTGAAGATAAAACCTTTTTCTTGTGATAAAAATCATTAAGATGGTATGAGTTTTGTATGCAGAGCCCAAATATTCCTATTCTGACTTGCTGCCAAAACAGCAAAATTGAGAAAGGGTTATAGTGTAATAGCTATAACGAATATGTTAGTATTCCAACAACGACTCGCTTTAGATTAAGCTAATAATGAGACTGGGTTAACATGGAAAAATAAGACTGTTTCAAAAAATATTTTATTGTATTGGGGTCCTGTGTGGCTCAGTGGTTAAGGTGGTTGACTTAGAACTCGGGGTTGCCAGGTTTGTGCCCAACCTAAACCACTGGTTTCATGAGAGTGGCCTTTAGAAAGTCATTTCAAAGCCCTTGCCCAGTACTGGTGGATCAAGGAAAGCCATAGGAGTCAAAGGCTTTGGCCTTTATCCTGTACCTAAACGGTCAATGGTAAATATTGTCAGGCCAGTAGTTGCAAGAATAATAATTTAAAGGAAATAGCTAGAACATTTCCTTAAAGCCGTAGGAGTCACAGGCTTTGGCCTTTATCTTGTACTGAAATGATAAACAGTGTATAAATCATATGTTTCCTGGTGAATCGCACCCAAATACTTACCAAGGTGAAATACGCCGAGAAGCAGTTGTACTACACCACATGCCAAGGAGAGAAACACGGCGTAAGTTGGATCACTGGGTCCGTAAGGTGAGGTACCATAGGTTTCCGTCATGATTGACATGATGGCGGTGGGTCCCAGGGTGATGTCCTTGGCTGAACCCAGGAATGTATACACAAAACAGCTGACGAATGCCGAGTACAAGCCATACTGCAGGAGAATTAAATCGTAATGAGAGCTCAATGCAAGACTATATAATGGTAAATGCTTCTTCATGTTCATGGACCACGGTACCGTTTTACTAAACAACTTAAGAAAAATATTTGCGCAAGTCATAACTGATACACATGGATAGTATATTTAATGAAAGTGCAATATTGAAATGTGACATGTCATTGGAAGCATCACGGAGAGACGATTCCCATGATGTGTTACTTTGCAATATTGCTTCGCCCAATATTGAAATAAGAGGAATTGATGTTTTAGACTTACGCAAATCTTAAGCGTAAACTGTTTAGTAAAACGGTACCCAGCAGTTTAAGATGGTATGTCTGACAAGTACATCAGATCACTCGTTGGATCGCTGAAATTCACATAAGAGCCCGGGTAGACCAAAAAAACAAAAAAACTTTAAGATGAAGTGTTAACCGGTTACCAAATGCCAAATTTTCTTTTGTCCCAAATTGAAAGAGTTTGCAGACAACATTTCAAAATGTGATGAAATTGAATAATAATCTTCTGATATGGCAGAAAACATATCGTTAAGAGCAATTTCTCCTTTTTCCACAATGCTTTCCATTGTCGTCTGCAACAAACTGGACAAATGTCGTTATTGTTTGTAATGGGTAAAATCAGTCTTCACGCCCTCGTAAGATTTGTGTGCTCTTCAAAATTGAGAAAATAGATGATAATTAAAGAGAATTAAAGATAAAAAGAAAAGTGAGTGTAAGGAAACCATTGCCACAAAAGAAGAAAGTTTTTATCCTATTGTTAAAATTATTTTTCACATGGACCCCACAGCATAAAGTTAAAGAAAGATTGGTCATAGTAAGTAATTTATCCTGTGGTTCCATCATTTTCTATCCACTAGTACAATGTAGTAAATGGTTAGGCCACTCACTTGTTTATCTAGGTTAGCTATAGTGGCATACGCGAGACCCTGGGGTAGAACAGTCAAGGCTACTGTCAATCCAGCAATGAGATCACTCTGAAGGTCATGAAATCTGAAAGAGACAAACATTTATCCATTCCCTGGTCTCACCTTGATATGCCAAAGCAGAATAACCTTAAATATCTGCTTAATTTTGATGAGGAAAGATACCCAGAGTAGCAAACAGGTTTGTTTGCTCAGAGCCCAGCAGCCAATTTACTTGGCGACTGGCATGGATCTAACCTGTTTGCATATGCAAGAAGTCAATTCCAGCCATATTAGAGTTAGAAGACAATGTGACAAAAAGATATATAGTTTGAAAAACCTGTAAAACAAATGATAAATAATTGAACATCAATAAAACAAATGATAAATAATTGAATAATAGAACATAAACTGTAGAAAAAATTGTGAATAATTGAATAAACTAGAACAAATCATAAATAATTGACCAAACTGTAGAACAGATTGTGAATAATTGACTAAAATGTAGAACAAATCATATATCATTGACTAAAATGTAGAACAAATAATTAATCATTGAATAAGATGTAGAACAAATCATGAATCATTGAATATAATGCAGAACAAATCATAAATAATTCATCAAACTGTAGGACAAATCATAAATAATTGACTAAAATGTAGAACAAATCATAAAACATTGAATAAAATTTAGAACAAATAATAAATTATTGAATAAAATGTAGAACAAATAAAAAATTATTGAATAAACTGTATAACAAATTATATATAATTGAATAAACTGCAGACCAAATCTTAATTAATCCAATAACTGTAGAATAAAGCAAAGAAAATTGTTTAAAACAGCTGTACAATGCAACATATCTTAACAAATGCTTAGAAACAACTTTGAAATTATGATTTAGATTGCTTTCAACTGCACATGGGCTGTATCATGGATGTCTGTTTATTGATGCTGGTGTTTCTCCAATGTTTTATCAGAAAGGATATTGAGCAAAAGAGGCGACTGGCTCAGCAATTAAGGCTCAGGTGACTTTTAGTTAAATGACAGTTTTATGATGATCTGTAACAGTTTTAGATATTCTACTTCTCTAAAATTGGCCTTGTTTACATGTGTGTAAATGCTTTCCTTTATGAACATGTTTGTGACTGGTTTTAATTGAGGGTCTAGAAAGATCAGTTATTAAAACTGAAAGGGTCCATACTTATGCTGGGGTCCATGCTATGTAATATATTAACATATTGACCCCAGGATACATACTAATCCCTGGGGTTAAAATAAATAAAGGAATTTCTTTGTAGACTCAGATATATTTTGTCACAATGGTTGATTATTCATTCTTTTGCATTTGTTCTCAAATGCAAGAATGCAAGGACTAACAAACAATTAACTCTTAAAGCATTAAATGTCTGGGGTAGATATACTCTGTTCAGTTTTAGAGCTAACCTTTATGAAAAGGAATTGTCAACCACTAACTCTTTCAATGTGGATGATAGAAGTGTGAGTAAAGGTTGCCAATGGTGACTTATCATTTTAAAAAAATGCCAATCGTTGCAAAAGCTTACAAATTGAAATTAAAGGAGTCCAAAAATAAAAATCACAGAGGACCATGTTGTGTTGTATTTCAAAATTGTTGTCTCCAATTCGGGCATTCGGAACACCTCGGCCATTTCTTAAAATAACCTCGGAGCCATTTTTGAAAGTAGGTCAGCAACGAAGGGCCAATCGTATCAACTCGGCAATCCCCGTTACAAGCCAGCCGGGGATTACCGGAAAGAGCTGATTGACAAAATATGAAACAAAGATGTGTTCAAATGATCATCTTTAATGAAAAGGGTAAAAAAAACATTTAATTGTGATATATAACCAATTTGTGTGTATTTAAATACATATTTAGTGCCTGTGTGCATTTTGCGTTATCTGCCGGAAATAAGGCGAATTACCCCAGGATTTCTGGTGTTTTTATGTACTGCCTACGAGGTATATCTACCGACTTGTTACAGGGATTGCCGAGTAGATACGATTGCAATTTGGGCTGAGCAAAGGTTTATTGTTATATGCAAAAGTCTTTTGCTGAAAATGAATATACTGAAATTACATTTAAATGATGATACTACATGGTATCTTGAACCTATTTCCTTTTCAGACATGTTGTGGACCAAAATCAAAGCAAAACCAAGTACAATTTCCCCTTCATTTTTGTTTGAAAAAGACTATCATGAAGATTTGTTATTTTGTGCCCATCAATGATTCTGTTATAATTGTATAACAATTGTCTTTTTTGTGTGAAATAGATAAGATTATGATTTTTTAGAGATGTTGTGGACCACAATCAAAACACAGTATTATGTTTCCTTCCTTGTACAGACTTAAAAAAGCCAAGGTCTTTTTCGTCTGAAAGAGAAATGATACTTCACATCCTGGTACATATCTAAATAAAGGAGATAGCCCCAGCCGTGGTACGCAGTATTGACTCGGATTCCATTGTGTATCATATGCCACAAGTCGGACAAACAAAGTATCCGATTCCACAAAAACGATGCCCTCCTAAACTTAACAAATAACAAATACCTTATCTTTAATCATACCCTCAATGTGCTTCAAGGACATTTTGAAATGGCTTCCATCGAAACACATTAAGCAGTTGTAATTGGTTTCTGAACCTTTGCTTTGATAGTACAGTCTAACTTGTGTTAAGCAGCCACCCTTTTAAGCAGCAAACCTGCCTTAAACAACCACTACAGAAAGTCCCATTGTTAGATTTATAGTGTACATCAATTTGTGTTAAGCAGCCAACCTGTCTTAAACAGCCAATTTACTCTGTCCGATAGGGTGGCCTCTTAACACAAGTTTGACTGTACACTGTTTTCAACAGAACCTTTGTCACTTTGTAGTTGTCAGAATGATTTCCATGTTATTGGCATTTCATCATCAGTAAAGCATGGTGTTTTAAACTCGTTTCCACCTGCAGACAGCATTTTTTTTAAAACTTGAAGCAGATGACTTTAGAAAAGCTTTGTAAACATGTGAAAAACCTTTTAGTCCTTCTGTTGGTAATATGTGAACAGATTGAAAAAAAGCATTGTGGCAAAAGGAGGAATTGCTTGTGACAAGCAATTTCTCATTTTGCCACAATGCTTTTTAAAAGTGGTCTGCTGCAATATGCACAATATGCTGTTAGTTTGTAATGTGTTGAAGCCATGAAAAGCAAAAGTGAAATTCAATACATGTATGTTGATAGACATGACAAAATCGAGCAATATTGCATATATATCAAACAACAGCAATATAATGGAGAGAGCCAGTTTACCAATACCAATTCAAAAAAGAGAAAATGGACATAGCCCCCACTGTCACCACTATTCAACCAATCATGCAATTAAGGGTAATTTCCAGACGGCCAGAGGAAGGCAATTGTACCACAATCTTTTGATTAGCCCTATCATGGAAATACAGCCTGATACAATCAATGAATTCTGTAAGTTGTTTTTTCTTAACCCATTACCAAACAATAATGACATTTAACTACTATGTTGCAGAAGACTCTGGAAAACATTGTGGGGCAAGGAGAAATTGCTATTAACAAGTTATTTCAAATTTTCCCACAATGCTTTGTACCGTTACAGAAGATAAATATTCAATTTCATCAAGTTTTGAAATGTCGTCTGCAAACTCTTTCAATTTAAGACAGTCGAAAATTTCGCGATTGGTAAAGGGTTAAACACATACTTCCATTGCCAAACAATGGATATTTTGGATACTGACAATGTTTTATCTGACAACCAACATGGATTCAGAAAGAAAATAAATAGAAAGCCAGCTGATCCATCTTTCCCAGGACTTGTCAGGAGTGCCCAACGACGGTAACCATCCAGATGTAATCCCTCTGACTTCCAGCAAGGCATTTCTTATTATTTCTCATCAATTCCTATAGCATCAGAGGGAATGTCATACATTGAAAAGGATTATCTGCCATGTACTAGTCATGTAGACAAAACAACAAAGAAGGCAAACAACAACTAAGTATTCTTAAGAAGAATGGAAAGCTGTCCATACAACATTAAGGTCAAGTCAAGTAAAATGCTTGTCAAACCTGGTCTTGAATACCCCGACATAATGTGGGATCATTTTATACTTTCTATACAACTAATATTTCAATGTACAATAACGCAGATTCAAGTAGTCAAAAGAAGTGTAGTACGTTATTTCAGAGGCAGCTACAGACAAACAAGTGACACCAACAACTCGATTGGAAAGTTTGGATAGCATACACTGCGAAACAAAATGTACAATTTATGAAGGTTTACACATACACCAAATGACATTTGACCAGCACTTTTCCTTAACCACATGGGTTATAGATTTGGATACATATTCCTCTTACCATTTTGAAGAAGAGACATTCATTAAAAGAACTTTTCCTTCTGCAAACAAGCTCTAGAATAAACTATCTATTCAGCTAACACCAGGAGGAAAGTATTGGTGCTTTCAAGATGGAAAATGCGTGTGGACCATAGACATAGTTAACAAAGCGAGAAAATACGGACTATTTCCTAGCCTAGTCAGCACAGTGAAGTGAATGAATAATGAGTAATTTGGTTTTATTTGGTTTATTTATAGATAAACTGGTTTATTTATAGATAAACTGGCATGCATCAATAGTTGGTGTGTTAATTCAATGGACTAAGGATGCTTCGCACCCTTGGCCCAAAAATGTGTGATTCTATTGGTTAATGTGCTATTTGCTATGTGATACCTTTACCCTCACTCGTGTACGAAAATACCCACTGGAAAATGAAAGAAGAATGGTTGTCTCCAACTCGTGTATTCTGTATTCTAAGTCGTCAACCTCTTTGTTTAATAAGAGACATGGTGGAGCATTTTCATAAACAGTATCGTTCTTTGTAGCGTTCTTTGTGTTAACTTTATACTTATTAGCAGTTTTATCATCTCATAATGAAACTGCATGCAGACGACAACTGATAGAAGGAATGCAAGATTGGCCATATGTCCCCTTTTCATAGGATCAGTTTACTTTCAAACTAGTTCCGATGCAAATGCGCTTATTCTTTAGACAACCAGGTTATTTGGGTGTGGCAATTTCAAAAATAAAAGTTCTTTCTCCCCATGTCAAACGAAAGGTATGTCAAGCGATCGGTGCATTGGTTACGAAATTGGCGCTTTATTTAATAGGGTCAGATTTGGTTTTAAATGGATAAACAAAGCACATTGAATCATCCAGGTAAACTCCGAAATGAACTTACAAATCAAACATGTAGGCTATCTGTGATGAATTCGGCAGAGATCATGTGTTAAGACAGTCTCAAGCACACAAAAGAAAACCTCCGGACTAAACGCAAACTCACTGGCCAGTGACGCAATTAGCTACATTAGAAAATCGCAGCAGAAGTAACCATTGGAAACGTCTCGGAGAAAGTACGATTCCAATGATGTGCTACTTAGCAATATTGCTTAGCCCAATATTAAAATAAGAAGGAATGTTGTCCGTAAATATTGTCCGTAAGTTGTTTAGTAAAAACGGTACCAATAACTAGAATCTGTTGGGGGTTCAAGTACATGTCACCTAATTTGAAATCACAAGACCTCTTTCAGTGTCGGACGGACTTGTGACGGTACAGATAGATTTACGTTTTAGTCTAGTACTGGTGGATCTAGGAAAGCCGTTCCATAACTGAAATACTGTTGATACAGCGTTTAACACCATACATGTACAAAATGTTTACATTTTCACGAGTGAAAGTCTGGGTGAATGGCTGCATGATAAAACCGGTATGTCGAAATAGTGTCAACAAGCTAAAAAAGTGTCAACAACAATAGAAATAGTGTCAACAACTGTAAAAATAGTGTCAACAACTGAATTAATATTGTCAACATGTAACTACAAACTCTTTAGGATGTAAAAATAACTTTTTGATGTTAAATAAGCCAGTGAAATACAAAATGGAAACAAAATGCTAGCTTCACTTCACTCCGTAAATTGGATCAGTATAAAATGCGGTTATTTTCACAAGGTCATTCAAATACGTAAAAATGCAAGTAATGCAGCAGATAGCATACACCATCTTGAATATTCATATGGTAAATGTTTTAATAATAATATTTTCTATCATTGTTTTCACACAGTGGTGAAATGAGAGTGTGGTCATGTTTTTACTGACCAAAAAATGTCCGCTACTTGTATATTATTTTAGGTGTCGATTTTCTTAATACGCATGCTTCCTACGGTTTATTTAAGTTCATAAAATTCGATTTTAACCTCTAAGAACTGTGTAAAAACACATTGGAACTAATTCTGGACTTGTTGACACTATTATTCCTGTTGATGACACTATTTCTATAGTTGTTGACACTATTTTTAGCTTGTTGACACTATTTCGACGTACCCTGATAAAACGGTACACTATCAAAACGACCCACGGTCAGAACGGTTCAGAAATCGGCATAAACGGTCCAATAATTCATCAGATCGGCCAAGTAGTTACTTTTATCGTCTGTCAAATCGGCCACAGCATTGTCTAATATCTTCACAGCTTTTAAAGAAAGGAATGGTATTTCGATGTTTTGATTACTATGCAAATTCTATGAAATTTCAAATGACTAAAATAATCATTACGAAAAAGGGAAGGTTTATCATCGTGGATTATGAAAATCATCTTGGATTATGAAAAGCATCGTTAATTTGCTGGAAGAGCCTCTCCAATGTAAAATTCAGATTTATGGTTTTACGTCCGCGATTTTGTCCTAACCTTTGATATGTATCAGTTTTCTCAAGTCACTTTCAGCCAAGCTGAATCTTAGAAGAGAAAAAAGACAAAATGGCGTAAGAGAAAATGATGGACATGTAACCATTCATCACACTGGCAATTGAAAACAACGCATACAAATTACTTAGTATGACAAAGAAAAAAAGCCCAAAGGATGGTTATGTGTTTACCCTAGAAACTGAAAAAGGCACGAAATACGCAGCCTGCGAGCAAACGATATCAAATGATACAACGGATAATTATTCAACTATCCTGCAATGGGGGCGGAGCTTATGACACAGACTAGGGATAAGGTCAAGGTCAATACATTTTATCTGCTAAGGCCTTGTTTTCTAAAATGCAGTAATACAGAATAATATCCTGTCTCTTCAGATTTATTTCTCTGTCTTATTGTCTAACGCATGATGCGTGAAAACGTTTACTTAGTGACCACTACTGCACCATTGTGTTCGTGCAGGTGCGCTTTGCATTGATGACGTAGACCCCTGAACAGGATGTTATCGCAATTACAAGAAATGTACCGTTCCTCCAAGAATTTACAACATTTGTAGGGGAATGTCTTCAATTTAATCACCATTGTAACTGTTTTCCTTTGATTGATTGCTTTTTCTTTTTAATAAGTTCACTTTATGACAACGTTTCCATAAAGGACATTATGATGTGTTTCGTTTGGTAGAGAGATGACGAACGAATGGAAACTGGAACATTGCTTTGCTTGGGGATATTCACAAACATGATCACTGAACTCTAGGAATAAATCAACATCACTATATTCATTGAATATTCATTCATCATTCTTCATCGAGGAAATCTATAAATTCAAAGAAACGATAAATCTCTATGAACAATTATGTCCTCATTTTCATTTCACTTTCCACTGTGATATTTGATATTTTGGACTCCTGACACACGTGCACTGAGAGGTATGTGGGTAAAGATAAAACCATATCAGAATAAGAAGGAGAGAAGTTATTTGGGTTATCTAGACTGTAATTAAGATACCATGTATCTTCATATAAGTAAGTAAATATACCGTATAAAGTGTAGGCCCACTCTGTACACCAATCCCCGTTTTGGTACAGGATTAAGGTCTAAGCCTTCGACTCCTATGGATTTCGTGGATCAACCAGTACTAGGCTAGCGCTCTGATGTGACTTACCAAATGCCTTGCCCTAGAAACCAGTGGTGTCAGTGGGGTCCGAACCCGGGACCCAAGAGTTCTAAGTCCAAGTCACAAAGGACCCCGATTTAGAGAATGGATCACCTTACATTTTGGAGCATCTAATCGTACGCAGTTATTCAACACATGACACTAACGTTATGTTTGCTTAAGGGTCCATATAAATCCTCTACTTCTTCTTGTACACCACATCAACGGTATTTCACTTATTTTGCTTCGTCCGACTTTATCAATGATGACAGATCCTGACTACAAAAAGGGGTATGTTAAAGGCTCACGAAGGGAGACCAATGCTATATCAAACTATATCATTTGGTAAACTTTTGGTCAGATTTAAATAGCTATCACCAAAGAAACCCATCAGCACAACTTAAATATGAAAGCCAACGAGAAATAAACAAGATTAGTCAGTTTGATATTTTTTAGATTGTCGGATTCTTTCCTTTTGACCTGATCAATTGATACACACATTTTTGAACCGACTAATCAGAATTCATTATTCTAAATATGTAAACAAACAGATTGTTGATAAACATGATTGAATTAAAGAGACAATATTTCAAGCTCAAATCAACTTAACTTATGTTAAAGAAGTTTATTAAATATGGTCTCACATTTTCAAGACACATTTCCTTAAAAATAATAAAAAAAAAACTCCCTACATCTCTTTAATAATTTATTTTTACGCATATCCTTTCATGTGCCTTTAAACACGGATCGTACTATCGGTATAAGTATATTGAATTAGTCTGGGAATTTATCTCAGGGAAAAAAAACAAATAAAAAATAAATGAAATATTTGTTTTTATAAAAATAAATCTTAAATGGGAAACATCAGCCCACATTCATTGATTGATTTTGTATGACCCTTATTGTATATGTTCATACTTGGGTTTGAATAAAGTTCTGTTCTGTTCAATTTGTCTGACATGCGCCACAAGCACCATTTGGGAAAGACGAGAACGTGATATAATATACACTAAAACGATGGTAACTACAAAAATTCCCTAAGAAAATAAAGCTTCGATTCAATACGTTTTATTTTGTTTCCTGGAATTGTTCCCGGTTTGGGACAGTAACAAAAGCCTGCATTAACCCTTTACGAAACGCCAAATTTTCGACCATTCCTTATTGAAACAGTTGGCAGACGACATTTCAAAATGATATGAAATTGAAAAATGATCTTCTGGTATAGCAGAAAACATAATGGGAAAAGGGGAAATTGCTCGTTAGGAGCAATTTCTCCTTTTCCCACAATGTTTTCAAGAGTCGTCTGTAACATACTGGTCAAATGTCGGTATTGTTTGGAAATGGGTTAAGGACTACATTGTATAAATCCACATATAAATAGGAGGGGAACAAATTAAATTCTTCAAAATTAGGATGGGTACGAACTGACCAAAAATGTGAGTACGAATTGGCCAAATTTGGGAGGTTACGAATTGGCTTGGGTACGAATTTACCTGCTTCGACAAAAGTATAGAAAGTTCGATGAGGACAATGTCTTTTATAATCGAGCTTCTAGTATTCTTGGAAATTACTTGTTGTATATGCATGGTGATAAAGAGGTGTGTTTCTAAGTTATTTTAACGAGTTAGTAAGTCGTTATAAAGAGTTAATAAACTCCATGAAACACAGAGACACAGATAACTCTCTGATAAATCATATACAATTTAACGAGTCGAGTTAGTAAGCCGTTATATAACGAGTTAGAAAGTCGTCAGAACGAGTTAATAAATCATTTATAATTTCGTTTATATTTCAACCAGCTAGTCAGCCGTTATAACGTATTACATTAACAAGTTTGTAATAAGCCACCATAAAGGGTTAGTCGTTTACATTAACAAGTTAGTAATAAGATATTCACTCTATGGGTATCAAGAAAAAATGTGATGTGTGGTTATATTCTTATCTTGCAAAGATTTTTTCTCTAACCATGCTATTTTTAATCTATCACATATTTAATTAGGTGAAAACAAAATATTGCGCGCAAAATATCATGTAACACTTCCTTGTTCCTTATTCAGACCTCTAAATAAAGTTTATTTAGAGGTCTGAATAAGGAAACAAGGAAGTGTAACATGATATTTGGCACGCAATACTTTGTTTTCACCTTATTTATTATAAATGCGGTTAACTATTCACATTTACTTTACCGAATGCAATTACGATTTAATGCGGCGGTGCAAGACGTGTGCGCTTATTCTGTCATTTCCTTTAAACCTTTAACAAACGCAAAATGTTCGACTGTCCTAATTTGAAATAGTTTGCAAACACACACGTTATGAGCAATTTCTTCCTTTCCCACAATGTGTTTCAGAGTCGTCTGCAACAATGTGGTTAAATGTCGTTATTATTTGGTAAAGGGTTAAAGAACTATACAACAGTATATCCAAGTCAATAACTGCTTTAGTCTATACGGAAAAATGATGAAGAATACATCTCGGAAATTATTCAAAACTTGACATATTTAATAAATGGTTTCAAAACCATTAACCTACATTAGATGAATAGATGAATACAATCGTCTTTTATCTTCTTTTTATTTTAAAAAGCAGGCATGTCAACAACACTTTGTCATTGTCCTAAATACTATACAAATTATGGTACCATTATTACTATTATTATTACTATTATAGAACTATAATTATTTATGTCAATCATTAACGTCAATCATTAACGAACGGCTAAAACTGTGGTCCGCTAATAATGACGTCATTACAGACGCTCAATTTGGTTTTAAATCAGACTTTAGTACTGTTGACGCAATATTTTTACTAAACTCGTTTATAGAACAATAACTGTATAAGAATAAAAAGTTGTATTGTTGTTTTGTTGACTTCAAAAAATGTTTCGACTGTATCTATAGAAACGGATTATGGTATAAGCTTATAAAACAAGGCATTAGTGGTAAAATATTTAACATTATTCGCTCATTGTATTCTGATATAAAGCTGTGTGTAAAACACTTAAACAGCCTATTTGATTTTTTTTGGTGTGAGATCGGGCTCTTGCAGGGTGAGATCAGCTCACCGATTCTATTTTCTCTCTTTCTCAACGACATTGGGCAGTACTTAAGTAACGACTGTCAATGGTTCACCATAGAACAATTAACTATATATCTTTTACTGTTTGCAAACAATTCGGTGATTTATTTCGAAACGGCAGAAGGGTCACAACAGTTATTAAACAGCTTCGAATTATACTGCAATAAATGGAAACTCAATGTTAACACTTAAAGACCAAACTAATGATATTTAAAAAAGGTGGAAAGAATAAAGAGTCACTGAATTTTAATTATTCTAACAAAGAAATTGAAATTGTCAATCAGTTCAACCACTTAGGCGTTGTTTTTACAAGCGGCCGTTGATTCATGCACGCATTGAAAACCCTTGCGGGTAAAGGGCTTAAAGCGATGAACGGTCTTCTATCCGTCACTTGCGGTAAAAATATTCCTGTAAGGTCATGCTATCCCTGTTCGACTCTTTTGTAGCCTCAATATTGAATTATTCTTGCGAGGTGCTGGGATTTTTCAAATCAGACACCATTGAGAGAGTGCATAGAAAGTTTCTAAAAATAATGATGAATGTAAATCAATCTACTAGTAATAGCGCCATATACGGTGAACTAGGAAGAGTTCCTCTCTCAGTTAATTAAAAAATAAGAATTGTTAATTTCTTTTTAAAACTATTTTCATCAAAACGCGATAATTGTATACTTAACACCGTTATAAACAGAATGAGACACGATATAGATCTTAATGATAATTCATTGAACTGGGCTAATAAAGTTAAGAACTTATTAGTAAGCTGTGGATTCAATGACGTATGGATATTTCCAGATTCGGTAAACATAAAAGCTTTCTCTCCCCTTTCTTAAAGACCAGACTTCTAGACCACTACATAAATAACTGGAACCAAGATTTAAACTCAAAAGCATCACTAACACTGTTTTGGGACTTAAAGCAAACTTTCGAAATGTCATTTTATATACAGAATATTTATAACACGACTTATAGGAATATATTAGCCAAATTTAGGATGTCTTCTAACCAATTGAATATCGTTACTGGTAGACATAGAAAAATTAATCGATCCAATAGAAAATGTACACTGTGTGATTTAAATGATTTGGAAGACGAATACCATTTTATACTTATTTGTCCCTACTATAGACTATTGAGAGAAACATTTTATATCAACCTTCTATTTCACCAGACCAAGTATGTTTAAATTAATACAACTCCTTAATTCAACAAAAAAAGAGTACTGCATAACCTTTCAGCATATTGCATCAAGGCATCGAATGAAAGGAAAATACACTAAACCTTCAAAATTAACCTGTTACCAAATAAAATGTGAATCCTTTGTTTTTCTTTATATTCCCCCATACATGTGGTTTTTCTTTCTTTACCTGCTTCCGCAGTATAGATATTGATTGGCACACGCACGTGTACAATTATTGTTTAATTGTATGTACATATGGTAATAAATGTAATTGTTTATATATACAATGTAATGGACGATGAGCATTGCCATGCTCAAGTCCAATTTCGAAATAAAATTAATGTTATGTTATGTTATAATTATTATTATACATTAATGTATCACATTCACACGAATCGAATTCATGCGCTTTGTAGCAAACAATACATTTTTAAAGCTGCGACTTCCTTTTGCAAATGAATTCAAAATATAATTTAAGAAAAAGAAGAGTTTTGCAAGATGAACAACATCTTCTTTTGTAAAAAGAAATATTTTCAAAAGTCATCTAAGTCAAAATGAAAAAGATCGTCATCTCGCTTAAAAGTTTTATTTTTGTCAATTAAAATCATCAAAAACCCAGTCATATTTACTTACCTGTACTTAGGTAACCATTTAATAATTGGAAATTTATTTTTTGCATTTTCCACGGTAAACCACGATTTAGCGAAGTCCTTAAGCATTGTGCCACATTCACTGTTTGAGTGTCGGGTATCCGAGCTTCTCCGCCTTTCTACCCATCCTCGCTGTGACCCGTACGAACTTTGACCCCTTGAACCGGTAGATGTCCCAGCCTGTCCCAGGATTGGACTGGTCTCACTACTCATTCTCTTATCGGGCCTATCTCCCTATAATAACAAAATAAGAATTATACCCGTAACCCAGTCAGGTCATAATGGGACGATGGGGATTATCCCAGTACCAAACAATCACGACATTTAACCATTATGTTGCAGACGACTCTTAAAAACATTGTGGGAAAAGGGGAAATAGCTCTTAGCGAACAAAGTGTCTACTTATACCATAACTGAATCATGGAAGTTTAGTTCCATACTGAAAGCACCAGCAGACGATACAACATGAACAAAAACTGATAACCACTTTGTTGCAGACGACTCTGGAAAACATTGTGTGAAAAAGGTAAATTGCTCGTTATGGAACTTAAGCCCCAAATTAAAATCATCAGCAGACGATACAGCATGATCGAAAAAATGATTTCCTATTGAGATTACTTTAAACGTTTGAGAGGCATTTATAGTTATATTTACATTTACCGTTATAGTTGATTTAAAGGGGCTTGTTCACAGGACAGGAAAAACATTTGAAAATCGAACTAAAATGCCGTTTAAACTTATATACTTTTAATATCTTTTGCCTTCAATGACTCTTCTTCAGAGGGTATCATAAAGCAGTACAGCTGCCGTGCAGTTTTTCAACACACACAAACTTCGAAATTTTCTACATCTGTGAACAACAATCTTCAAAGCCTATTTAAGCAAATGTGTCAAAGTGAGGTGATTAGGAATTATTTTTTCATTTATAGTTCGTTGCATGGTTCATCGTTAATGGAGGGAGGCCTGGCGCGTAGCTAACCCTCCATGGATGTGGAACCAGGATTAAGCTATGGGATCCGGAGCATGCTCCGCCGGATAATTTTGCAAATAATAGGCCAATCCGACGCATTCTAAGATTTCATGGTCATTAATTTAGGTCTCAAGAAGACATTTTGGTACCATAAATCAGCGAATAAACGCTTAGTCAGGAAAGATATGTTTTGTTTTGTCAGATTCATGTGGATTCAGTCGCATACTCGCGTATAGGCAGCTACGCGCATGGAGACCAGTTGCTGGTTTGTCCATAATGGCTCGGCAGGCTGAATAGAACCATTAGCATACTGTAATTCAGCCAGCAAAACCTCCTTTCATTAACCTTTATAAAGCTAGAACCGACTTTATGCTTATGCAAACAGGTTAGATCCAAGCCAGCCGACAAGTAAGTTGGCGGCTTGCATGTGATCAAACCTGTTTGCTTCTCTTGGTATCTTTCCTCGACAAAATTCAGCAGTTTGGAAAACAGACAGCACAAAAATCTATCTTTAGAAAGTAACCCAGCATTCTAAGGGCTACACTCCGAATGCTGGTGCCAGGATTCGAACCCATGTAGACAGAGGCCATGTAATTTCATGTTTTATTCCTTATCCACTAAGCAATGAATTCCGCGCGGTAATGGATGCGTATGCGTGTATGTGCATGTGTTATAATGTCTATATTGACGATTGGCTTCCAAAAATGAAACCCAAACGATATAAACAATATATTTAAAGTGCCTTGGAAAATATGTGCTTCATACTAACCATTTACCAAACGTCAAATTGTCCACTGTCTCAAATTAAAAGAGTTGCAGATTTTGCAGACGACATTTCAAAATGTGATGAAATTGAAAACTCATCTTCTGATAGAGTAGAAAACGTTGTGGGAAAAGGGGAAGTTGCTCTTAAAGAGCAATTTCTCCTTTTCCCACAATGCTTTCCAAAGACGTCTGCAGCAAACTGGTCGAAATTGTTATTGTTTGGTAATTACCTTTAGTATTCTGCAACAGGACCTGAGTAAAATAAAGGAAATTTAAGTGAAAAAAAAGCTAAACAGCAACCTCCTTCATCGATCAACGACATTTAATAACGGGTTAAAAATGGGTTGTCAAACGTGTTTACATTTTTAAAGAAACACGTTAAATGAAATAATTTGAATTGGGAAACGAATTCTTAAAATGATGAATGAATGAATGAATGAATGAATGAATGAATGAATGAATGAATGAATGAATGAATGAATGAATGAATGGATGAATGAATGGTGTTTTAAGGCGCATCGACAGCTCTTGAAACACCATGCATTTGTCATTTTAAGATATTTTCCCAAATTTAAAATGATATATAAGTCTTTAGTTCAACGAGAGGATATTATTGCTTGCTACCATAGGAAGAGACTATATGTCAATATAACACACGAGCCCTACCGACTGAGTTATCCGACCGTCTACCTACATACAGTGTATAATAATTTATCTACATTCAGAATTTATGTAAACCAAGGCCATAATCTCTCTTTATACGAGTAACTGCAACCCGACCCCCACTATTCAGGTACAAGGTTCATTTTCGCAGGATATTGTCCCCGTTATGTAACAATAATACATAGACGGGTCCCAGCGATAGATGCTTCTTTAATCGTGTAGGGAACCCTAGATTAACCAATTACCAAACAATTACGACGTTTAAACAGTTTGTTGCAGACGGCTCTGGAAAACAGGATGGGAAAAGGGGAAATTGCTTTTAACGAGCAATTTCCCCGTTTTCCACACTGTTTTCTGCCCTGTCAGACGACTATTTTTTCAATTTCATAACATTTTGACATGTCGCCTGCAAACTCTTTCAATTTGGGACATTGGAAAATTCGGCGATTGGTAAAGGGTTAAAGAACGGGTGGGATACACTGTAATCATTAAGTCGCAGTTTCCAAAATGTATTTAGTTCACGTTCTTTTAGGGGAACAGGTATTAGTTGTAAATCATCAAGCACTTTTTTAGACCATGGGCAAGCTTAAGTCGCAGTTCCTTAAACGTATACAGAACTCTTTCTTGTAGGGGTACTATTTGCAAATCATCCACCACTTTTCGAGAACACGGGCAATTTTTAAGTCGCATTTCGAAATCGCATTGAGATCGCTTTCTTGTAGAGGTACACGTATTCATCGTAAATCATCCAGCACTTTTCGAGACCACGGGCAATCATTAAGTCACAATTCTGTAATTGTATTGAGACCGCTTTCTTGTAGGGGTACTTATCGTAAATCATACAGCACTTTTCGAGACCACGGGCAATCATTAAGTCACAATTCCGTAATTGTATTGAGACCGCTTTCTTGTAGGGGTACTTATCGTAAATCATACAGCACTTTTCGAGACCACGGGCAATCATTAAGTCACAATTCCGTAATTGTATTCAGACCGCTTTCTTGTAGGGGTACTTATTGTAAATCATACAGCACTTTTCGAGACCACGGGCAATCATTAAGTCACAATTCCGTAATTGTATTCAGACCGCTTTCTTGAAGGGGTACTTATTGTAAATCATCCAGCACTTTTCGAGACCATGGGCAATCATTAAGTCACAATTCCGTAATTGTATTCAGACCGCTTTCTTGTAGGGGTACTTATTGTAAATCATCCAGCACTTTTCGAGACCATGGGCAATCATTAAGTCACAATTCCGTAATTGTATTGAGACCGCTTTCTTGTAGGGGTACTTATTGTAAATCATACAGCACTTTTCGAGACCACGGGCAATCATTAAGTCACAATTCCGTAATTGTATTCAGACCGCTTTCTTGAAGGGGTACTTATTGTAAATCATCCAGCACTTTTCGAGACCATGGGCAATCATTAAGTCACAATTCCGTAATTGTATTGAGACCGCTTTCTTGTAGGGGTACTTATTGTTAATCATACAGCACTTTTCGAGACCACGGGCAATCATTAAGTCACAATTCCGTAATTGTATTCAGACCGCTTTCTTGAAGGGGTACTTATTGTAAATCATCCAGCACTTTTCGAGACCATGGGCAATCATTAAGTCACAATTCCGTAATTGTATTCAGACCGCTTTCTTGTAGGGGTACTTATTGTAAATCATACAGCACGTTTCAAGACCATAATGTTGATGCACCTAACGTCGTGTACGAAATACAATTTACCAAGGGCTCAAACCAATTATGTTTTGCATATATCCGAAAATCACTAATAAGGCTCATATGGGTGTCCCGGCCAAATACATAGTCAATTATTCAGTGTCTGCAAGGTTTCCCGTCTTTAGATGAAGTACATAGATGGGGAATAGTTTGTACCAACACATCAAACTGTTATTGTTGTGCATTTTTGTGTATTTGGAGATCAAAGTGGTCAAAACAATACATACGTTACTGTCGCAATGTTTGTTTTTTATGTTTAACAATGATTATCATAATTATGTACCGTAGTTTGGGCCTATTTTATAACTGTACCATGGTAAAAGCAACGTTAGAGACTGCAATGTTGTCCGACTACAAATGTATTCACAGTTCTTTAGCTTACAGGGTTAATCAAAATGATGTCACCAATCGCTTGATACATCCGTGATGCTGCTAAATACTGCTCTTCCAATCGAAAACTAAGCCTACGGTGAAAATACAAACAATGTGAATCGAACACAAACACATAGTGTTTCCCTTCAAAACGTTTTTCGTCAGCATTTATAAATAAATCACTACGATACATACGTTATATGCTATTCTGATTCAACCCAATCATCATTTGTATTTCAAAACAATGCATTTTTATATATTTGTTAAGACTGTGAATTAAGAACGATAAAAAGAAAACTATTATCCACTAAATCGTTTGTATCTTAAACGATTGTTAAAATGATACATACGTTATCGGTATACGTTATCAAACACATTTAATTAATAATTGCAAACGTCATATTTTGCGTCATGAGTGATGTCACAAAATCCTAGAAAAAGTTATTTATACCGCCAGTTTGGAGATTTAACCTTTCAGCATTGGTTAACATGTGCCAGTGATGTTTTGAAATTTATCGTGATACCCATGTGCTTTGAAGGTAAAACATTCTTTTTATATTTGATGGATTTATAGTGTTTTCAACTTTTCTCAAAGCATGAGGGTTGATATATTCATCTTGAGAAATTTGTCATGGAATTAAGTGTGTACGAATATGAATTTGATACAAATTTGATACATATTTGATACAATACAAACGTTACCGATAATACTGTTTTTAGTAACGTATGTATCATTTTGTTTTCAGCCATTTTGTGGCATTGTATCTTGATCTTGCACCAACAAGTTTGATATATTAATGCCATCAAATATGCAATAATGGTTAGGAAAATGAATATTCGTATGAATTGGCAACTTTAAGTAGTAATTGGAGTGGCAGAACAAGTCATAGTTTATGAAAACATTTGAATATTTACTAAATTGTTCTATATATGTCTAGTAATTACATCATGTCAAAAGAGAACTGTTTATTGATTAATACGTAATGGAAACACAGTCATTTTGCGGTAACGTATGTATTGATACTTACGTTATTTTTCACATTTTCTTTCAGAATGCCGAAGTCTCGAAACGAGATTCAAACGTCCTACCGGGAAAGACAAAAGGCAAAAGGGAAGGCATTTCTCGAGAAGGAAAGGGCTAGGCAACGGCAAAATTATGTGCCAGCAGCTGCTCTTAATGCAAAGAAACTAGTCATTCGTAACACCAAAAACAAACTAAGGAATAGTCTCAGTAGGCTTAGGAAACGCCAAGAAAGCAACCTGCAAGTTGATGGAACTAGTGGTTACGATTCCGGTAATGATCCTGCAATGGAAGAATCAGAAATGAAAGAGCAAGGACCAAGCAACCAAAGACGTACAAAGTTAGTTGTAAAGCTTCCTGGACATGGAGTAGGGGTAAAGAAAATCAAAGCTCGCGCCTTAAGTATAGCAAACCGGCAAATAAGTTTATTGAAGTGATCAAGCTAAAAAGGAAAGTGAAATCCAAGAGTAAGAAGATTGAACGCTTGGCCAAAAAAAGGTAAAGATAACTCAATCAAATAGCAACTGTTCAACTCCAATGAAGAAAACTCAGGCAGATCTGGAATCATTAAGGTTAACACCAAGGCGGAGGCAAATTGCCAAGCGACAACTTTTAACATGCAATGTGCTAATGAATGAAATACAAGCAAATAAAGCATCTGGAAAGAAAAATGCGCATAGCATACACAGAATTATATCAGGAAAGTTAGCCAAGAAATACAGATGTTTAGCCGAAATAAGCAAAGGGGTGGGCGGTTGAAGGCGCGCATTGGGGAAACGTGTTGAGACAAATTGGCCATTTCAAAGGGAACAGCGGAGATCATTGTCAAAAATGGTAGAGACCTCCGTTGTTGACTTTTTGGGGATTACAAAAGTAGAATGCAACCAGGCAAAGCTGACGCCAAGAAGGTCGATGGGAAGACAGACAAAGAACAGACCAGGGTGTTGACAGACTATTTGAAGAACCTGCACAACAAATATACTGCCGAGTGCCCTGAAAATAAAATTTCCCTAACAACAATTGCTTGTCTTAGACCACCAAATACTCTATTGGCTTCTTTCATATCTAGGAATACATGTCAATGTCTTCACCACCAGAGCATGGCGCTAAAAGTACAGTTCCTCAGAAAGGCAGGTATACGTATAAGTGAAATTCCTGAAAATTTGATAGTTCACAAAGATGACTTGGGCCAGCTAGTAAGCAATCTCCCAGAAAGGATATCCTTTCGTGTTTGGAAAAGGGTTGACATTGGAAATGGGAAAATGAAGATGAAAATTGTTGAACTGGAAGAAGATGGAGAAAAGTTCAAAGCCGATCTAGCAAATCAACTTTGCTTGGTTGAGCAACACGTACAGCGTGTAAAAGAGCAGTACCAACAAGTAAGGTTACTGAAGGCGAATTTGCCTGAAGATGAAATGATGTTGCAAATGGATTTTGCAGAAAACTATAGTTGTCGGTCATTGAATGAAGTACAGACTGCCTATTGGAATCAGACAATGGTGACAATTCATCCTGTTGTGGCATACTATAGAAATAATGGTAAACTGAAACATAAAAGCTTTGTGTTCGTCAGTGATGAAATGGCACATGCATCGTCCACAGGGAGTGCTTTCATTGACCGGATAATTCCAGAACTGAGGCATTTCGACCAAATCTAAGTACTGATTCGCCATCGTCACAATACAGAAATCGGTACACTTTCCATGTTCTGGCGAATCATGACAACATTTACAACATCCGGGCCCGCTGGAACTACTTTGAGGTAGGACATGGAAAGGGACCATGTGATGGCACCACAAAGAGAATGGCAGATTTTGCGATTAGACAAGGTCGTATTCAAATCCAGAATGCCGCAGACTTTAATAGATGGGGATTGAACTCAACCATGTCTGCAAAACTTATGTGAATACTAGGGATGGGAACGAATATTCGAATATTCGAATAGCGGGTCGAATATTCGAATAGCAAAATAGTATTCGAATATTCGATTTTAATGAACGCATATTACTGTATGTTTACCATAAATTTTATTCAAAAATAATGTTGTTTTATTTTCATTTTCTTCCTCTAAACCGATCCCAAATATCGAAGAACGTGCCTAGCTCCCAGGTGCAGTTACGATGTTTTTACAACGTATGTCACACAGTAAAACACCTGTGACAAATTACCACATCTTTTGACAGTTTGCAAAACGATTAATTCCTAAGTGTGAAAATAGTCGATATTAAGCCGCTAAATCTAACACCTTAATGATCTGCACTTGCTCCTTATTATCCAAAACAAGTCAATCACGCTAATTGACAATTGTCAGTGTCAACCAATCACGTAACTTGTTTGTCGTGAAATTAAACAATTACTCTTTCAATAACCAATCGTAAACATGATTGCATATGCACGAGGACCAATCAAATAATGTGTTAGAAAGTATATTTTTCTTCAGAATAATTTGTCAAACTTATCTTCATTCTAATTTCTACATCTATTCGATAAACATCACAATTTCTCCATCACGTGTCTGGAATTACTTTACTCGTTCTGCCGACAAGTCGAAGGCGACCTGTAACCTGTGTAACCAGGACTTTGTATTCAAGAATACAACATCCAACCTACTGAATCACTTGAATGGCAAGCATCCATCCGTTTTGACGTCCGAAACTGTAAAACAGACGACCATGAACCTGTTTGTCAACTCACCGAAGAAATCGAAGGCGGACAACGAAACCATTACACAGACCATCGCGGACATGATTGTATCAGACTACCTACCACTCGAAAATCGAATATTCGAATATATTCGAATAGTTCTAGTCGAATATTCGAATAGTGATTTCACTATTCGTTCCCATCCCTAGTGAATACAGACGACACAATATGCAAGCAAACAGAAATGAACTTAATCAAAACGAAGCCATTGAAGTGAACCTTGAAGTTGCATGCCGTCGGAGGTTCTGTTGCACCTGACAGTATCATGACAGGAGAAAAGTCATGCTACTGTAAACTTTTGCTTATCTGGACTTTATTGTAACACTTGAAGATGAACCACTTCAAATATGAAACGGCCACAGGGAATGAAGATCTGCATCAAAATGATATAGCGAAAAAACAAATTCAAGGACCACACGCTCAAGATCCACAACCTGATCGTGGTAATGAAACTGAAAAGGAAACAGACACATCAAATGGGGAACATATTGATATCGATATTTAAATCGGCAGCGTCGTAGCCGCTATATATGACAATAACAGGTATATTGGTAGTGTTGAAGAGAGAGACGAACATGACAGCGAATGGGAAATCAATTTCATTGAAAAGGCAAAACAGATGTTTAAATGGCCGCTGTCTGAACATCGTATTTGGCTGCATACCGATTACATATTATGTGAAATTCACAGTCTATGTGCATCGGTAAAGTCGAAAAGATTATACAAGATCAATGCCGACGAAAGAGAAAAAATTGAAAGTCTTTTCATGATACACAAGACGTGACCTGTATTCAATACATACGTTACCGCGAACCATTTACTGTTATGTGAAACGTTTTCTATTGTATAAAACAGTTATAACAATGTTGCTTACAGATAGAATATAACTATGTGTATTAATTTGAGTGATTAAATGAAGATATGACAAAACTTAACAATATCACAGAAAAGTTTAATGGGATACATACGTTACGAAATTACTGTTATGTTCAATTCAATTAAAATTGCAACTATTTTACAAGAATTATCTTAAAACTTTATTTTAAAGCATTGTAGGTGGCAATTTCGTAAACTGAAACTAAAACATGCGAAATGGGTTTCTTTTGAAAATGGTGATACATACGTTATTTCTGACACGTGTTGTTTGAGTACACTGCATTGTATATTTTTTAATCAAATCTAGAACAAAACTTATATTTCTGATAGACAGTGTTTATAATTCTATTTCAAACCATGAAACTAGATTGTTTGTCATTACAATAGTTATAAAATTAAGTTGATAAAGCATTTATTGGTTTTGTTTAAAATAATTTGCCACAAACAGCTACAAGTGTTTGTATTAATTGACACTGTCCTGTGGTGTAAAGGCCCGTTTGTGTTATAAGTATCTACAGTTTTCATCGGTACATACATACCTGTTAAAAAGAACACCTATTAAAGGAGTCAATTGATCCATTCTTTCAGGAAAATTCACAATTATGTACACAAGAATGGTAACGTTAGTATTATGATGCTAATTTACGTGCTAGTAGCAGTGGTTTTCAAATTATAAAATAAGACCATCAATACAAGGATCTAAAAAAGAAAATGAGACCATCAATACAAGGATTTCGAAAGGAAAATGGACCATCAATACAAGGATTTCGAAAAGAAAATGGACCATCAATACAAGAATTTCGAAAAGAAAATGAGACCATCAATACAAGGATTTCGAAAAGAAAATGGACCATCAATACAAGGATTTCGAAAAGAAAATGAGACCATCAATACAAGGATTTCGAAAAGAAAATGGACCATCAATACAAGGATTTCGAAAAGAAAATGGACCATCAATACAAGGATTTCGAAAAGAAAATGAGACCATCAATACAAGGATTTCGAAAAGAAAATGGACCATCAATACAAGGATTTCAAAAAGAAAATGGACCATCAATACAAGGATTTCGAAAAGAAAATAGACCATCAATACAAGGATTTCGAAACGAAAATAGACCATCAATACAAATGAACAATCTGAACATGATTGATAAATAAGCTAACCAACAGATCCTCCTACTTTCTTACAAATCTGTCGTTCTAAGGGACACGCCATGTATCTATTGTTGCATATTATAAACCAGTGATGATTATTTAGTTAAATGTCCTGCATAGACCTAATTACAAGACAAAATCTTGTGGAAAGCATGTGTTAACACGTGGCAAGTTGTAAAACTAGTGTTGTAGATGGTAAATTAGTACAGACCATCTTCAAACGGTCCTAATTTGAAACGGTCCTGCAGAGTATACATGTTCCTTATATTTTTTTTTCAACTTTTATTCAATTTTATTAAGCATACAATAGCACAAATCATACTTATAGCCATTACAAACACTATACGTGTATGTTGTCGGTGTTGGAGAGTGAAATCGTAACATTTAACAGTTTAACTGGTAAAAGAAGTATACATGTTATTTGTATAATTTTATGTATGGCGGTGTTGGAGGGTCATCGTAAAATTTTAACAGTTTAACTGGTAAAAGAAGTATACATGTTATTTATATTATTTTATGTATGTCGGTGTTGGAGGGTCATCTTAACATTTTAACAGTTCATCTGGTAAAAGAAGTATACATGTTATTTATATTATTTTATGTATGTCGGGTGTTTTAGAGTCATCGCAACAGTTTAACAGATTATCTGGTAAAAGAAGTATACAAACAATTTGGTATCCGAGAAAAGGAGGTTAATGACGATGCATTTTTCTGTCGGCACGAATAAACGTTTACTCGTAGAGGTTTGTGTAATAAATGGGACTAATGACAGTGTGGACTGTATGTGTGATCATTGGATGATATGCCGAGTGTGTATATACAGTGATATCTCTTTAGTCCGAACACGTCAGTTCCAAACAAAATTTCCGGATTACCGAATCATCCGAACTAATGAAGCAGGGCCTGGTCATATACACATTAACACATAAACGGTATCTATGCACGCTTGTGCTTATAACCCTTTACCAAACGACACATTTCCAACTGTCCCGGATTGAAAGAATTTGCAGACGACATTTTAAAACGTGATGAAATTCAAAAATAATCTTCTGATATGGTAAAAAACATTGTGGAAAAAGGAAAAACTGCTCGTCACGAGCAATTTCTCCTATATCCACAATGATTTCAAAAGTCGTCTGCACTAAAATTCTGTTCCCTTACAATTTCGTTCGGATTGCGAGACATCCGGATAATATGGGTCCGGATAAACGAGGCCTCACTATATGAATATCTTACTTCATAAAACCAATGTTAACAATATGCCACATGCCGCCGAAATAAAGTACAAAAACGATGAAACCTTTGACAATTTTGGCTCCACTTTGCTCCCTTTCTTTTTAAACAACCGTGCTTTGTGGCATCTCTTGCGAAAGAGTATAAATGAAAAAAAAAAAAAATAGGGATAATACAATATGTGATCGCTTTCGCGAATACCAAAACAACCACATTTTCATAGAATCTATAATGATCACTGCATTGAAAGTATACTAGAACGTCAAGATAATTGCACATGCGGGACATATAATATTAATCACAATTGGCATGTTTTATGAGTACTGTCGCGTGACCGCCTCACTCTCTACAGCATAGCAAAAACAGCACTTACTTAGGACAAGATCTAACATCTGCATTACGGGACCAACTCTTTAGCTCAGAGGTTATGGTTTTGAACTCTCGTTCCGACGAACGGGGATCGATTCCCAATAGGGGACTATAAATCCAAAGTGGATTCTACCTATGCTTCGTTGCGGACATTGCTCATAAGGATACAAAATTTGGACCATGACTTGACCAATGACCAATACTAGGTCCGTGACTGTTGCCAGATTCATTCGTCTCCAACCACGAGGACTTGTTAGTATATTTATAACCTTATGTCGCGATATATTGCAGTAGATAAACAGATCTTGTCAGACAAGGCGACTATGAAATGTCGTCGAAGATAACCCCACTAAGATACGCTGAGGGATGGTAAAATACCCGCTCCTTGCTGCGGAGACTACGCTGTGGTGCTGTATAAAAGCGCATTCGTCTTATAGTTCTACAACATTTCGATGTACAACCCCCCACAAAATTTGTATATTATGCGTACATCTGAACGCGTTCAGACTCTGCTACAGATTTTATGAGCGATTGCACGTTAGAAATGATGCATATCATCTAAAGGGGATATCGTTAAATATACATTTCGAACAATTTCAACAGGTATATTACTTAAATCCATTACCGAACAATAGCAACATTTGACCACTTTGTTGAAGACGACTCTGGAAATATTGTGGGAGAAGGAGAAATTGTTTTTCCCATAATATTTTCTGTCCTCTCAGAAGACTTTTATTTTCAATTTCATCACATTTTGAAATATCGTCTGCAAACTCTTTCAATTTGGGACGGTCAAAATTTGGCGTTTGGGTAAGGGTTAAGCACAACAATGTCAACAAGTATGCGCAGATTCATGTATCATTAATATGATTACTTGATGAGAAGGTGTTATGCCCTTATCCCGTACACAGAACATTATAAAGCAATGACAAATGCTCTTCTACAAGGCTAACGTTGAAACGTTTGAAATCTGTTTATATGGTGTGTAACGTCGTACCGACAGTTTTTCAGTTATATTACAGCTTTCCTGGATCCATCAGTACTAAGCTAGGGCTCTAAAGTGACGTGCCACCGGGTACTCCCACGGAAACAGAGGTGTGTGTGGGGCTTGGTCCCGGGGCTTCCAAGTTTTAAGACCGCCATCCTAACCGCCGGGCCACGCAGGACCCTTTTGAAACCATAATGTCCCTTTTTAATCAAAAGGTTGAGTCTCCTTCATAGAGATAGAAAAGGTCAGATTAATTCATTGAAAGGCAGCTGGAGAGTGGAATGATACGATATCGTCTGGACACAACCATACTTTTATCTTTGACCTATGTGTAGCTTTGTGGTTGACATTCACACATTCACATAAAACTATTTAAAGTAACAGACTGCAGTTTTTGCTTTTAACCCTTCACCAAACACCAACGTTTTCGATTGTCCCAAATTGAATGAGTTTGGAGACGGCATTTCAAAAAATGATGAAATTCAAAACATTGTGGGAAAGGAGAAATTGCTCGTTTAGAGCAATTTCTCCTTTTCCCAAATTATTTTCCTAGTCAAATGTCGTTATTGTTTGGTGTGTGTAAGTATCAAATTATAATGCATTACGTATCATGATTTCCTAATTCACATTTGAAATCAGGCGTTGTTTAGAAGCAAGTGTAGCAGATCAGCATGAGTCTAGGTTTGTCTTTCGAGTATCTCGCTTTTTGAAAGGTTGTTTAATCAAATGATTGTTAGAAAATATATTTTCGTGTGCTGTGTGTGTTTTCAAAGGTGCTACGAAATATCCCTTTTAAAGTACCAGGGTGTTTTTGTATACATAGAAAGGCAGTTGCTTAGTGGTTAAGGACGTGTAAAGCGTACCAAAGTAACTGCCTTAACCCATTACCGAACAATAACGACATTTAACCAGTTTGCGGCAAACAACTATGGAAAACATGTAAAAGTTGAAGTTCAATTTCTCCTTTTCCAACAATGTTTTCTGCCCTAGTAGAAGTATATTTTTCAATTCCACCACATTTTGAAATGTCGTCTGAAAGCTCTTTCAATTTGGGAAAGTCGAACATTTGGCGTTTGGTAAAGGGTTACATGTAATAAACATGTACATGTAAAGGTATATTGAATGTCGGTACACCTTTAATTTTAGATACGATGTCGTAACGTCTTGTGGCTGCAATCTGGTTGCCACCGACGTTACGATTCCATGCTCATCACTTGTTGGAGCAAAATCAATTTTAACAACCATGTGATAGATAACCTTTTTTATGATAACCATAGCATAGTATTGTCTAAAATATCAAATGAAACAGCTTCATAGAAGCTAAAATTTCTTAATTAAGTTATATTTCTTAATTGTTGGTGAAATATAGTGAGAAACAAACCGTTAGTGGCCATTTTGATTTGTTCGCAACTTCTCGCACTTTCTGCTTTAAAAATATGGTAATTACCCACTGAACATGAAGGGCTCATCCAATGAAAACACATGTTTTTTCCGCGTTTTTTACAACCTTACTACAACTTCCAATATGGCATTCGGAACACCTCGGTCATTTCTTTAAATAACCTCGGAAACAATGGGGAGCCATTTTTGAAAGTAGGTCAGCAACGCAGAGCATGTCCGTTTGCAATCGTATCTACTCGGCAATCCCCGGCACAAGCCGGGGATTGCCGAGAAGAGCCGATTGACAAAATATGAAACAAAGATGTGTTGATATGATCATCTTTAATGAAAAGGGTAAAAAAAACATTCAATTGTGATAAATAGCCAATTTTTTTGTATCTAAAATACCTATTTAGTGCCTGTGTGCATTTTGCGTTAACCGCCGGAAATAAGGCAAATTACCCCAGGATTTCTGGTGTATTCATGTACTGCCTACGAGGTATATCTACCGACTTGTTACGGGGATTGCCGAGTAGATACGATTGCCAATATGGAATACCCCTACAGGTTTAGCTCCGCCCAATTTGACCCAATTTTTGTTGTCAATTGTTGCAGGATAGTCCTGGATATCCAAATGAAAACCGGAAGTGATGGATTTGATAAATGAAATGTATAAAGATACGAAAGATGCTTCTATTCTCTTAAAATAATGGAATAAATATTAACTTTTGGACTATGAGGTATGAGATTATATGCATATGTTTAATCAGGTGAAGTTTTGTTGCATTTAGTTGCCCCATTTTTGCATTATCGTAGCGGTTGTGATACACAACCGGCCTGCTCCAAAGAGCTAAGAGGGCGGATTTACTACCGTGTCCCAAACAGGACACGGTAGGAACATTACTTCTACTTTAATTTATGTCCGTTTGCTAATGGTAGCTTCTACGAGTTTTGTTTTCAAGACTGTTTCGATAAAACAACGCCAGATGTATAACAATGGAACAATGGTTGTGGTCAAACAAAAACAGACAAATACATGGTGAAACAAGGTCTGGCATATACCTCAACTATTGCCAGTGAATAATATTTCCATTTTGTGAAACCATATAACCATCTATGTACTATGTACTATGAACATCAACGAATTCTTACTGTCTGTTCTTTGAAGTTCATAATACCTTCAAAGGATGGTCAAACTGTAAAAGATGCTCTGGGTGACGGTGTTCTAGTACAAACCTCATGTAACGTCAAAGTTAACGTGACGGGATTAACTTGTAATTTAACTGTGTTGTCGACAAACAGGAATTTAATGCAACCATTATTTGTCGAACAGAAGAACCAAACCTTTCAACTATGTATATCGCAAATTCCGGAAGCATAACACCATCGTGTCGTTTCAATTATAAAGGACTACAACAACTCGCAATATCTGCAGTGTTTCGTATCGCGTCTAGTCACAGAACTGCCAATAAAGGAACATGTGTAGAAAACTTATCGCGTCAATAGACGTCATAACTGTTGACCTTTGAACGTAGAAGTTTGACCTTTCAAAACTACAAGGGTCAATGCTTACCTGTTGGATATCATCAATCTGAACACATCGGGTTTATCAAATGAAAACACCTCTGAAATAATAGGGATGACGCCATATTGGTTCCCAGCGGAATGACGTCACTTTACTTTCGTGTTTAAAAATAGATCTTAAATGTGAAATCCAAAAAGTCGTTTAAATTTGATTGAGCAAACAGCTTTACATGTCACAACCACAATTTTGCCATTTGGTATGAGTTACTGATAAAAAGATTATTTAAAAGTATGTCCAACCCTTCCATACACATTGAACTACTTAACTTGCACGCTTAGAAAATGTGTTAATTGGCGGATGCCGATTTACCCGAAAAATTGTAACACTACACTTATATCCGAGGTGTATTTCACAGCTCACGGAAATACCCGAGTAGTTCCGATTGGGATATCATAACGCGTGCCACCAATCGGAACTACTCGGGTATTTCCGTGAGCTGTGAAATACACCTCGGATATAAGTGTTACAATATTTCGGGTAAATCGGCATCCGGTAATTAACACATTTTCTAAGCGTGCAAGCTAAGTAGTTCAATGTGTATGGAAGGGTTGGACATCCTTTTCAATAATCTTTTTATTAGTAACTCATGCCAAATGGCAAAATTGTAGTTGTGACATGCAAAGTTGTAACCTCAATCAAATTTAACGACTTTTTAGATGTCACATTTAAGATCTATTTTTAAACACGAAAGTGAAGTGACGTCATTCCGCTGGGAACCAATAGAGGTGTTTTCATTTGATAAACCCGATGTGTTCAGATTGGCGTGCCACATGGCCTTACACCTATTAATTTTGAGAAATTTAACCCTTAATGATCTTAAACTCAATTCATCCAAGTCTGTACAATTAATATGCGGTATCTCAAAAGTGATGTCACGCTTTTGGTTTAAAATTCATGTAAATGCACTGTATAGACATTTTAAAGCATTAAAATCGGTCTATTTTTGCATCCAATGACTTTTCCTTCAGTGTGCATCATATATAACAGTACAGCTGTTGTGAAATTTCGAAAAAATAATTTCCAAATTTGCTCATATCGGTGAATAAGCACCTCTGTCGTCTGCAAACTCTTTAAATTACGGACAGTCGAAAGTTTGGCGTTTGGTAAAGGGTTAAGTCGGTCTAAAGAATATCAAAGACTTTTTACAATCCACCAGCGCCTCGGTTGCAAGTACTCATTATTGCTTTGAAGATAGGGCGATAACCGACCGATAAAACGTTTCTATTTTAAGTCCCAAAGTTACAAATATATCCATCGTATTTAGATAAAACAGTAAATCATATATCAAGTACCAAGACTCGCAGATTTCTTAAAATAAACATCAAAGTGGGACAATCTGTTCTTTAAAGAGCAACAGATTAGCCTAGTATTTGTGCATCATAAAACATTGGCGTGCGTGTGGGGTTTGGGGTGGGGTTGCTAGCATACCCGTGCCTCTTTCTGAGAAAAGAACCCGTCGACAATTAACATCCGATGTGTTTAACACATACGGTACCTTCACTTTAATCCTTTACAAAACGCAAAATTTTCGACTGTCCCAAATTGAAAGAGTTTGCAGACGACATTTCCAAAATGTGAAGCCAGTATAACAATCTCCTGGAAGCGCAGAAAACATTGTGGGAAAGGAGAAATTGCTCGTTAAGAGCAATTTCTCCGTTTTCTCATAATGTATTCCAGGGTCGTCTGCAACAAACTGGTCAAATGTCGTTATTGTTTGGTAATGGGTTCAATTGTGCTTACAACAGCATTTTCAACACTCGTTTGGGAATATTACGGCGACATCACACACATTCATGCATATCTGATTCAATAGTAAGCGACAATCGTCTTGTGCTGAAAGTACCAGTCTTATAAAGAGCATTTGTTCTAAAAGCGTTAGGTCCTTTTTCTGTTCTATCGAAACGAATATTTCTCTGTGTATCGAATATAACGACTTTCTCTGTGTATCGAATGTAACGACTTTCTCTGTGTATCGAATATAACGACTTTCACCTTTGAATCATATCATTAGCATAAGCAATCTCTATCGCAATATGGCTACTGTCGTCAACTTGTTGGGACCAATCACGTGCTTTCAACAATGCTTTATCATTATTATATTAAATCATAAGCAATCTCTATCGCAATATGGCTACTGTCGTCAACTTGTTGGGACCAATCACGTGCTTTCAACAATGCTTTATCATTATTATATTAAATCAGTATCTGTATGGAGTCAAAACAGATAAACCCACATTCATAATCCCAGTGTTATAGGCATACAACGTATTAGAGTACATGTATATATAATCAAAATAAGTATTTGTATGATTCATTTTCATAAAAAATAATTAAAACATATTTTGGATTAAAGGATGCAATTTTGCCTCCTCGATTCTCAATTTTAACATAGGTTTATATAGGCCCTTTAAATGATATTTGTATAACACAAATGCTCTAGTATACAGATATATTGCTTTCTCCTTGAGCAAATCCTTTCATCAGTTGTCAAAATAAACTCGTCCGCTTTCTTATCTTGAGTAATTACAACGGTCAGGTATAAATCAAGCAATAATTTCGTCAACCACAAGAGTCGCTTCAATCGGGCCTAAAATGTTTTACACTGACCGATTTCACTAAAATCCGTTTACTTAATAGGCATCCGTTCTAATTTCTTACACTAAAAATAAAAAGTTTCTTCATTAGCAACAATGTTTTATCAACAAAATCAGAAGTCATTTAAATGATTATAATTTTCATAATTATTTTTTTCGTAATTGACCAGTCGACAAAACACCGCCCCCAATATTTGTCGGAGTTGTTTTCACAAATAGTGTTTATAGAGTTCACCAATATCCGATGACTTAGGGCCATATTCTACAGTTTTATAAGTAAATAATCCTTTCATAGAATTTTCTAAATTTTTGATATATTATTCAAAATTCTATTGTGAATTCAAAAATGAAAAGAAAAATGCAGGTCGACCAGTTAGTTTTTTCGTAAAATGAGAGATTCCATGATAACAGTTTGGGGCAAAAAGATCAAAATAACCATACCATCTTCAAAGGTAATACAATAATTTCTGGAATGTTTATTAACACAAAAAAATATGAATTCATATATTCAATACTTTATAGATCAATGTTTTCTTCAAATTTTTACAATCTGAACAATTTTTGTGATCCAAATCAGTTTTTCAAATTTTTGTATTCGTCAAATAACAATGAACGTTGATATGCATATTACAAATAAATGAAGATATTTAAAAATTCCTTTCATAGAATTTTCTTATTTTTCAGTATGTGAGGTAAAATTTAATCTTGAAATACAAAATGCCAAAAAAAGTATATGTTGACGAGTTAGTTTTTCTGTAAAATGACAGTTTCCATGGTAACCGTATTTGAAAAACATTTTTAAAAACGATTAAGATAACTCTAAACTTGAAAAATAGAAGCTGGGGGCTGAAATTGCATGAGAAATATATAATAATGTTAATAAACTTTTGAAGCTGCATGGATAATATGATTAATCTTTGTAAAAAATAGCATACTGTCAATTTCATCCGAATAAAAAGTTTATCCGACTACTATGCAAGTACCACTTCGGTAACAGATCGTTATCTCCCTTGGATGCGCAGATAAAGTGCGCAGATAAAAATACCGAGAACGTCCTTCATAGACATCCGTTCTATTGCAACTGTAGCAGACAGATTCATTAACAATAGGAACATTTCTCAAGATGAATAGTTTCTTCATTAGTAATAGTGTTCTGTTTACGATATAATAATTCATATATACGTAAGTATTTCCCTATTCATAATTGTCACCTGTTTTTGCTAATCATTTGGACTTGGACCAGTAAACATATGGCGTAAAAGGGATGAAACGATCAGCGAAAAGCTCTTGATCTGGAAAGACACCAGAGCCTTACTTGAAAGTCTCGGTTGCAGGCCTAAAAATACACCTGTAAGACACTACAAACCGGTGATATATGAGAACATGCTTGTGACAAGAAAGCTCTTTGTACAATGTATCACATTTAGAAAACACTTAATATAAATTATGTAAATGTTATTGTTTTAACCCTATTGAATAAATGGACTGTTTTATGCCAATTAAAAAAAAAACAAGAAAAAAAACTCTTTTTACAATGATCTTTGTCGTTGAACTTCTCAACATCGTTTTTGTTGGCCAGAATTACCGGATCAGGGAAAATTTCGGATAACTAGCAAGGGATGATTCTGACTGGTTTATACCGAAGGTATTATACTTTTTGTACCGGAAGATTCATCATGTCGAAAAGCACCGAATGTATTTAAATGAATTATACCTGGCAAAAACAATATATTCTAAGCGATTACGTTAAGTTGATTAAGGTGATTGTGGTTTAACAACGTTTCAGCAATGTTTCAGTTACTTTGCGTTGATATCACCGATTTAGACCTGAAACTGGAGTGCCAGGTTGCTTACACCCCACCCCACCCCATACCGAAACCACAACATAGAAAGCCAACACTTAGCATTTTCTTGTCGTTCAAGATCGATCGGTATTTGCAAGGACCCCTTGAAATGTATCATCATTTTGTGATATGTCTATGAAAATATTTTTCCAAATCACTGGTATGGCAAATAGTACCCGTCTTATGTGCAATCTTTTCAGAGAAACACAAGAATATGTCGAGATGGATTTTGAGTCTTAAATACTCCTCTACCGCTATTGTTCATATTTAGATGACTAGTTCTTCATGAGTATTGTTTGTCTAAGATAAAAGTGGCAAATGTATGTTTTGTTGACTTTTCCTGCACAACCGTAAAGAAAGATGCGCACCGCTTCTTAGAGGCCCCTGTTTAAGAGTGAGTTCATAAATTAAACAATCACAGAAAAGCACCACTAGTCAAAACTACATGCCAGGTCAATACCAAGTATATTATGCGCAGAGGAGATTCGGGGGGTATTTCAATCAAAGTTTATATCAGGCTCATTGGGCCTTATTTTGAAATGGACTAGGAATGTTTAAAAGATCATCACACGAGAAACAGTATGGCGGAGAAGAGTCACAAACAAGCGAGGGGTTAAAAAAAAACAATTTCGTTTTACTGAAGTGCCAATGGTGGAAGGACGCATTTACTTTATACGAGAATTGACTTTTTAACCTTTAGAATGATGAGTAATTTACTAAAAATAGAGTTTTGTGTCGTCCGCTTTTCAAAACTTTAAATATCTGCTTAATGTTGATAAGCAAAGATACTCAGAGTCGCAAACAGGTTAAATCACAGGCCAGCCGCCTTACTTGGCGGCTGGTTTTGATCTAACCTGTTTGCATAATCATGAAGTCGGTTCCAGCACTGTAAGGATTAATATCACCACGAGCAACATCATGTCCAAGTAGGCTGATGAGGCCAATCAAAACAGCAACGTAAACAAGAACGGATAATCATTTTTATCAAAGCATTCTATGAAATATTGGCGGACTCTTGAGAGATCTAAAACAAACGAATCGCGTCCTGTTTAAAGGACCACTATCTCACATGAAAGCAAACGGTGTTGACAAATGTGAATCGACAAGGGACCCAATCACCCTCTCATCCAAATCATCACAAATCATAAATCACCAGATCAAAGTGGACTTGGAAAGTGGCGCAGTCGGCGGACTGTAGAGATAAATCGTTTAACAGCCAAGCACAATTCGGTTCGATCCGATTTTCCATATATATTATATTTTGAATTCTATTCAATTCTTTATTTGGCAAAGACCAGCATATAAATGCCATTGTCAAATACAGTATTCACAAATATAGTACATACAAACATATATTTAAGCATGTTAAATATACAATCAGGACAAAGATAAAGAAATAAATTTCGATATCATAGTTAGATGCCTGTTCTTTGTATATAGACTGTTTACGTTTGATAACGTGACTTACATACCCATGAAGCCGGGTGAAATTAGGATTGTTTTTTGTTACAATTGTATATTGCTCAACCCTTTACCAAACGCCAATTTTTCAACAGTCCCAAATTCAAAGAGCGTTCAGACGGCATTTCAGAATGTGATGAAAATGGAGAGTTATCTTCTGATAGGGTATAAAGCATCGTGTGAAAAGGACAAAGTGCTCGTCACGAGAAGTTTCTCTTTTCCCTACAGTGCTTTCCAGAGTGGTCTGCAACGAAGTGTTCAAATGTAGTTATTGTTTGGTAATGGGTTAAGTGACTTACAGGTATACACAATCGCACTTTTTTTCAAATCATTTGCTTCAAAGGATGACCGTAAAACATACAACTGTTGACGGAAAATTCTCGCCAGGTGCATACACATATTGTCAGTTCCAAACGTGTTACTATCCGTCTTTGCAAGAGAAACATAACTCGGATGATCCAAGCTGTAACTGTGTATCGTAGAATGAAATATCTGCGTCTGGATCTTTCGGACTAAGAGAAACAGCAAGAAAACGTATCATTTAGTCACAATGGTTTCTACCCAATATTTAAAATCAAACATATCGCTCATGCTATTGCTTGTTGTCGTTTTCAATTTGTGCAAGACACCACTTCACATACAGAGGAACTTGTAAAAGCAAACTCTTGATGATGACGTATGAGAAGATAATGAGACAATGTAGTCAATACTAACAGAAAAGGATTCTAAAACATGTTCAGTCGATAATCCCTCACAGAAAATCAGGCCCAAACAAGAGGAATCAGTAGTAATCAGCAGGGGCCCGTTTTACTAAACAACTTACGGAAAATGTTTGCGTAAGTCATAATTGATAAACATGGATATTATCTTCAATGAAAGCACAATATTGCAATGTGACACATCATTGGAAGCGTCTCGGAGAGACGATTCCAATGATGTGATACTTTGCAATATTGCTTCGCCCAATATTGAAAGAAGAGGAATTGTTGTTTTAGACTCACGCAAATCTTAAGCGTAAACTGTTTAGTAAAACGGTACCCAGTAGCCTACTAATACGTTACCACGAAAGAAGAACGAAACTATTCCTTCCAAATAAATGCATACATAAACCGGACATTATGTAATATTCATTGACAAAAGCATTATGCAAAGTTGTCATTACACATGGAAAATATGTTCACATCTTATTGTTGCCCATCGCTCTTGCTTGAAGTTCGAATATGTATTAAATTACCACAATGGGTTGGTGAACTGAATGAAACAATGCAAATTGCATAATGCTTACTAACGAAAACATTAAAAGAAAGTATCGTTCAAAGCGGAAACTTCTGTTTTTAACAGAATCACTAATATAGAAAATATCCTTGTTACAAACTGTTGTATAAATATATCAGCAATCAGATTATAGCAAAAACTAGGATTATGTCAACAACAAAAAACAAGAATTATGTTACATAATTGTATTTACGTTTTCAAGAATAAAGCTTAGATGAACGCAAAATAACTTACGCTTGTATTCCATGTCAATAATCGCAAACCTTTGTTATAACAAACATGACAGAGGCTGACAATTCGACCCTTTATCTTACATGTTAAACAGTTCTTCATGGTAAAGTCATTTCTAGCAATTAGAAAGAGAAACAACACGCTCGACTGCTTATATATATGATGATTTGAGCAATATCGAACCACGCATTTCGTTCACCTAACACATATATCTGAAGCAACTGTTGTGTTTGTGTTTCACATAATATAAAACAGTTTTTAACCAAAAGGATTTGACGCTGTGCTAACCCATTACCAAACAATAACGACCTTCGACCAATTTGTTGCAGACGGCCTTGGAAGACATGGTAGGAAAAGGAGAAATTGCCTTTAAGAGCAATATCTCCTTATCCCACAAAGTTCTCTTTCTTATCAGAGGATTATTCTTCAATTTCATTACATTTTGAAATGTCGTCTGAAAACTCTTTCAATTTGGGACAGTCGAAAGTTTGGCGTATAGTAAAGGCCTAAAAGATAGCGATCAATGATAAAACACACGATGTCACAGATGGGGAATTCGAATATACAAACACAGATACATGTTGTATGAGAAACAATGAAATAGATCTAACCTGTTTAACCCATTACCAAACAATAACGACATTGAGCCAGATTGTTGCAGACGAATCTCGAAAACATTTTGGGAAAAGGAGAAATTGCTATTAGCGAGCAGTTTCTCCTTTTCCACAATGTTTTCTGCCCTATCAAGCGATAATTTTTCAATTTGGTCACATTACGAAATGTCGTCTGCAAACTCTTTCAATTTGGTACAGTCGAAAATTTGGAGTTTGGTAATGGGTTAAACTATTTACCAAATGTCTTTTATTTGCAATAAACATATATGGGATGAGTCATACTATAGGTAATGTCTAGTGTTTGAGGAGCCAATTGTGTCATACGAGACTTAAAAAAAAATCATAATTTTAAAGTCTTTCAAATATGCCAATCTATGTAATAGGGATAGCGTCACGAATACAACATGTATAGGCCTTTTCAGAAACTGTTGTTATCTTTTCTTGAATGCTCTTAATCGGAGATACGAAATTTTCGGTAGCTTCCGGTTTAAGACTTCCGGGTATTAAATAATAACAGCTGACATTGAGAAACATAGATAAACTGCTGCGGGTATTTTAACAATGCCGTCGAAAGTCGTGTTTGAAAAAACTACATTGGAAAGATTGTTGAGGAGGGGAAATATCAAAGTATATCCTTACTTTGTGTTAACTCTCTAGCGGACAATTTAGCCCGTTTCCCGAGATAAAACACTGTATACCAACGCGGTTACAACGTTGCGATTCATTTCTAGTGAGAAGAGTCGATCCTCTGCTAAAACATTAATTCAAGTATAGAATACGATGATGAAGATCTGTTTGATTATTGCCTTAACTTATGATAACATAACTTAAAATCCATTTTGCAATCTAACATTTTCAAACGATGTTGTACCATGTAAATGCAAACACAATGAACAGATGATATGATGCAAGCTGATCAAACCTACTTAATAAATGTTCCACTTATTGATGGGACATTCCATCAAATTATGTCCAACAAGAGTGACAAATAAAAGTTTACTTATAAGAGATTATGGAAATGATTATATTCATGTTTAATTATCGGACTTCAATAATAATTACACCTACCGAGTCAACATTAGAATCCTCCGATTTAAAACATGTCCATACCATTCACTCTACTTAGAATTACTGTTTCTAAGACCCTTTAAGCAGAACGATTTACCCTAATCTGACTTTGCAACGCCAATCAAATATGATTCCGTCATTATATAGCAACCAATGGCATGCCTCGAAGCCATAAAACACACAACTATGTGTCAACGAAACATGATGTGATGCGCGCCTGTGTATTTCGGCTAGCTTCAAAAGATACATATCTTTCACGTCGAGGGTTTTATTGCTTCTTTTATTGGTCAACTGCATAACGTAGGAAATAACATATACGATCATTTTTTACTCTCTATATTCGACCAAATACGCATCAACCCTTTATGAGTTAATTCCCTATGTAACTGAGTGTCAGGTCGTTTTGTTATGTACAAGGTTTATTCCCATTTTGTCTAAAGTCTATTTTACCAATTTTCACACCATTTCAGACAGAAGTTTCATCTCACCTACACGGAAAAATTTGGTTGTTTTTGACACTAACTGAGTAGAAAATCAATCAAACCTATAATCACTTTTTCTATGGGGGGTTGGTGGCAAAGAAAAATATGTATAAAGTGTAGATCCAGAAAAGAATATTTTTCTTATGTTGGTCTACACTTTTTCTCGTAATATGCTTCTAACAACTTATGCAGATTCAGAATAATATAAATCTTTTAAAGATATTTTAATCAATTAAAAATGAAATGAAAATGTTTCTTTTAACTGTAGATCGTTTGGCAATTTAATCTGTAGACAACGTGGGAATTTAAACCTTTATGGGATGTAGACTAAATGGGAAGTCCTTATGTAGAAAATTCATTTGCCTATGTACTATGTTTCATATTTGTTGAACCCGTATGTCTTGATCTGCCGACATGTATGTTTAGTTTGTTCTGTTATGACTTTATGGTTCATGCGATGTAATACAGAATTACATTATGTAAAATGAGGCCTCTTTTAAGCAACGAAAAAAAAAACCTTTGGACCACCCCTGGTCTTTGAAGTAAACTTTTAAACAGACTTAAGAGTCCGATTCGGCAATAAGGGTTTATTTGGAACATTTCACTTACTTTGTTGACGACTTTTTGCCTTGTAATCATATTGATAAATAGTTCAAATATTTGCTAGAACAGAACAGAACAGGACAGAACATAACTTTATTTAAACCCAAGTATAAACATCTATACAATAAGGGTAATCAATATATATGTGAGTGTCGTGATCCAGGAGGAACGAGAAAAAAAGAAAGGAAGTGTGTGAGAGAAGAGAGAGAGAGAGAGAGGGAGAGAGAGGGAGAGAGAGAGAGAGAGAGAGAGAGAGAGAGAGAGAGAGAGAGAGAGGGCCAATTCTCACCGTTTTGTGAGGACAAATCATCGCTCTCAGACCCTCGTTATGAGGACACAAAGTAACTGTGAGGACATTTTTTTTGTCCTCAGATTTACATTGGCTATTTCGAACATATCTTGTTCGAAAATGATTTTGACAACAATTTTGTGCTGTGAGGACGTGTGTCCTCATATTTGATTTCTCTCACTCTCTACACCCTAACGTAAGAGTTCAATCATTATGAACGCGCATCTGTGAAAGGGTACAAGTCACGATTTTGACGTATTGAAGGATGGGTACCAGGCGCAACCGGAAATGCAATATTTTGATGGCGGGACGAAAATTGAAGCTGTTCATTCTCAAGGTTTGTGATATATTTGACGATATTTGTGATTAAATTTTATTGAAAGAATGTAATTATCAAAGAAAATTAAAAGACCAAATTATGATACACCTATCGGATATAAAATATGAGTTTATTATTCACAAAATATATGACAAAATGAAGGTGTAGAATCTGGATCTGGATCTAACATGTATAATTATCCCAGTGGCATCAATTTCGGACGGTCTTCATTTTCGGACGATCTTTCATTTTTAATCTCGTGAAACGATATTTCATGCGTGAGTTTACACATGACAAAAGGTATCATATTAAATGCCTTCAAGACGGTCAAACATTTAACTGTGTAACGTGTTAAACACAATAACTCCAAATAAGAGAAGTGGAACGTCGTGCAAAGTGACCATGGATGTTTTAAATCTGTGAAGAACGGCTCAATTTTATTCTCTAAAACAAGAAGCAATTTTGAAAGGTCATCAATAAATCATTATTGCACATTTTTATATATACATACAAAAATATTTTTTTCATTATTTTATGTGTATAGTTATATGATGAAATATAACTCTTGACTGTTACCGTGTAGGCAGGAGGCACCCAGTTAACTTGTTAAACTAATTTGTTCTAGGCGATTCAAATAGGAAAGGTAATTCCCCAATGTTACGATTCAAAAGTTGTTACTTTTTGGCAGAATATGAAATACATTACTGTTTTCCAACTAATGCGACAAATTAACACTTTTCTTTTCTCAACAATGGGACCCGCTTGATTATATTGAACACCATGAATTATATTGGTTATCATGCGAATCAAATAAAACATAAACATATTTTATTCTTACATCTAATGGTTGATTTGAAAATTCAAAACAACCTGACCTCGAAGCATGAGACAAAATGTAAAATGATAGACTCAATAAACATGGAATGATGTCAATCTGATCACAAGTACACGCCAACCTGTTTTGTTTTTTCATATTTTATATAATGCATGGTAATCAGTTAATAGACACAATGTTTGTTAGCCTTTTGAAAGATTCTTATCAAATAAAATTTGATGGGGCACCCCAGAGTTTAGTGGTTACATTGGCCTACTCTGGTGCATTTGGGAGCTGAAATCATTGTAAATAAATACTGCAAGATAGTGAGTCGGTAGTTCAGGGATTGAGCCTCGGCCTCAGGACATGAGGGTCGTAGGTTGGTTTCCCATAAGTAGCAGGGTCCATCTTGCGACTTTTCATTAATCCACATTATGCGCGAGTACTGGTTATATATCCAGTAAGCAGAATCGAGAGTGATTAATCTAATTGTTAGAACTCATTTACAATCGATGTAAAATAAAATGTTTTGAACTAAACTACTGCAAGATATTCAAGCATTTCATTCTGACATCATTTATTTTTCTCGTTACGCATATATCTCAGGTGTATTGCGTAATTCGGTGATTCGTGTAACTTGCTTTTAGTATGTTTTCTTCCTACGAATCGGCACAACTGATGTCAAAGTGTTACAAGCTAGGGAGTAACTGAGTACTTGATCAAATTATTTTTTAAAGATTCATCTGTAAGTAAGATCAGTACTTGTTGCCATTCCTTTTACATTCGGAGTCTGGTGGAATGTTGTGGTTTTAGTTCTTTTACATCCCATTATCAGTATAAGTTTTATTGCAATGCTTTGATTATCATCGATGGAGGACGGGAACCTGTTTACTGCACATACAGGCCAGTCAAGGCGTGAAAAACCAACCATCACCGGCTTATATGCTTATAGTCAATTATATCAATTAAGTGTGTTTATTATTTTAGTCAATTTAAGTGTTACTTAAAGGTTTTCCTGTTAAGATTCCAACTATATCTTTGTTATCATAAAATGTGGATGTTACTTTCAGATAAAGTGAGAATTATCTTTGGTCAACTACTAAACCTAGTGCAGAGGGATAGTCTCATCAACATCACAATATTGAAAGCAGACTAGTTTCAACTGACCAATACTTAGGAGGACCTGACAAGCCCATCACAATGTGTCACCTATGTTTAAAAGATACTGTCAAAGCATTGTGGGACAGAGCAGAATCTCCAAATCAGTATAAGTAAGAACTTACTTATTTTCATTTATTTAATTTGACTTTATAATGGTAATTTTTTTTTTTTTCTAGTTTGTGAAATTTAAGCACTGAAAAAGAAAATTTATAGTAATTGCTGGTTAATGTGAAATTGATAGTTTGTTTTACATGTGATGCTTGTTGCTTATCAATTTATATTGTATTAGCTGATTTTTAATGCTTTTGATGGTTGTTTTTCTTCTAAAAAATGTTTTTGCATCAATTTTTGATACTTTTGTATGAGTCATCAGATATGGGCACTAGGTTAAACAAAAAATAAAGCAATAGAATTTTTTATACAAACATTGCTTTTTGAAAACTTCGAATTACTCTAGATGAAAAATTAGTCACAGAGAAAAATATTGGGGTATATGAAAGATAAAAATGTTATGGATTCTGTTAATGTGTAGACATTTCTCTTTCTATAGAATCTGTAGTAACTGATTCTTTTTAAAATGGTTTTTAGGTTGGAAAGTTTCTGTAGAGCACTCCTTGGAAAAGTGATGTCAAAGTGATTGGCTGACACACATCAAGCACACAGATGATAGACATGTCCTCCCAGAATTGAGCTCCAGGGTTCCATGATTGTACTTCAAGCCTGACTGTTCATGGCAAATCTTACTAGGTATGAATTGAATGGTATGTTTTAAAAAATTTTTAATCATTACACTTATTAAAAATCTTTATTGATTAGCATTTATGAATTTTTTATGAGAAAATGAGAATTGATAAAGTAAGGGAACATTTTGAGCTGCTATGAATGCTCTCTCAACATATGGAGGTGGTAATGATATGTCAACACTGTGGGTTCAAATCTTGAATTGGTTTAATCATGTGGTTAATGAGTGGTTACTTGTGAATATCTTCAGTTGAGAGTAAATGATTATCATTGAAGTAGTTTTAAGATGCCATATTGTAAGCACCGTTTCAAATGATTGGACAAAACGGCTTGCGTTCAGTCCCTACATCATGGTCCCTCTCTGTGTGGGTTCCAATTTTGGTGACAGCATTTGGACTTTTATTGGAGGTAGTCTCCTGACTGACGTAGAGAATGAGATGGTTCTACCAACATAACCCACCCTAATGGGCAGTTGAACTTCCTTTATCAATAATAGTCAGGCATTGCAAAATAACTGAAATAATGTTGACGTGATGTAAACACCATAAATAAGAAACAAGTCCCTACACATTTTGTCTCATTAGCTCATCTGGTAGCATGCACAACTTGGAAAACAGGTGTCAACAGATCAGGTGGCAGTTTGGCCAAAGGTTTTAACTACATTTAATGAAATCAATACTTGACTCATGTAGGAAAGCATCAGTGGCTTGGAAAGAATATTGGGCAGTAAGGCAAGGCAACAACAGGAGCATGGATAGTTGCTCTAACTGATGCATTATGACTGAAAAAACTGTTGAAAGAAGAATTTAACCCAAATCAACAAAAAGCAGTCCCTACCTGTTACAGTAGTGCTATTGTATTAGTTCCCCAAAACAGTGTATATCATTCATATCGTAACATAACATATCAGATCCCAAATGTTACCGTATCATATCAAATCGCATCAGATCGAACGTTCATTGAACAAAACGAACGTATTGTATCATATGCTGACTGTAATGTAAAAAGTGTATTGAACATAATCAGATTTCATAAACCGTATTTTGTAAACCATATTTCGTAAAGAGATGAGATATGTTAATAGACATTATGGTAAGGTTTGTAATATTCGAACGCGGTTTCATTTTTTCAATGAAACGAATTACACTCATTGTTTTTTTTTCGTGAAAAAACACTGGAATACAAATACTTTTTTACTTTCGTCTGGAAAAATAATGAATACTTTTCGTAAAATACAAACAAAAATATACCAAACAAAAATATATATACATTTAGATAAAAAAAAAAGAAATATAGTCTATCACACATTGTTTCCATTTATTTCCACAGAAACACAAGGATTTTTCACTGAATCTTGTTTTTCTATTATTTCTTTTACATGACATGACAACAGTTTCGGCTTTAAGGTCATGCCATTTTAGCAGGCAAAATATAAAAATATTTCATATATCAAATATCATAAATCAGATGAAGACTGTATGGATCATATTGAATCAAACCAAACAAGTCAGACGTCCACCCTATCGAATACTTTGAATCGCAGATCATAAATTGTTTGTATTGTTATTGTTAACTGTGCGTAAACTGTGGGAACTCATACACTAGCAATATTGTAGTTCTTGGATGTCACCTTCTTTCCTCTTTTCTTATTCAAAACTCATAGAAGCTTCTTCAGCAGCATTTCTATCTCAACCTATTGATTACTGTCTTTTCCTTGTCAAACCATAATCAGCAAACAATTTAAGGGGTTCTGTAATTCATGTATGGGTGCCACCCATCCTCTCTACACTTGTGTTTGATGTAGGATATTCTTGTTATTTTTCTATTTTGAGAATCCTCATAGTAAATGTTATGTTTTTTTTATTTTATTTACATCCATACAATGAAGAACCGATTGGGCCAGTTAAACCAGAAGAGATCTTACCAACTTGTCTACAGAGAAACATTAGATGTCATAGCAGACAGTGTGTAACCATTCTCTTTTATAAAAAGCATCACTTGAAGAAAGAATAACAAAATTACCATGTTTCTTATGGCCAAAACAAGATAAAGAGCTCATTAGGAGCATTTGCTCTTATTTTCACAGTGTTTTTTTAAGTCTTATTCATAAGAGGATCAAAGTGAGTAATTCATTGGTTAAACAAGCCAGTTGTGGTGGTAAAATGAGGGTCTTTCATTCACAAATGTTTAAATAAGACTATTGTAAAAGTTCTATATTGTATGTGCTCATTAGAACTGTCTCATCAAGGCAATTCTTATGAGTATCCACAATACAGAGTTTAGAGAAGCAAAATAGAAGGAACCTTTTGGAATACAAATATATTTTTATAGAACTTTTTTTGACAATGTAAAGCTTTTTTAAATTATGGAAATGTTTGGCTATTTTTGAAAACTTTCCCTTTAAGGTAGAATGCCCATAATCTGCCGTTTTAAAGGTCGTTCTTTCATTAGATTATATAGATCGGTCGGTGCCGGAACTATTTGCTCTATACAGAATAGTTCCAGCCACGACCGCTGTTTACCGAGATCGGCTGAAGTAACCCAACGAAAAAATTTGTTTCAAAATGGTGCATCATGGCTATTCTACCTTAACCAGTTTCTCAATATGAGATCTTTGGCTTTATTAGAGGTAACAGCAAGGAATATAAAATATTATTTATAAAGTTAAAATAAACCTTTTAGCTTTTTAAAGATGCCTTTGTAACAAAAAGAGAAACTGTTCAACTTTATTTCTTTTTCTATTTGTCACAGGTTTTAATTGCTTCTTCAGCATACTATTAACTTTAGTTTTTATTCAAACAATTAAGGGGGAGATTATATATTGGGAAATTTATTGCATCTTTGAGACTGAATATGCTTATGTTTAATGATATCTGTGCACATGTGTAAGTCATATTATGTGTCAGGCATTGTGTTTAAGAGACTTTGTATCTGTGTGAGGCACTATGTTTCAATGCAAGACTGTGTAAGAGACTATGAGTATGAGCGACACTGTTTGTGATATCTTAGATGGACATTGTGACACTTTGTAGGAGAATGTGTGTGAGGGACATTTTGCATTAAGGTAGAATACCCATAATCCACCATTTTTGAAATGTCGGGATACTTCTGTTGTTCCCAGCATACATCAGTCTGAGCTGGAACTATTTGTATTAAATCGAATAGTTCCGGTACAGACCTGTGTATGCTAAAAATGACTAAAGTAATCCAGCAAAAGAAAATGTTTCAAAATATAGGGTTATGGGTATTCTACCTTAATATGATATTCTTGATGAATATGTCATGTTCTTTTTCTACACAAATTGGAATAGCATTCTACGTGTTTGTAAAAGCATATCACCAATGTTTTGTGTTGTTGATTCATGTATATTATTTACATGATATCAATTCAATATAGACAGGAATGAAAATCTGGGTTACTCACTCATTGAGTGCATTATTGTTAGGCCTTATATTATCTAAACTAGTTGGTTAATGGGCCCCAGTAGAAGCTTTGATGCTCATCTGTTTTGGTGACATTAAGGCAAAGGTCAAGGCAACCACAAGTTGGTTGAAGGTCAAATGAACCTCATAACATGGAAATGCAGTAACATTAGCTCTGCTAACTCTTCTGAAATGCAAATGGGTGCAGGGAACATAATGTTTTAATTAATTTATTGTTTTACTTGTTGCATTTTTAAGTATTATTATTGATTGGTATATTATGGTTTTAAAAAAGATGTTGCTTAATTATTATGCTGTCCTTATGAGGTATGAGTATTGTTAACTTTTTTGGTGATAAATATATATTGATGAAAACTTGAAATGACATTATTTTATCCTTGTAGTCCTTACTTAATTTTAGCATGTCAGGCTTTGTACAAACAGAAACGACACAAAATGAAAATGACTTTGTTGGTTGTCTCATCAGGGTCTAATGTGTGTGTGATTTGTTGGCAAATTAGCCGAATTGTGATTTAAACATTTAATGTGTATATGTATTTTTGGAAATGGTTCATCCCTGAAAGCATGTTTTCACATTGAAAACATGTTTTCTTCTTGTAATGAAGGGAAAAAAAATGTCTGCACAGATTCGAACCCATACCCTGCCCCTCTCCCTTCCCCCTATCCTTTCCCCCCTTCCCCCTCCCAGGCAGTCCACTATACCCCCTTTCAAACAGAAAGACAAAATAGCTGGACTGTGTTGATCAATGTCCCCACTAAAAAGAAAGTAAAAAGAGATATGTGCACTTTGTGGACCAATGTCCCCACTGAAAAGAAAGGAAAAAGAGATACATTTTCTGTGTGGACAAGTGTCCTCACAAAAGAGAAAGGAAAAAGAGATACATATAATATGTGGACAAATGGTCCTCATAAAAAAGAGAGGAAAGAGCGATACATGTTCAATGTGGACAAGTGTCCTCACTTAAAGGATAAGAAAAATGAGATGTTGTCACTACGTGGACACCAATGTACCCATAGTGTCTCTTTCTTATCAGTGTTTTTAAACGAAGCTTACAACACTGATCTATAAGGAGGGTAGGTGTTAAAAGTTGAAGAGAGTTTTGCCTAAAACCCCTGGAAACGCTTGTCCACAGATGTCCGGTATTTTACCTATCGTCCCCACGATTACGGTAAAACATCGGCTAGAGAGAGAGAGAGAGAGAGAGAGAGAGAGAGAGAGAGAGAGAGAGAGAGAGAGAGAGAGAGAGAGATAGAGAGAGAAAGAGAGAGAGAGAGAGAGAGAGAGAGAGAGAGAGAGAGAGAGAGAGAGAGAGAGAGAGAGAGAGAGGGGGGGGGGGAGACAGAGATAGAGAGAAATACATATATTTTAGAACCGAGAAAACAGGGAAAAAACATCAAACATACAAATATGATTATATACCAAAGTACATGTAATCGTTGCAAATTTTAACCATTTATAAAATTTAGAAATTTAGGAAATATTGTTTCTCTTACTTTGAGCTTTAATTAATTGCGTAGTAATCTTTTGATTAAATGTCTCTTATAATTGTTGTTTAACAAGAACGATTGTGTTTTTGTTTGAGTTTTTTTGTAATTATATATCATTAAAATGATAATTTACACATTTGTAATCTCTTTTCAATTCAATGGATTGTTGCCAGTTTTCCTTCTTAATTACATTCAAAGGGTCAATTAACAAACTTTGGCTATCACAGGGATTAAGAGTGTTGATGCAAATTAACACCAATCTGCCACGTTTGCACCATATGTTCTAGTCACACCCTTTATTGTTTAGCCAATCGAGAGATAGAGTAATTAACCATCGGCAATCTGAGGTCCTTTAAACATATGAAAGATCTCCACAACCCTGTGTCCCTCGTAATTTAGTAAGCGTTATTTGAATGTAGTTTCAACAGGTGGAAAAAATGGACTGGGACTGTTTTAATAGCCCGTAATATTTGGATACGATATATCATCAAAGGTAGGCTGACAGAGAACCTCATATAACGACTAATTCTCTATTTAACGTACTTTATTTATACGACAAATTTCAATTTTAAGAAAAAATATATACTTATTGGAGAAACATATCCTCTACACATTATTGACAAAAATGCCGATGTTTGTTCTATCTTATTTAAAATACGTAAATCGAATTTAATGCAAATTTGAAATAACATTCTAGAAATATGTGTTCCATTCATTCTTTCCTTCCATCAACCAGCTGAGTAACACATTTTTAATCTGTCAAAGCATTTAATTCAGACAAAAACATATACTTATTTGCCTTTTTTCACACGGAATGTCATGTTTTAGCTGAACTGCGGTGCGCTATTCGGGTCTCATTAAATTCAATTTAATCTAATTTCCTTTTATAACGAGGCTTGGCAACAGCCAACAACAAATCATTCTGTTGATGTTTGCGTATGTAAATCTCTGATTTTGGTACACGAAGCTTAAAAATATCAAAATCCGATCGATAGCGATCGTTTTCTTTGCCTTTGCCCATATATACTTCTTTTGAAATTAATACCCGGAAGTGAAGGTATTCCGAATGTGGCTCGATTTTTCAAAGGGAGACAAACCACGTTTCTGAAAAGGCCTATAAAGCAAGTCATGTGTAAAAAGAGGACCAATGTGTTCGACAGGTGCGTTTTGCACTAACTGAGGACGTAGACCCCTGAACCGGATGAGGTAGCACTAGTTTAGCACAATTTAACATTGGGAAAACTGAGATTGTTTGGAACAAAGTGAATCCTTCTACAACAAAGAATCGGTTCCTGGTAAAAAATGCTAGTACTTATCTGAACACAATCGGAACTACTCGGGTAGTTCCGTGAGCGGTTTTCATTGGATAAACACAATGTATTCAGATTGGTCTGAATACAGGCATTATGAACATCTGACCTGAGGCCGAGATATATTGAACAATGTTAAAAACGGCATGATATCACGTACAGACAGAACCAAATCGGAAATAATTGAACACACAAACGTTTTCGAACGACAAAAATAAACTTAAGCAGGTACGACCTTTTGATCGACTACAGCGACGGTCGCATTGGGCAAGGGTGTAAATATTCCGTATTGCCCAGGTGGGTCAAAAATCCTCGACGGAGAACTGTTTTGTACTGAAATTTACAGTATAAACAAACCTCTTACCAAACGCAAAATTTTCGACTGTCCCAAAATGAACAAGCTTGCAGACGACATTTCAAAGCGTGATGCAATTGAAAAACGATCTTCTGCTAGGGCAGAAAACATTGTGGGAAAAAAGAGAAATTGCTCGTTAAGATCAATTTCTCATTTTCCCACAATGTATTTCAGAGTTGTCTGCAACAAACTGGTCAAATGTCATTATTGTTTGGTAATGGGATAACCGATATACGAACAAATGCTGAAATGTTGATAATAAGCGCCGGGGGTAGGTGGAAGGGGGGGTAAAAGAATTTTGTATGAAGTCATTAGAGTGTATTTCAATGAAGAGAGAGATTGCACACAGAAATTTACACAGACAAGCCACAAACAATACCGATTTTACATATCTTTAGATATGGGATACATAACTGGTGATAACTGTTCCCTGATAACCATCCCTTACCACAGCACGGCTGGTGATCGCTTTACCGCACCACTATGGTGCTGACGACGAAATCGGTTGCGCAACTTCCGGTTTAGCGTTTTTAGGGTAGGTTTTTGCTATTTTTCTGCATTTGCAGACAAATAATCAAAAATCTAAATACATTATTCAACCCTTATTGAATTCAACCGCCTATATGTAAAGTTTAAGTTTTGAAATAGTGGAAATAGCTGAGATTTCGTAATTTTCCTCGCGGAAGGATCCAAAACATGCGTCGTCCCGATACCCCGTTCGTAAAACCAGTACAATATCATGCAATTGACCATTATATGTCCAGGTAAATAGAAGCGCTGTTAAAAAAGGATACTCAAAACTACCAAGCGGTAAGATTTGCTGCACATGCGGTTTGTTTGGGTAGATTGTCACAATTTAGCTGGCGGTGCGTTTGTGGACTTTCGAATTGCAATTTTGAATTGCTTCGTCGAGGTTTAGAATGATTATTCCAATTTCCACTTATGAAATGTAAATGTGTTTCAGCGATTCAATTCAATTCTGTGTGTATCAGCTTATAGATGCATCAACGAAATAAGACTACGCCCTGTCTGATGACATGCAAAGACGAGAAACTTCACACAGATCCATAAACTATTATGTAATTGATGTATGTATCACTATAAAAATCAATGCGGCCAAACGGGAATGTTGTACATGCCATCATTATCTTAGTATGGTCAATGTTGTTTGAATCCTTTACCAAACGCCAAATTTCCGACTGTCCAAAATTGAAAGCGTTTGCAGACGACATTTCAAAATGTGAGGAAATTGAAAATTAATCGTTTGAAATGGCAGAAAACATTGTGGGAAAAGGAGAAATTGCTCGTCATGAACAATTTCTCCTTTTCCAACAATGTTTTCCAGAGTCGTCTGCAACAAATTGGTCAAATGTCAGTATTGATTGGTAATGGCAGAGACATAGATAACAGAGATTGGCAACTCCGGAATTATCGCCAAACTCTCGCGTGCCGCGAGGTTCTGCGAGATAAGGAAAGTGCGTACCTGTTTATCCGTTGCCACTGGAGATGTCAAGCGAAATTGATACTTCTTTATTACAGTAATATAGCTATGTTTGGTTATCTGATTGGTTATCTGAAACAACTTCTGGACATTTTGTTTTATTTTCATTTTATTAAATTGATTTTATGTTAAAGACAAAACAAAAAGTTCCAGTAGGCCTTCTTTTTCAATGACAGGCTTGATTACCATGCAATTCAGAATTGTACTCATAACGACAATGTCTTTCAAGCAAAGGTTTGAATAATATTTTGTAATAGATCAAGTGACTCTATTTAGTTGCAGTTATATACCAAAGCATGAACTTTCCACTAAGACATGATAGTTTTTGTCAATATTAAAAGATTGCTTTCTCATTTCATTCCATTTATTCTGTTTCGCAAAACTGTTTACAGTGCTAATTTTGTCCAAAAGAAACACATACATTATGACAATATTTAAAGCCAAATGTTTCAATTTAAGAAAATGAAAAGTATTTTATGATGTTAAAATGCATGTGATGAGAATTTTTGTAAAGGTGGTTTTAGTAAACGAAAGGACACGTAAGAAAAAACTGACGTGCTAAGTTTTTCAATACACCTTTTACCGCAGATTCCTCTAATATTGATTGCAAATCAATTAGTACATAATTATTCTAAAACACGTAAGGGTCTGGTCTTATCATGATGCTGACCGAAATGATTTTAGAAAAAAGAAATGTGAGCTTTTTGAATGTTAAGCTAAAGCAAATAGTGTGTCTTACACCTTCGTTTTTATTATCATTTCTCAACGAGAAATAAAGTCAAAGCACACTACTTTTAAAACCAGACAGACGCTTTAAACAGAGCAAATCCTCCCTATTTTGTTTTCGGGACCTTTAGTTCATTAAATTTGAATGAGGTGTCAGAGAGTGGACACAGGGTTAGCGCCACACGCTCCTTGTGTAATCGCCCTAGCATCAAAAGGTTTTATGACATCAAACTACATATTTTATGGGGTGGCAATTTACAATCATAGCCTGTATTGTCCACTACCGTGATTGACTCTATCACCCTTCGTTTTTCAAATGACACATTTCACTTGACATATTTGCAAGCGATCAGAATTAAGAAGAAGTATGACGAAAAAGGAAATATCGTGGTGTTTCTGATTAAGAAGATCTATCCATTCCTTTTGTCCATTAATTGAATGGATTTTCTTCTTCTCATATAGGAATATCACTTTGAAAATACGGGAAACTATAGAACTTAGTCAGCATTTAATACGGGATCAATTCAAACTCATTCAGACGTTTTCAGTAATAACACGTTTGATAAAAATCCAAGTCACACAATTTAAGTTTTAATTGATGCAAAAATGAAAGATTTTGATTGAAAATAAAATGCCTGAAATCATGATTATGCTTGTGTGGTAAAGTAAACCTGGTATAACTTCGTTATAAACTCGACAATCACCATAAAAAAGCGGGTAACCATAAAACAAAAATAACACTTCAGGAAAGTGTTAAGTATGATATGATCCAGTGCATAGTTTTTTAGTTTTACTTGCAACAACTTTGGTATATTTTGGTTGGAAATCAAGATGGCTGAACTCATTAAGGTAGTAAATGGGACATATTTAGTACGCCGTAACTTCTTAATGACAAAGAATATCAGACTGAAAATTTGGAAATACACAAAATCATATTATCCCATTAAAATGGACATAAATTAGAAATGTTTGAATAAATCCTCTGTTAAAACATTTTACTTTGTACATGTATGAAATATTTTGGTTGGAAATATAATGGCCGAAATCACGATCATGCTTGTGTGGTTAAGTAAACCTGGTATAACTTCGTTATGGAAGCGAAGATTACTTTAAAAATGCGGGCAACCATAAAACAAAAATAACACTTCAGGAAAATGTCAAGTATGATATGATCCAGTGCATAGTTTTTTAGTTTTACTGTGCACAACTTTGTTAATTTTTGGTTGGAAATCAAGATGGCTGATCTCATTAAGGTAGTAAATGGGATATATTTAGTACGCAATAACTTCTAAATGACAAAGAATATCAGACTGAAATTTTGGAAATCGACAAAATCATATTAACCCATTAAAATGGACATAAATTAGAAATGTTTGAATAAACCTCCATTAAAACATTTTACTTTGTACAAGTATGAAATATTTTGGTCGAAAATAAAATGGCCGAAATCATGATCATGCTTGTGTGGTTAAGTAAACCTGGCATAACTTCGTTATGGAAGCGAAGATTACTTTAAAAATGCGGGCAACCATAAAACAAAAATAACACTTCAGGAAAATGTCAAGTATGATATGATCCAGTGCATAGTTTTTTAGTTTTACTGTGCACAACTTTGTTAATTTTTGCTTGTAAATCAAGATGGTTAAACTCATTAGGGTCGTAAAAAGGACATATTCAGTACGGAATAACTTCTAAATGACAAGGAATATCAAACTGAAAATTTGGAAATGTAGAAAAACAAACCCTTTCTTTAAAATGGACTTGAATTGGAAATGTTTGAAAACCCTCCTTTAGAACAGTTTGAATCTAAAACTACTCAATTATCACATTCATCGCACCCAACCATGAAAATGCGAACAATTCAATCAAGTTTGTCGCAGTTTGCCATGTTTATTTCTCTGATAATCGCTTGCTGATCGGTCTTGTTGGATGAGGAAACTTTCTAACAATAACAATATAGTAAATTCGGTAAGAAAATAATTTAATTATGACTTAAAACACGCTTAAATGTGTGTTGCCTATTTCGCGTTTAGTTGAAAATTGCGTCGATAGACAGATCTCGCAAGGTCTCGCTAAATAACGCGTCATGCGAGATATCGCAGAAACCGGCTATAGGTAAAGAAGGAGTTGCCAATCTCTGTTATCTATGTCTCTGGTAATGGGTTTTAAGCAAACACTCTTACACTGTGTGTGACGGATTATATATGGTATGAGGCTATCCAAATACAGAAGGCCTGTCATTCAAAAATATCCTACAGGTGCTTTCTAAACGACAGGCATTCACATTAAGCTGTTGGTTGTTTTATACAACACGATTCTGGTTGCCTATAGCAAGATCAACTGTGTGTAGATTGAAATAGAGAAACGATTGGAACCTATTCTGCGTATAGGACTAGATGCTCTTGACGTAAAAACTAATCATTGTATGAGCAATTTCATTTTTTTCCACAACCAGATTGAAAATCATGTACAATAGAGTTGTATCCAGAAAAAAGGAATGGTCTTGCAACCCTGCTGTATGGGTACTCTCTAAATAAAAGGCACATCAATACTATGTTTAAATTTGGTTCCCGTAGTTAATAAGTGTATACATGCAGCTTGATACTCCGTCTATGCAGAGTGCATTTCGAACGTAAAAGTCTTTTATACCGATCGTATGAATGCAAGGGTGTATAGAACTCCAGACTTTTCATAACAAAAAGGAGAAGTTGCTTTGATGAATCTATCCTCATTTGAATAATAGTTTTCATCAAACTTATTCTAACAAACAAATTTTATTTTAATTTCAAAATTTCAATTATAATATACATATTCACAATCGGACACTGTTTGTTAGGTATAGTTAATATATCATTATTTAAATTAGCTTTAGATAACTATGCACAACTGTGAAAGGTGAAAACATATATGTATATGTAGGAAAGTAGTAAGTATGAGACGTTTTGTAAGGGTTTGTGAGAATCTTAATTTGTAATCTGCGGACAGTATTTAACCCTTAGAATGCTGGGTAGTTATCTAACAATAGGCTTTTGTGTCGCCTGCTTTCCAGAACCTTAAATATCTGCTTAATTTTTATAAGGAAACATACGCAGAGTAGCAAACAGGTTAGATCACAGGCCAGTCGCCAATTTACTTGGCGGCTGGCCTGGATATAACCTGTTTGCATAAGCATGAAGTCGGTTCCAGCACAATAAGGGTTAAAACCTTGTCTGATCCCAATATCAAAATTCATGGAGTATAATCACTGTTATCAAACGTTATCAATGGTCAATAGTAAGTATGGTATATAAATGTACACATGTACGTCTTGTGGGGTCCCTATTACCACACATTATACATTATATTCAAACAGAAAAGAAGAAATCCGCAAATCAGTATTTATTTCTTTGTAATCATTAATACAGGGCTGATGTATGCTATTTTTTTTTTTTTCATTTTTAACATACAATTGCTTTGATAATTTGACATGTTGACAAATTGTCTTGAACTGATTATTATAAATGGTTTAGCCAATGAAAGATTATGCAAACCTCCAACAAACAAATACAGGGACGTAGCTTAGGCATTTAGTAAATGTATGGATTGCCATAGGGGGCAGTCTTTGGGCACACTACCCCAGGAGAATATTGCATTTCCTATCCTCGATCTGGTGCAAACTAATGATGTTTCGAACATGGAGAAACATGTTCACATAACCACAATTCGGTATATAACTGGTTAAGTATTTAGGAGGCAGTCATAGAGAGTGACTTTGGACAAGCTTCCTTCACAATCGATGTGAAAAAAATGGGTAATAACACACATGGGGAAAAACATGGAATTGATATAGTACACTCAATGTAGATCTTAGATTTTCATTTTCTACGGACAATGAGAACACCAGTGTATACTCTGCGTACAGGTAGCTATGCACATGAAAGAGGCACTGCTTTCAATAGCTCCTATTGCTAATATACTTTAGAAACAATATTGAGATGGGGATTTGTTGACTGTTCAATTGCTGATCCCTTTACCAAATTTTCGACTGTCTCAAATTGTCACAAATTGAAAGAGTTCCCAGACGACATTTCAAAAAGGTGATGAAATTGAAAATAATCTTGAGATAGGGCAGAAAACAATGTGGGCAAAGGAGAAATTGCTCATTACGAGCAATTTCTCCTTTTCCCACAATGTTTTCCAGAGCTGTCTGCAACAAACTTGTGAAATGTCTTTATTGTTTGGTAATTGGTTAAAAATAATACTATACTAAACATTGCCTTCTTTGCAGCATAACCTCTATATGTACATATGATAATAAACCTGCACCAGAAAGTCTCAGAAACTGATGTGACTAAAGAAGATATTGCTCACCATGAGCAATTTCTTCTTTTGACACAATTGTTTCTTTCACTGTGGTCTATATTAGTATTGTTATCCTTGGGTAAGTTCTATATAATATAATAACATCTCATAGTACAATCCCCAGGAGTACTACAAACAATATATTGCACTTGATGCTTCATCATTTTCAAATGCTTTTCTTGTCAGTTGGATAGTCACAAAAACCTATAAGAGGAAATGATTCAATGTGTCATTCGAAATGAAATTCCCATCAATGTATGAACACAGTAAATAATTCAAATATCTTTTCATTTGTCTTATGAAATACAATATCTATGATACATTTATGATATACTACTATAGGAATATTTTCTAATCTAATCAGAATTTCAGTTATCTTATTATCTGCAAGCTTCTTTAACCCATTTCTCCACATGTGACATGTTCAAATTGAAAGCAACAGTAGATGACAAAAAGCACATTGCTTCATAACATTTAGTAGAAACTATTATCTTGAAAGGATAAAATACACTTTATGAGAAAATGATCCTTTGTTGTAATAAATCTTCTGCATCAGATGCTACAAAATGAGATATTGTGGAGTGGAGGGCTAATTTGTGACAATCATAACATTTATTCCATTACTTTACATGGCTAGTCACCCCTGTGACCGAACTAAAAGTTGCTTGTAACATGCAAGTTTATTTTTATCACAATCATTTCAACCTTATATAACTAGAACATGATCATGTTTATCTTTTTTCATGTTATCTGCTTTTGATATAAACCAGTCACATTTACTCTACTAGCCCATTTACCAAACAATATAACGACATTTGAACAGTTTGGTGCGACAACTCTGGAAAACATTTTGGGAAAAGGTGAAATAGATCTTAGCAGGCAATTTCTCCTTTTCCCACAATGTTTTCTGCCCTATCAGAAGAATGTTTTTCAATTTCATCCCCTTTTTGAAATGTCGTCTACAAACTTTTTGAATTTGGGACAGACAAAAATTTGGCATTTGGTGAAGGGTTAAGTAAGGATTCACTAGGAAGAAGATAAAGACGTGAACTATCTAGGTAAGGGTTATCTATTTGGACAGTTGATTAGAAGTCGCCAAAAGTATCAAATACTTGAAATATTGTAAATATTTCATAAATTTGTCAATAAGACAATCGGTGGGGTCCGGTCTTTGTTGGGGGTCATTCATTTGTTTACTACTATTGAACTCTTCCCTAAACCATGCACCCATCAACCCCCAAAGATCTACTTTTTACAAGCATAACACACCTGAAATTATTGTGTTTGTTTGTTTGTTTGATTTATTTTACATTGGTGGTGAAGGAAGCTTAGTTAATCCTATTGACACGATAACTGCTTCCTGGATAATACACCAGTACTCGTGCTGATTTGTGGGTTAGTCATTTGTGGGTTAGTCCCGGCAATTTTCTCCTTGCCTAACTAAGATTCGAACCCGGGACCCTCAGTACAAGAGGCTGACCCTCTACTACTGTACTACTGTCGCCCAGAAATTGTTGATGTGCGAACTAAATAATTCCTCTTTTTCCAACAGTATCTCATTTCTAATTGTGGGGAAAGTGATACATGTGTAAAACGATTTCTTCTTTTTCAGCAAAATGTTTAAAACACTTGGACAAGTTCTACAGGTCTGACTTAAAGCTGCTTCTTAACAGATGTGAGGAAATTCTGAATTTAAAATTTAATATAATATTTGTGCAACAGCTGTACTGTTGTATACTCCTTAGAATGCTGGGTAATTTTCAAAAAGAAATTGTATCGTCTGCTTTCAAAAACCTTAAATATCAGCTTAATTTTATTGAGGAAAGATACTAAGAGTAGCAAACAGATAAAATCACAGGCCAGCCGCCAATTTACTTTGCGGCTAGCCTGGATATGACCTGTTTGCATAAGCATGAGGTCGGTTCCAACACTATAAGGGATAATACACATTAGAGAGTAGACATTGGACGCAAAATGAGTTCCTACTTTTAAAAGTGGTAATAGCCTGAATGAACATTGAATTAACTCTTATAGTGCTGAAACAGACTTTATGATTATGCACACAGGTTAGATCCAGGTCAGTCGCCAAGTTAATTGCAAATCTGCAAACTCTCTGAATTTTGGGCAGTCGAAAATTTGGCGTTTGGTAAAGGCTTAAATCAAAGTTGGTAAATAAAGGACTATAAATACAGGAACTTCATCTGGATTTGCCCTTGCTATCATTGATCACAGTCATTTCTTGGTCAATGGAAGTTAGATGACTGACAAAACAGCAGACATAGTGACTTACCCAAACTGTTGTTAACAAATCAAAGGCTCTTCAGTTAATTCATTGTCAGACTCTTTCAAGCATGTTCATGTCAAGAGATGGTTAATATCATCACGGTGAAGAAGGGTCTGAAAAAATAAAATCAAAGTTAATAAAAAAATGGTTCAAATTAATGTTTTAAGGACATGTTCTACAGTTTTATAAGAAAATACTCCTTTCATAGAATTTTCTAAATTTTTGATATGTTATTTAAAATTATATTGTGAATTTAAAAATGAAAAGAAAAATGCAGGTCATCGAGTTAGTTTTTTCGTAAAATGATAGTTTCCATGGTAACAGTTTGGGGCAAAAAGGTCAAAATGACCATACTATCTTCAAAGGTAATACAATAATTTCGGGAATGTTTATTAACATAAAAAATATTAATTCATATATTAAATTCTTTATAATTCAATGTCTTCTTCAAATTTTTACAATCTGAACAATTTTTGTGATCCAAGTCAGTTTTTCAAATTTTTGTATTTGTCAAAAAACAATAAAATTTGATATGTATATTACAAATAAATGAAGATATTTAAAAATTCCTTTCATAGAATTTTCTTATTTTTCAGTATGTAAGGTAAAATTTAATCTTGAAATACAAAATATCAAAAAATGTATATGTTGATGAGTTAGTTTTCCATGGTAATGGTATTTGAAAAACATTTTGAAAAACGATTAAAATAACTTTAAACTTAAAAAATAGCAGCTGGGGGCAAAAAATAGGAGCTGGGGGCTTTATTTGCATGAGAAATATATAATAATGTTAATAACCCTTCGAAGTTGCATGGATAATATGACTAATCTTTGTAAAAAAAGGCATACAGTAAATTTCATCCGAATAAAAAGTTACTACTTTGAAAATCCACCAGTAGAAACTTAAATGGTAACATCCTTTTCTGAAACATAACATCAATAACATTTCAGACCAAACAAAATCAAATATCCATGGTCATCTTTCGCCTGCTGAACATTTCTAGCTTTTGAAAGGTCAATACTTGATAGTTTTGAAATTTGATCAATATGCATAGAGTATTATTGAACAAATTGATTATATCAACCATGTGTAATATTCTTCTTGATTAACTACCAGCTAGCACACATCAAATAGTTTGGAGTAAACCAAATGTGTATAACTTGATAAATAAGAACACTGTGGCATGCAATCAAGGGAGAAAACTTAAGTTCTAATCAAGTACAATATTGATCATGAGTATTCTCCCTTCATTAAATCCATTTAATTAATTTTTGTTTTCAAAGCTTGAACATTAATGATGTTAATATGCTTTGAAAGAGTAAATATCCAGCACAAATGTCCACCCTTTACATTATGGAGAGATTGAAAAAGTCAGCCCTTAACAGAAAAGGCGGCAAATGTCCATGTGGGCAATTGTCCAGGGGCAAAATGTCTGGAAATCTTCAGACCAATGCTCTGTTGATTTAAAGAAATAATTTGGTATTTAATCTGTGACCATTCTTATTGATGTAACTTTAACTTTGAAAAGAATTCATGGGAAATCTTTTGATACCATTGCCTAATGTTTCTGATAAATTGGAGTATATTACTTTCCCTATCTTTTAAGATAAATGTCTTCACATCAAAGGTATTTCGCAAGACAATTAATCTTTTTATATTTTAAATCATTTTGCATTTGCAACAAACAGTATAAAAAAAAAACCTGCAAAAGAAACAAGAAAGTTGTTTTATGGTCTTTGTATGTTTTTTGTCTGCTGTCTATTTTGATTGAGACAAACTAAAGATTAATATAACATGATAAAGCCAAAGGGGATTATTAGATTAGATTAGAATAGAGTCATTAACTGACATAGGTCCCATGGGTCCTCTTCATCAGTGCCGTCCCTACATTTTTCAGTTCTGGAACAGCTTTCCTGGATGCACCAGTACTAGGCTAGGGCTCTGAAGTGGCTTGCCAAAGGCCACTCCCACAAAACCAGAGGTCTCAGTGGGGCTTGAACCTGGGACCCCCGTGTTCTGAGTCCACCACCTTAACCACTGATCAGAGCAATGCAGGACACATATTCAGCTTACATGTTGATGCTATGATCTATTTCAGACTATACTGAGATGGTTTGTGTGTGTGTGCAAACAAACTGTTTTTGAATTTTAGATATCTACCAGTTTACAATTAGAACATCCCATTGTTAGAATGTCCCAGTATTTGTCAAAACGTCCCAATATTTTTGTCAAAACGTCCCAGACATTAAAAATATTTGTCACAACGTCCCAAAATAATAGATATAAATTGATATGTAAACTCATTTTCTTTGTTAAAATAATGTTTCAATATTATATTTTTAACAAATGAATTATGTAAACATGTGTAAATTAAAGATCGTCATTCGTAATTGTTTTATTTCTATGTAAATCCCCAATTATGAACTCCCAATCATCATGCTGTACATAATTGGACGTCTGTTGTAATTGAAGCTAACAATTCGAAGTGAGGAAACCAGATTAAAGGATGATAGTGTACTAGCCGGCATTTGATGTCCAATAAAATAATTACAATTAGGTCAAACTTTCTTATGATTATAAATGTCGGATTTGACTGATATCAAATCGCAGGTGCATTTAGACAAGGTTTGTGTGATACATGTTAATTTTTTGTTTGATGGAGGTCCTGTGTATCGCTTTTCATAAGAAAGTGAGGAGGAGGCAGAACGCGCTGCAGTGCGACTGCGAGCGATGGCAACATCGCATGTACACTTCAGGTAAGCCTCAGTTTTAACTGTAACTAAAAGACAGAATTGAACGGAATGATTCATGCTCCAACTGTTAAAAGTAATAATTGTGTGTATTTTTCCATTCCGTATTTGCATTTACCGAGACACTGTCCACAACAGCCCTCCTGAATACTGTCTCTTCCATTTACAAACACAAAACACCAGTTGACGATGGGCAGGAAGACATAGTTTAATAGCACTCATTATGTATATTTGTGTATACTTGAATTACAGTATTGAATGTACATAATGTAATAAAGAAATACTACACATATATTGAATATATCCGCCTGTGGTTTATAGTTTCCCTCAAAGGTATATGAGAAAAAAAAGAATAGGTATAGAAATGGAGCAGAGTGATTAAGATCTTACAAACGCTATTCATTATATAACTATTCAACTTTAATTGAACCTTTAAACTAACTGATGTAATATCCATAATTTGGTGTGAATAGCTGTTACACAAACACACAGTCAGTGACTCGTGCAATGTGCGATTAGTACCGAAACCTTTCATTAGTAATTTAATTAATCATGGACAAGTGTACCGTATTACACATCAGTTATACAGTTATAAAATTACATTTCATACATAAAGATTGATTCACACTACATTGGATTATCCTGTGTAAATAAATATCATCAGTAAAACTGGTAATAAGAGAGTTTCTTCAATCAAATGAAAATAATGTTAAAATATTAATCTTTCCTTTTTCAAATTCCTTTATTGATATCGAACTCTCTTAATAAAAGCAATTATATAAAACCAAAGACCTTATAAACATTAGGTATGTAACATATGCAGTATCTAAACTAAATCTACTTATTTAACCTACTTAAATTACCATTATCTAACTTAAACTCAATTTGACCTCGCGACACAGAGCAGTTACCCACGCCCACCGTAAATAGGGGAGGTCACTCTAATTTTCTCCGACATTCTGAGTGAAATAGCATCAATGCACAAACTAGGATCCCTGTTTGAAACTGCCGATGATTTCGGATATTCTTATTTGAAATCGGAAATATTCTTACAAAATAAGCACCTGCCTTTATTGCTGGATAATATGTACATAGCATGACAATTTGTAAAGAAGGTGGTATATTTTGAGCGTTAGCAGAGACATATATAACAGCTCTGTTATATATCTCTATGGTGTTGGGGGAGTGATTTACCCCAGTAGTGTGGGTTCCGATCGGCACCAAACACGATCCGTCCAAAGTATGATAAGACTCGGATCCGAACAACATTGGTCTGTTTGGCACTGGTTCATATTTTATAGTTGAAAACAGTTAATTTGCAGTATTTGCAGGTTACGAATGAAGTTATCTCATTTTGATTCTGAAACGGTTTAGATTTTTATTTAACTAAATCGGCGTATTATCCTGAATGATTCAAAACGCAGACCTACCAATTTTGTCATGTTGAAAATGGTAAAATAGTGTTGGTCATGTTGAGATTATGGTGTTAAACAATTGCTGATAGGAGCAATCACTATTTTGTTGTCAATTAAGTAAATAATCAAGACTTTCAAACGTTATCTTGTGTATGCTACTCAATGGATGATTGTCGGTTTTGCTACTTGGTTACGAACTAAGGGTCATTTTACCAAACAAAATATTTACAATTGTTCCAAATTTAAAGAGTTTGCAGACGTCATTTAAATGAAGATGATGAATTTATACTTCTCTGATAGGGCAGACCATATTGTCGGAAAAGGATAACTGGCTCGTTAATAGCAATTTCTCCTTTTCCCACAATATTTTCCCTAGTTGTCTGTAACAATGTAGTCAAATGTAGTTATAGTTTGGTAAAGGGTTCACAAACCTCGATTGTTAAAAGGATTAAGGGTTTCGACGCTAATTAACATCAATCTGACACAATTGCACTTTATGGTCAAGTAACAAACCCTTTATTGTTTAGCCAATCGGCGGTCTTTGTAAACAACCATTGGCTACCAAGAGTGTTTTTTACAACATATTAGAGCAACATTAGATTCTTTAAGGTATTCGGATAAAGTTGCCACAAGGAGCTATGGATTTGTTTTTGTTTTTATTAGCTTTTAAATTTGGATACGATACATCGATCATTACAGGTATGAGGATTGATAGCTATAATAAGAAAGTTAATTAATAGTTTAAGGTGCTCTTAGGGTCCATTTAAAATCAAAATCAATTAATTAAAATCCAATTTGAAGAATTTGTATATATCCAACTTGAAACCATGTCCTCTCACATCATTATCGATCAATATTGTATTCTAGTTAACATTTGATTCATTATCAAATGCAACTAATAACATTCGTCATTGTGTCAATTCTGTTTTTTAAAAACAAAGATTTTTTATTTTACGAAGATAAAAGACAAACAAAAATAAGTTACTAACATGTGAAAGAAAAAAAGAAATAAAATAATAGTTCATAATTCTTTTCTTTACATTGTTTTATAAATTAACTGTTTGCATAGATTTACTAATTGCGTGTAGTTCTCACTCATTTCACAATATATAAACTCTACTTCACCCACAAGTCTCTCCTATACATAATTTCTCTATTATAAGTACTTTAACAATATCTTAAGCAGTATTGAGGAAAAAAAATCACAGCACAATAGTGCTATGTGTTGATGGAGTCGCACAGCGTGTCGGAGTAAATGGCGGATAGCAACCGAAGTGTTCGCCGATTGGTCAGTTTCAGTTGTCTATCAAAGTCTGTTGTAAGGTCAATTAAGTGGGATGTTGTATTGGGACGTTTTGACAATTTTTTCTACCCATACTGGGACGTTTTGACAAATTCTGGGATGTTCTTACAATGGGACGTTTTGACAGTGGGACGTTCTAACTCTAAACCTTTCTTCTTTACTGTTTTTGGTACAGGATAAAGACATAAGCCTGTGACTTCTCCCGGTTTCCGGGATTCACCAGTACTAGGCTAGGGCTCTAAAGTGACTTGCCACTTCCACGAGACTAGAGGTGTCATTGGGGTTAGAACCCTGGACCATTAAGTTCTTAGTCAACCATCGGGATTAGAGGCTAGGGGAAGTTGTATGAGGGAAAGGACTTATCAACTTTAATAAGATCTTTGGTAGAGGTAGAGGAAAGAAAACTGCAGTGTTCAGCTTAAAAGACACGAACTTAAAATCTTTGGAAAAATTTAGCAATAAGTGTAAAGGCAATTGTGAAGTGAGAGGTGATAAACGCTGTTGAAAGAAATCGAAAGAGAAAGTTTGCGACCTCATCATAACAATGTCTCTAATCAGCTTAACTAAAAGCAGGGTTAAAAAGCGGGTGTGTTCTCATTTTAAAGGATTACAGACTCTCAGATATATCCGTATTTTATTTCAATTTGTATCAAAATTTAGCTTTGTGTATTAAAGTTCGAATCGACCAATTAACAAACAGTGACTAAGGGCAAAGTCATGTTGTAAATATAAAATTCAATTCGTAAACAAACCTCTTTCCGTTTGTGTTGTTTTAGGTCTCGCACAAAGTCACATGACTATCATGTGACTTGATGTTTACAAACAACCAGCTGGTTCCCTCAGAAAGACGGTTGAGCTAGTAGTGGATCGAAATTATGACGACGAAGTGGATAGAGTTTTGACGCATATTTGCGACAACGTTTGCGACATTGTATTATATAGATCTAAATCTTCCTCAGAATGAAATTGAATACTTTGCATCATAAGAAATCTTATGTGAAACAATGAAAGATATAAATGAAAAAAAAAGATATTATTTATAAAAACATAATCCCTAACCCTAACCCTAACCCAATCTCCCATGCAGAGTTATCGTCCCCCGGATACTACCTCTGCAACGGGCTCACGCCATCTTTGCCACGAATCGTGGCAAACTCTGTAATATTGCGATCCAAACTGTTCTATGCATACATTTAAGTAAAAAAATATATGAATAAGGCAAAAATACTTTTACTTTATCCATACAGTAGATATTGAATATGTATTTCACCGATTCTTGCTAGAACTATTGTAAAGCCTTTTTACGCTATTAAAAATCAATCCGCGGAATGTTTACATCTTTGGTCTCCCGCTCGAAGTATAATAAGTCTTGGTTATCGGACAGCTTGGATACCAGTGATGTAAACAAACACGAGGTAGAAATTAGGAACGATGTCTTCACTTTACAGCTGTGATTTTTAAAGATTTCGCTACCTGCAATTATTAACTTCAAAATACGCGATGTCTTTGTCTTTTGAAAAGGCAAAAGCTTCTTAGATGGCACATTCTTATCATCTGAATGGACGCAGATCTCTTCAAAATGATGTTCAGAAAACTTCCACGAATGTATGATATCAATGAGTTGTCGCTTTTAAAAAAGTACTGTACTTCCAAATAACCCCCTAATAAGCTTCACATGCTATGAAATGAGAGCTGAATTGGTTAAAAAAGGGTTGCAGAGAAAACACTATATAATGGCTGCCAGTGATTGAAACAATATGGATATTTGGATGATGTGTTCATGGTTTATGGGGCCAAAGGAAATGCATGAGCATAGAGATAAAGATGAGAGGAAAGAACCATGATGAATAAACTGCAAGTACCTTTTTCTAACTATACTTGTTTTTTTTAGTATGTGATTCATGATTTACTAGTAACTTTATGATGTATGTATGCTCATACTTTGTGCAAAAGAATAGACAAATCATTAATGATTCTGAAGAAATAAGAAAGCTGTACATCCTTGGTTCTCCCCTCTATAAAACTGCCACAGCTGTAAATCTTCGTGGGGGGTAGGGCTGGGGGATGACGAGGATGAGGGGGAGTGAGGACGCATTTTTTTTTTAAACGGGTTGATGGGTCAAGGCAAATTTCTGCTTGATTTAGTGCACTTTGGGGCATTTTAGTAAAGTGGTAAAACCTCCAACAATAGTGAGAAAAGCATTGCAATAAAACTAAAAAATGACTGACAGATTGTCAAGTTAAATCACATCCCTTTATCAAACTGATTTCTACCCTTTTCAACGTAACGAATGTTATCTTTAGTTGCTTACTATTTGGATAATTTTCACTATTCATATCTGAGAGAATTGGTCGATGCTTCTGTTAATTGTAATTTGAACATAATACAACAGCATTAAGTCCATCAATTCAGATGTCCTTATATTTTGGCACAATGTTCTTTCTGAACCAATGAATGCACATACTTTACCATGTCAACAATCTTAATAAGGGACAGGAGACTGATAAAACATTCCATATTTGATTCATTCAATGCAGAAAAAGAATTTCATTGATTACCATGATATAAATTTGTAATAAGAAGAGGGACTCATTAGAAATTAAAACATTTTTGAAGCATTGCTAAACTAAATAAATCATGAATTGTATGTAATTTCAGAATATTTGGATGAACTGTATAAAGAGCAAGTTTAATTAGTTATTATTAACCTCTCTTATGAAAAAAATGAAAGAAAGAATTGATAATTGATAGGGTTAAAGGTGGCCAGTAATATGATTCTTTTAATGTATAGGATGGTCTAAGGTACATATTCTGTAGATGTTTGTTAAATGAAGAGTAACAATTAACGCTTAACAATTAAGTTTTCATTTCAGATTTTCACTTTACTTCTTCATATGATTTGAATTTTACATACAGATATCAGTTATAGTTGAATGAACAATACTCATGCTTTGCATCAAAATTCATCATAGTTTTTATAACTGCTAAGCAATGTCAAAACAATTATGACAACAGTGTATTTCTTAAGTTTCTTTCATAAATGCTTATAACAAATTCACAATAAGTGACCAAATGATGAATGCAGGGAGCATCCCCAGATATGGTTATAATTGCTACTTAGTTTTCAAACAGTTGCTTGTTAATAGGAACTTAAAGGACAGATTGTAAGAGTTTCTTTTATAATTCAAATGTTCTCTATGAATAATCTTTTAAGACAAAAATATACATGTATTATTATCATTACAGCATACAACAATCAAATTCTTTACAAGACAAGTTCTCATCATGAGAATATTACTGTTTAGTGATATTATGATGAAATATTGAATTAACAAATTAGCTGGACTGTTGTTTGTTTAAAACATTGTCTAGTTGATACATAATAGTTGCATTCATTATATTTCAAGAAAGATGGATGTCAGAACAGTGTTCATAAAAGTTGACAGCCTTTCAACCATAAATATTATTTGCTGTATAAAATGGAAAAGTAACTAAAGCAAAATTACTCAACCAAATACAATTTAACCTGAGGATCACCAAACAAATAGAAACAGTGTCCATCATGTGCATTATCAAAGTATGATTGAAGAATATGGTGCAGGTGAAGAGATAAGATAGGAACTTTCTTATCAGTAAAACTAGGTAATGAAAAGCTGAGTTTGATCTGAATAAAATAACGCTTAGATCTGTTTGATGAGTTAGATCTGGTTAATAATTCATTTATTCATTCTAATGTCTCAATTGAGTACCCACAACATAGGATTTAAAGAATCAATAATGGCTGAATAGGCCTATTATCGGGACATCTGCTTCACCCATTCCTTTATTTTGAAGATATCACAAACCATTTAAACTGGTGTTTTTCTCTAAACAACCATCTAAACTTAAAAACATTTAACCATTTTGTTGCAGACTACTCTGGAAACATTGTGGGAAAAGGCAAAGTTGCTCTTATTGAGCAATTTCCACTTTTCAAGCCTTATCAGAAGATTATTTTCAAGCCTGCAAACTCTTAGAATTTAGGACTTTCCCAAACAATAACAACATTTGACCACTTTGTTGCAGACGACTTTAGAAAACATTGTGGGAAAAGGAGGAATTGCTCGTAACAAGCAATTTTTCCTTTTCCCACAAGGTTTTCTGCTCTTTTTGAAGAATATTTTTCAATTTCATTACATTTTGAAATGTCGACTGCAAACTCTTTCAATTTGAAACAGGAACTAAGTTGTTTGGGAAAGGGTTAAACGGTTTGCATTATCAACAATATACACTGTAAATGTTCTTTATAAACTTTTCTAAACAGCTAAGAATGGTATTGAAAAGCTGTCAATAATCTAGTCTTCTGTGACTTTAGAAATTTATATTTTCATTTTATTGAAAGAAAACTTCTTATTTTGAATTGTTAAAACCACAACATGTGAGATAGTCCTTTCAAATAAGTCTTTTGAGGCTTAACAGTATGATCTATGTCCAGTTAATAGTAATGTCAAGGTCTGAACTGACTGAAGGAAGATTTAAACTCGAAATGAAGAGGAATGGTGCTATTTGTTGTTGAGAAGGTCGCCAAGAATCTTGATTCATTGGATTTTCCTGAGAACGTTTCATTCTGACTGAGGACTCATTTGTTTAACTACGTGGAGGTTTGATTTGTCTTGGAGAATGTATTTTCTAGCTGTCATTCACTTTGTTTTGATCGAGGGGGCGGGTTTCGAGTCGTATGGAGCGTCGCATCAATTCTACTCAATAAGCTGTTACGCTTCAAATGTAAACTACTTTGTGTGTAAATAAATGTCTTTATTCTATTTAAACTGTCCTATCTTATCTATCTTTATATTGTGATACGACTAAAGAGACTTTCGTCTAACTTCTTGATTGATCTGAGCGTTAGTTTGCGTTTGGAGCTCGCTTTTTGCAAGCCGCTAGATGCAGTATACTACTACACAGTCAGTTTCGGCCACGTGACCATGCCGGAAAAGTGGGACTATTTTCTGAGCCCGTCACAGAGATAAATGTGGGAGCGTAGCGGGAACCAATTTACTCTGGTAGAGATTGACCCTAACCCTAACCCTAACCCTAAGCCCATTTACGTCACCAGGCCACTTTACGGTTGTGTTAAAACTCAATCCACTTTGTATATTCAGGCGATCCACTACTACGTCGTCGCAGAAAGACAAATCGGAACTGAAAGCTATGATTTCATTTTTCGTTTTTATTTCGATATTGATTGGAACTGCGGTGTCAAAAAATGTCCTTGTTCTTATTGGTGAGTGTGTTGCTAAATAATCATGTTTTCTGGTTAACGATGAATGCCATATAGCCACAGAAATCTCGCCATAGTTATTTGTTATTAATTAAGACGATACGTTTCTGTCCGGGTTCGTAACCATTTAGTCAAAATATTTATCAACGTGAAGATTGCGTTTGATTTTCTCATGGGGCAATATAACTCGTATTAATTACGGGAGATATTGCCTGATGCAAAAACTTCTCAATATTTTTCTATCGCGTCAAATTAGAATGACTCTTAACCATTTAACTGAAGTGAACTGACACAACTGACATGTTGGTTTCTCTTTTGTTCTGAGGTTGATGTGTTTAAAATTACATATGGCAAAGACCTAATAAACACAGATAAGCAACTCCCCATAGGTAAAGACCGAACTCCCTTATCATCTCGTGGAGGATGAGATTTCGGGAGACTATGCGAGACTTCCTAATCTCGTCGGCACTGAAGTGTGTCTGCCAGCTAGACGATGTAAACGAAGGTTGAATAAAGTGTGAAAACTAACGTTTATTTTATTAATTTTTCGATAGTTTTAACATTCCTTTATTAGTGTGTTGTTTTTATTAATAATTGCATATGAGACAATTGATTTCCTTTTACCACTGGTGAAACACGTGTTTTAAAATGTGTATCATCAATAGAACCGAAAGTGCTGGAATTGGATGGGATGGTAGAGTATTTGTATAACTCCTCGGAAACAAAAACAAAATATGGGTTGATTTAGACAAACTTTGATTCATTACACATAGTTTATCGACCAATTGAAGATCAAGGACTTTTATACATTTTTGTGATGTTGAGAGGCATTTAAATTCTCTTATCTGGTCTTGGGTTTTTGCAAGCGTATGGTTGCATGTTTTAGTAGTAGAGCAATAGTTTTTGTCTAACTCCTCGAAAACAAAAACAAAATATGGGTTGATTTAGACAAACTTTGATTCATTACACATATTTTTATCGACCAATTGAAGATCAAGGACTTTTGTACATTTTTGTGATGTTGAGAGGCATTTAAATTCTCTTATCTGGTCTTGGTTTTTTGAAATCATATGGTTGCATATTTTAGTAGTAGAGCATTAGTTTTTGTCTAACTCCTCGGAAACAAGAACAAAATATGGGTTGATTTAGACAAACTTTGATTCATTACACATATTTTTATCGACCAATTGAAGATCAAGGACTTTTATACATTTTTGTGATGTTGAGAGGCATTTAAATTCTCTTATCTGGTCTTGTTTTTTTGAAATCATATGGTTGCATGTTTTAGTAGTAGAGCAATAGTTTTTGTCTAACTCCTCGGAAACAAAAACAAAATATGGGTTGATTTAGACAAACTTTGATTCATTACACATATTTTTATCGACCAATTGAAAATCAAGGACTTTTGTACATTTTTGTGATGTTGAGAGGCATTTAAATTCTCTTATCTGGTCTTGGTTTTTTGAAATCATATGGTTGCATGTTTTAGTAGTAGAGCAATAGTTTTTGTCTAACTCCTCGGAAACAAAAACAAAATATGGGTTGATTTAGACAAACTTTGATTCATTACACATATTTTTATCGAACAAGGGAAGATCAATAACTTTTTTTCATATGTTTGTGATGTTATGAGGCATTTAAATTCTCTTAACTGGTCTTGTTTTTTTTTTAATTTGAATTTATTCTTAGTACTCTCTTATTGTATATAAACTGTATACGTGGAAGATGTAACGATATGTTCTGTTTGGTTCAGCTGGAAATAATTGCCATGCAAAGAAAGTGTAAAATTTGCGGCTAATGACAGTATGTTTGTGTGTGCTGGAAGTGTATGACATCAACATGCTGCAAATCAAGAGATAAAAAGCAGACTCGGGTGCATATTTGTGCGCAGAAGTATATGACTAGTTGTTGTTTGATATTATAATTCTAACATTGTTGATGATGATGATGATGATGATGATGATGATGCAGATGGTGATGATGATGGTATTGAGTACATTTTTCAAAGAAAATAGAATGTTCCCCATTACGAATTATTAATTCATAGAATATTGTACATGATATGCCGCAAAAAAAAGATAATTCCCATTTAGAGACCCATTCCACAAAAGTATAGATTTAAGCTAATATTTTAACAGTAAATTTTGCTGCTGAAATTTTCCTCCGTCATAAACTTTAGCTAGACATTTCAGTTTGACACAGTGCAATATTACAATAAGTTATAATCCCCGGTAATTATCACAGCAGGGCACCACAGCTGGTGGCCATCTGTTTATTGGTTTTTGGGGTCGGGAGGGTCAATAAAAGGGCTACCATAGCTTATCAGCGACGGCAGACGCTTTGATTAACAAAATAAAGCGTCTGTATTTACAGGAAGGCAAAATCTCGCGAACGAGATGTCAACGCGAGAAAGAACGGTATTTTGCAGAGTTGCTTATCTGTGTTTATTAGGTCTTTGCATATGGTTACAGTGTTGATATTCAGCCCCTTGTGGAACGGTCAAAAGCATAATATTGTCAGAGCCATCTATTGCACCTGTTTGAAGGCACATTAAAAGACATGCAATTGCTAGTCTCAATAATGTTGCATGAATGATGCTTTTTTAAATATTTAGACAATTACTGTGCTGCGCTACTAGTCTCTAGCATCGTCAACTATTGTAAATGTCGGTATCATTGCTGTAAAGTGGGGCTGCAACAACTTTGGGGGAATAGATTTGGGATGAAGAATTAAGGCATGTGAAACTGATATGGGGAGAAGCGACTGGCATATAAATAATGGTCACTTCTGCTGAGCAATCTCAATGTTGAAATAGTTTTAAGGACCATCTAGGGAGGACCTTCACTTACCTTGTTTTTTTATTCAGATAAAAACACAAATAAACCAGTAAATAAAAATTCTATTTTTAAGGTTCTTGTTAGATTCATCTCATCAAGTTGATTGTGATGAATGTCCAAATTATTAATAATACATGATTAAAATCTTTAATGCATCTGAATTTATCTAGGTCTCAAAATAAGCTATTGAAATAGTATATTATACACATGTATTCTAGATCTCGGAATTAGCTATATGGTAGTACACATGTTTGTCTGGGTTTCAGAATTTGCTGTGAAAAAATATGTCTCGGATTCAGAATTAGTTATGGAAATACATATGCTTTCGAGGTCTCCCAATAAGCTATGGAAATATACATGCTTTCTAGCTGTCAGAATTAGCTATGAATATGCACATGCTTTCTAGGTCTTAGAATAAAATTTATGGAAAAACATGTCTAGGTCACAGAATTAGCTATAGAAATACACATCTTTTCTTGGTCTCTGAATTAGCTTTGAAAATGCATATGCTTTTGAGGTCTCTCAATTAGCTATGGAAATATACATGCTATTTAGTTATTGGAACAAGCTATGAGTATGCACATGCTTTCTAGGTCTCGGAATAAGGTTTATGGAAAAAACATGTCTAGGTCTCCGAAATAGCTATGAAAACATGTGCCTTATCTGGGTGCCTGAATTAGCTTTGGAAATGCACATGCTTTCTAGGTGACTGTATTAGCTATAGATAGAAAAAACAAAAAAACATCTCATCTAGGTCTCAGAATTACCTATGAAAATATACATCCTTTCTAGGTCTCAGAAATAGCTATAGAAAAACACATCTCATTAAGGTCTCTGAATTAACTATGAAAATATGTGTCTTATTTGGGTGCCTGAACTACACAATTATGTTGTCTAGGTCTCTGAATAAGCTATATGGAAAAATGAAACCTATCTGGTTGTCTTAATTTTCAATGGAAATGCAAAGCTTGTCTTGGTTTTCTGAAAAATGTGTTTAATCTGATCTATGCTTCATGTCTACGGTAACAGCTGATGATGGTGGCTTTGAAACAAACGTCTACAACAACAGTGTCTGTCAGACGCCTCACCTTAATAAACTGGCAGAGAGAAGTGTGATCTTTAAGAATGCCTTTACCTCTGTCAGTAGCTGTTCTCCCAGCAGGTGAGTTTTAATCTTGACCCTTAGAATGCTGGGTAATTTTCTAAATATAGATTTTGTGTGGTCTGCTTTTCAAAACCTTAAATATCTGCTTAATTTGGATGAGGAAAGATACTCAGAGAAACAAATAGGTTAAATTACAGGCCAGCCTTCAAATTACTTGGTGGTTGGCCTGTGATTTAACCTGTTTGCATAAGCATGAAGTCTGTTCCAGCACTATAAAGGTTTAAAGAAATCCAGATGAGGTGGGATGGTCTTTTTAGAGGGATTGATCTTATTGAGCAAACTTGCCATATGTCATGATTCGGTCCAAAGAAATTCTATCATTGTAAACTGCTTAACCTAAAAGGTGACATATGTGCTACATGTAATTTGTCCTTTTATCTGAATGTTGTTGTTTTTTCCACAATGCAAAAAAGAAGTTTTACTTTTCATATTTATTGATGTTATCCTCTTCTGCTACTTTCAAATTCAAGCAGTCACACAATTGATGGGTGAAGAAACTTTAAATATCGTTTTTAACATTATTTTTTGAAAACAGTACATCATCTATATATAATGGAGCATTCCCAAAATGCCTAATTATTTTCTACAAAACTATTCCAATACATAAGCTGGGGAAGAAGACTTTTGTTTGAAATGTTAATAAATTTAATGAATTTATTTTCAGTGATAACCCTAATATTTAATGAAAACAGCAACTTACTTCTTTGCTGCAACTTCCCAACATGTGATTTTACTATACTTTCTTTATTGTCATCTTAAATGTATCCTTTTGGAACCTTTTTCCTCATTTGGGAATTTGTGTTTGATCCTCATTTGGGAATTTGTGTTTGATGCAAACTAAAACCAATGACAACCTTCACAATCATCATGAGGAAAATGCATCTTGATTTACTTTTACTTTTGCCAAAAAATCATTGTGACACAAGAATTAAATGGTAATTAGAATTAATTTGGTTTAATCTGCAACAAATGGGGTTAAGTGTAGGACTGGTGTTTTATTAAGTAAGCGGTTTTAGCCTTTTTCCAAACACAAATAACTTAAATCATTTGGAGTTGATTTGAATGGAAAATATTGTGTTAAAAGGAAAATATCTCATCATCAACAAATTATCCTATTGTCAGGATGGTTACAATGTACAGGGATTACGCAATCTTATTTTGATTGGTTTTACCGTATATACCAAATCTTGTCTGTAGTTGTCTGTATAATAGATATTTAGAAATTTAATGTAAAAATTTGCTTGTCCATTGACCCGTGTAGTGCTGGAACAGACTTCATGCTTGTGCTAACAGGTTAGATCCAGCCAAGCCGCCAAGTTAAATGGCAGCTGGCCTGTGTGTGATTTAACCTGTTTGCTATTTTGAATATATTTCCTCATCAAAATTAAGCAGATATTTAAAGTTTTGAAAGGCAGACGACACAGAAATCTATTTTTAGAAAATTACCCTGAGTATTCTAAGGGTAAATCGCAGATATGAGGAAATTTGGAAGTTTAAACTCAATTTCTTTTATACTGCACAACATACTTTGTATGATATGCACTGAAGAATAACCTAATTTTTCAAGGCCTGTATAATGTGAAATAGTATGTATTTAATGTAAAAGTATTGCATAATGCTGTTTGGGACATACGGCATATAGGCCGTACATGTACATACTTAAATAACATGCTTCATCGATTGATTATGCTTTTGATAAACAGTCACACTACAAAAACTGTATTGTTTCAATAACATTTTATTTTGACTTTCAAACCTTCTCATGTGTGAACAAGCACCTTTAAAACCCCAATGAAATAAACACAAAACCAGTGGTTCTAGGGTAGAGTGTCGGCCTCTGGACACAATGGTTGTTGGTTCGAATCCCATGAGAAGAGAGTTCTGCCTTGTGACTATTCATCAATCCACGTTCGGCGCAAGTACTGGTTATGTACCCAGGAAGCAGAATCAAGAGTGATTTATCTAAGTTATGAAAACTTGTGTCACAATCAGTGTAAAATAAATTAGTTTAATCCATTACCAAACAATAAAGACAATTGACCAGATTGTTGCAGACGACTTTGGGAAACATAATGTGGGAAAAAGAGAAATTGCTTGTCAAGAGCAATTTCTCTTTTTCATACAATGTTTTCTGACCTATCATGATTATTTTTCAATTCCATCACATTTTGGAATGTCTGCAAAGTTTGCTCTTTCAATTTAGAACAGTTGAAATTTTGCTGTTTGGTAATGGGTTAAACCAAACTAAACAAAACCATTGCTCTTTCCCCAGGTCTGTGATTTTGTCCGGCCTACCTCAGCACCAGAATGGTATGTACGGGTTACACCAGGGATACCACCATTTTATGAGCTTCGATCAGGTCCGGAGTCTGCCTTATCTTCTCAGAGAAAATGGGGTGAGAACAGGTAAGATGGATTACATTTACCCTACTTTAACCCTGTACTTCTTGTTACTGTCAATGTTGTTTTTTAAGAGATGGTAGTTAACCCTTTACCAAACACCAAATTTTCGAATTGCCCAAATTGAAAGAGTTTGCAAATGACATTTCAAAATGTGATGAAATTGGAAAACAACCTTCTAATAGGGCATAAAACATTGTGGGAAAAGGAGAAATTGCTCGATGTGAATGAGACAGGTTTGATTATGAATCTATGATAAATTGATGATTTCCCTCTCTGCACTCTATACATGTGTTTGTTATTTGCTTTTGATTTTGGTGAATTGAAATATTTTTAGTGAAATAACCTTTTCTTTCTCAGAAATTTTAAAATAAGCCTGAAAAAAAGCATGATTGGCTGATGGTCATTATCATCACTTCAACCAATTATAAATGTTGTGAGCGACTCTACCTTTTGTCACAATACTCTCAATATTGGATGTTGCAAAGGCATTTAACCCTTTATCAAACACCAAATTTTGGACTGTCCCAAATTGAAAGAATTTGCAGACGACATTTCAAAATGTGATGAAATTGAAAAACTATCTTGCAATAGGACAGAAAACATTGTGGGTAAAGGAGAAATCCACCATGTTTTCCAGAGTTGTCTGTAACAAACTGGTTAAATGTCGTTATTGTTTGGTAATGGGTTAAGAGTTGTTTATCTTTCTACCGAAAGGGTGTTTTCATTTTCGGCAAATACTTCAATCACTGTAACCACTTGATATGCACTTGAACCATTTTAATTGCCAACAAAGTTATAGTGTGTGTCTACAAGGGGTTTTCATGTGACATTGTTATATTGTAATGTCACATGATATATACATTAACTGCGCATGCTTAGTCATAATATTGAATTATCCCTGTAGTGTCTCAAAATATTCACTTGAAACTTAACCCTTTACCAAACAATAACGGCATTTCACCAGTTTGTTGCAGACAACTCTGGAAATCATTGTGGGAAGGAAAGAAATTGCTGGTAACAAGCTATTTCTCTTTTTCCACAATTTTTTTTACCCTATCGAAGATTATTTTCCAATTTAATCACATTTTGATATGTCGTCTGCAAACTCTTTCAATTTGGGACAGTCAACAATTTGGTATTTGGGAAAGGGTTAATAATCATCCTTTTTTTAGATAGCTCTTTCACATATCATTCTGCAGCAAAATAATTTCAAAGTCTTTAGTAATGGCAAAAACTGCAATTCTGTACAAAATCCTTTATGTCAACAATAAAAATAGCAATGCACATAGTCAGTCATTAGATGGTTTACCTTTTACCTCTTTGTTTCTCTTTTCTCATTTCTCATTTTATCACAGAAATTTCTTGAATCATATGCTGAAGGTGTGCTCATGTTTTTGTTGTGTGTTTTTTCCAGTAGGAAAAGAAAGTTGAACATAGAGGGTGAATTCTTTAGAATGACATTGTCTTTTATTCATATGAGCTGGTACAGTTTGCTAGAAATTTGTTGACTGTTAGACATTAAAGAATATTTAAAACTCTTTATACAACATTGCTATGAAGAAGTAGGCATTTAAGACAGTGGTCTAGAGAAACTATATCTTTAACTTTTATAGTGCTGGAACTGACTTCATTCTTTTGCAAACAGGTAAGATCAAGGCCAGCCCCCAAGTAAATTGGTGGCTGGTCTGTAATCTGTTTGCTACTCTGGGTATCTTTCCTCTACAAAAGTAACCAGATATTTAAGGTTTTGGAAAGCAGACTGATGATGCAAAAATCTATTTTAAGAAAACAACCCAGCATTTTAAAAGTTAAAGATATGTCACTCCTTTTCCAAGAAGCATGTTGACCAAGGTAAAGCTTAACTTTTTTGATATTTTACCTTTTTTCATACTGATATGTAAGTTGGCAAGAGATGTGTTGGCCAAGGGAAAGTTTATCCTTTAAATGATATATTGTTTTTCTCATTGATAGGTATAATTTGCAAGAAACATCTATGACTATGAATTTCTTTTTAATTATTTACCTGTTTATCAAATTAAGAGTCATAGTTGACAAGAGAATTATTGGTCCTGAGAGAGTTTATCCTTCTAAATGTAATACCGTTTTTCTCATTGATAGGTATAGTCGGCAAGAAACATGTTGGCCCTGAGAAGGTCTATCCTTTTGATTATGCAAAGACAGAAGAGCATCACTCAATACTCCAAGTGGGACGAAACATCACCCATATGAAGCACCTAGTTCGGGATTTCCTCAAACAGAATGATTCTAGGTAAGCAATGTTCTCAATAAGAATTGGTTAAAAAGGCCAAAATAAAGTCTGAACAAGCCACTTGAAAGGGGGGGGGGTGTTCCAAGAGGGTTCTTAACATCTACATGAATTTGAACTGGCCAAAACATAATTTGAAGTAGTCATTTTGGCTTGCGTCCTGTTCTTATTGAGAACACTGGGTATATGTTTGAATAACAACTTTTGATCAGTTTGTTGCAGACAACACTGGAAAACATTCTGGGAAAAGGAGACATTGCTTTTGACGAGCAATGTCTCCTTTTCCCACAATGTTTTCTTTCCTCTCAGAAGGCTACATTTCAATTTCATCACATTTTGAAAAGTTGTCTGCAAACTGTTTCAATTTAGGACAGTCTAAAATTTGGCGTTAGGTGAAGGGTTAACGGTTTCCTTGATATGACATGATCATCAGGCTATTCTATATCTACACCAAATGTCATTTTTGATGATTTTAGTCCAATTTGACCACTTTGGATTATTTTCCACTCATATAGGCACAAAGCTTTTGGGATGCATCTGGATAAAGCATCCATATACATTCTGTCTGTCTGTCATCAACTTTTCTTTGGACAAGTTTTCAACCTTAACTCCTAGCTACATCGTAATCAAACTTGACAAGAGCAATTCTGTGTGGTCCCCTCTACAAATGGTTCCAGTTTGATAATGAATTAGGACACAAGGCTAAAAAATCATATATTTAGTATTCAAACTATATCTTGGGCTTTGTATTTAGTTTGAAACATCAACTATTGGTCCTCTACAGACAATGTTCTTTTGGTCAAAATTTGTAACGAGTCAATTCCTTAACGAACAATTTCTCCTTTTCCCACAATGTTTTCTGCCCTATCAGGAGATTTGTTTTTAATTTCGTCACTCTTTGACATGTCATCTCAGAACTCTTTAAATTTGCTAAAAGGGTTAACACAAGTTTGACTGTAGATAAATCCTGTAATGTTTCAGACCTTTTTTCCTGTACATCGGCTTTCATGATCCTCATAGATGTGGGCATACTCACCCACAATTTGGAGCATTCTGTGAGAAATTTGGAAATGGGGAACCAGGTATGGGGAAGATAGCTGATTGGAAACCAGTCATCTATGATCCAGATAATGTGAAGGTTCCCTATTTTGTTCAGGACACGCCGGTATCCAGAAATGAAATAGCGAAACAGTACACAACAATAAGCAGATTGGATCAAGGTACTTTCTTTTTTGTTTGGGTTCTCACTGTTTACTTGCACACATTTAACATTTAACAGTTTTACTGGATTTTTAGCGCTTTCACCTATATTGTGCTCTTCTACTTTTTTAAATTGAAAGCAATAAAAGAGGGTAAGAATACCTAGAGGAGCATGTATACAATGAAAACCTTCCTTGTTATTCTCCTTATCATCTTCTTTTTACTATATATATCTGTATGATTATAATCTATACTCGCACTAAAATACAGAGTATCTGATTCAAGAAACCGATATTATGTCAAAAGAGAAATTGCTCAAATAAAATGAGTTATCCCTTTGTCCAAATGGTTTGTACTAGATTTCATAAAGAAATGATATATTTCATTATTGAACAGGAATTGTTTTCAATTTGAAATAGCCTGAAAGTCCAATACGAGGGTATTGCATTCTTGGATTTTTTATTTTCAGATGCACTTTGTAGAATGCCAATAAGTAGAATACCGATTATCTACAAGAAACCTTATGTTAAATGCTAGTCCTAAAGTGTTTACATCAGCTCTTATATTTTCAGGAGTTGGTTTGATACTAGAAGAGTTGAAGAATGCAGGCCATGATAAGGATACGCTGATCCTGTATTCCTCTGATAATGGTATCCCGTTCATCAATGGGCGCACAAACCTATACGACTCTGGAATGGGGGAACCATTCTTTCTTTCTTCTCCGTATAATACAAAGAGAAATGGTCAGGTATGTGATTGTAACACCAGACGAGAGGGAGTTAGTCTTTTTATGTATATTTAGCTCTTTTTTATCTTGGATTTATTCCCAGTTCATTCATCCTTTTGTTCTCTTGATATACCTATTGACTTGTTGACAAATAAGGAAAATAAGTCACAAACCAAGCAATTTAAGTTCTCAAAGATGCAATCACATCCGATCAGTGTAAAATTGTTGTCCACTGATCAGCTGTCTTGTCATATTCTTTACCTGAATGTATTGTATTACCATGTATTAGGTTCCCTAATTTGGATTAATGTTCAGAGAATGTTGCATAACTCCCACCTCCAAGAAGAATCATCCCAAGGCTAACCCTTTCCTTTTCATTTCACCTAAGCTCGGGTTCCAGTAGACATCATAAAAACTGATTATAAAAGCTACTAAAGTATTCATGAAAAACTCAATTGTTGGAAGAATTTACTTTGAAATCAATGCGAGGAAAGCAGACCTTACTTATGATGCAAAGAATGTACAGACCAGCTTTCTGTAACAAAGATGGTTTGATAGTGTGCCATTTGATTTAACCCTTTAACAAAAACGCCACATTTTTTACTGTCCATGAATGAAAGAGTTTGCAGACAACATGTGATGAAATTGGAAAAATAATCTACTGATAGAGTAGAAAACATTGTGTGAAAAAGAAAAATTGCTTGTCACGAGCAATTTCCCCTTGTCCCGCAATGTTTTTCAGAGTCATCTGCAATGAAGTGGTTAAATGTGGTTATTGTTTGGTAATGGGTTAAGGTTAGTTCTGAAGTTTTTGTCAAAGGGGCAGATAAGGGGCCATTAGCCCCTCTCACTCAGTATTTCTTATTTAGTGGAAACCCATTACAATCAACTCTTCAGGACAATTCTGATGTGTGCCAAGAATAGGATTTAGTTAAAAATCCTGATCTAGGCTACTGATTATTCACCAACACTACCACCATATTTGTTTTACATCGATTGTGAAGGAAGCTTAAAGCTTGCTTCCTGGATGCTTAACCAGTCATCTTGCCGGTTTGGTGGTTAATCCCGAAAATTTTCACCACGCCTAACTGGTTTCGAACCCGACCCTCAGAACAAGAGCCCGACACTCTATCCCTGCACCAATGTCGCCCATTATGCTGTATTTTCATATGACTTCAGGTCAGCGATGTGATGGTTAGTCATGTGGATATTGTCCCAACCATTCTAGACTGGTTCAGCATCAAATACCCTCGTTATACTATGAACAAGCGACCAGTCTATATGACGGGAAAATCCCTCCTTCCTGTCCTTGATGAAGAGCCAAAGTCGGGTTTTGACACAGTGTTTGCCAGTCATAATCTACATGAGGTTACCATGTACTATCCTATGAGAGTGGTTCGTAACAGGAGGTTCAAACTGATTCATAACATCAACTTTAAAATGCCATTTAGTGTAGACCAGGACTTTTTTATATCCGATTCATTTCAAGATTTGTTGAACAATACGCGGTCGGGTGCTCCAACTTATTGGTTCAAATCACTGAAGGAATATTACTACAGGGCAGAATGGGAGCTGTATGACATTCTGAAGGATCCAAAGGAATTGAAGAATCTGGTCAAAGACTCGAGTGGGATTTTAGAAACCATTTTTAAAGTATTAAAGAGTCAGCTGTTTGAATGGCAGAGCACCACTCGAGACCCCTGGATCTGTGCACCAGGTGGCGTCCTAGAAGATACTGGGAGTTATAAAACACACCCAATGTGTTTTAGTGCTAATTATTTCTTTGAAGATGTCAAGGAATCAACAGAGCATAATATGTATCTTGGTGACTAGTGTTGTATTATTATTTTTTTTATTTCAGCTGCATGGCAGCCCTTTTATTTCCAAAAACAGTATAATTATTACATAGATTTTTTATTATACAATGTCTCTTCAACGAAAAAATTACATACACATGTCCTGAGCCGTTGTCTAATCAACAGCTATGAGTAAAGCTGGAACAGTTCCCCCAAATAAAAAAGTGTTATTAAACTTAATTGCTAAGACTAATGAAGAGTATAGACATGAATTAGAAAGACTTGTTTTGTTGCAGTCCTATACTGAGGCACACATTATGAGGCTCCCTATTAATATTATCGTTCAAGGAATTGGTCATATCCATGTATTGTAAAAGACATTGTATACCTTTTTTTACCAACAAATTCAAGTATGTACTGGTCACCAGTCTCAACCTATAAAGGTATTGTGGCTACAATTGGGTTAACCCAAAACGTAGATATATATTTTTTACTGTCCTTGGATTACAGTTTTTTTTGTTTTTATTATCAACTAATTCAAAATTCTAAAGAGGGGTAATCAAAAAGTGTTCTCAGTTAACTTTTCCAAAGACTGTTGTATTATAATATATACCATATTGGTTTCATGTATTACTCTGTGCATGTCCAAGCTCCATGCCAAGCTTCACATACAGTCTTGCTTGTATTAAGCAACCAACCTGCCTTAAGCAACCACTGCAGAAAGTCCCAATGTTGGATTAATAGAATACATCAATTTGTGTTAAGCAGCCAACCTGTCTTAAACAGCAAATTTTCTCTGTCCCATAGACTGGCCTCTTAACACAAGTTTGACTGTATGTATTATACCTCAGTCATTAAATTTGGTTCTTGTGATACACACATGTGTATTCACCACCTAACCAATACCCAAAGGGTCAACAAGAACTCTTCATCAAATGGAAATCGAAACTCCTTTCTGCTGCAATATTTTTCAAATGACGGTTTTGAGCCAAAAGTAGTGTGTATGTAAACATGTACATTGAAAAAGAGCGTTGTCAGTATTGGATTCATTTTATGATAGTTAGATTTTACTTCATTGTTTTGAATAGACATATTAACATCAAAGTAAGACTATTAACCCTTATAGTGCTGGAACTGACTTCATGCTTATGCAAATGGTTTAGATCCAGGCCAGCCGCCAAGTAAATTGGCAGCTTGCCTGTAATCTTACCTGTTTGCTAGTCTGAGTATCTTTTCTCATCAGAATTAAGTAGATATGTAAGGTTTTGGGAAGCAGACAACACAAAATTCTATTTTTAGAAAATTACCCAGCATTCCAAGGGCCAATATAGCAAGTCCTTCTCTTCCGTGAAGAACGTTTGTGAAAGATATGCTAAAGCTTTGCAATTAACCTTGGATATGATTGTAACATCTTTTGTATAAGGAAAGAATGCCTAGACTTCACTAGAAGATGCAACTTCAAATGACTTCTTATGAAAAGGAATATAGGTCAATGTGAAAAGATAGCTTTGTATGGATTCTCCGTCTTGTTCAAACAAACAGTTTTTAGAGGAGCAAGAACTTCCAAAAATATTATGATGACTAAGGGTTCTTTTGTGCACAAGGCATCTTTTGTTGAATCTCATATTTTTCGTTGATTTCTTGTATATCATAAACGTATACTTTTGTGGAAATTACATTTATCTTTGAATTTAAAAGAACAAAAAATGATCAACTTTCTCTGTTTCCTTATTGTTTTCTTGAATAAACATAATTAAATATTCTTTTTTAAACAAAGAGGTTTTGTTTCTCGTTTAACCGATTACCAAGCAATAGCCACATTTGACCAGTTTGTTGCAGATGACTCTGGAAAACATTGTTGGAAAAGGGGAAATTGCTCTTAATGAGCAATTTCTCCTTTTCCCACAATGTTTTCGGCCTTATCAGAAGTTTTTTTTTCAATTTCATCACATTTTGAAATGTCCTCTGCAAACTGGTTCAATATGGGGCAGTCCAAAATTCGGCATTTGGTCAAGGTAAAACAGAGAGGTTTCATTTCGTTTAATCCCTTATTTAGCATATTCTTATTTGAAATATCCTGAAAATGAAATGTTTGGGACAAGTCTTATTTGAGGATTATCTCATTTTGTAACACTATCTCCTGTAAAAATTTCTCAAAGAAAAAATATTTTCTCACACTACCTAGTAGCGTCATGCTGATGCTTTGAATTTGGACCATTTTCAAAATCATAAAAAAATAGTTGACCCTTATAAAGCTTGGTCATTTTCTAAAACAAGATTTTTTGTGTAGGCTGCTTTCCCAAACCTTAGATATCTTCTAAATTCTTTTGATGAAAGATACTCAGAGTAGCAAACAGGTTAGATCACATGCCAGCAGCGAATTTACTTGGCTGCTAGCGTGGATCTAACCTGTTTGCATAAGCATGAAGTTGGTTCCAGCTTTGTAAGGGTTAAATCATTTTCTGCAGCCTTGTTGCATATCCTTTGATAGAAAGTGAGCATTGTATAGATGTGTTACAGTTTTTATTTTAGGTATTTTTTATATAAAGCATGAAATAAATAGTTTATACTCTTAATAGTTAGTTTATGCCTAACACTGCTTTTCCCCTGTAATTCTACTACAAAACTGTATGACTCCTAGCATTGGGTTATCTTCCTTTAGGCATGTGCCTTCAATTTTATTTCAGGAAGCAAAAACGAAATTGTCAAAAATGCAACAGAAAGGGCCTCTATTTCATGTTTAAACAAAATAAATTTTCATGCTCCCAAATACATGGCCAGAATGCACCTGAGCGATTTCAAATTGCATTTGTTCTCCGAGGGAGCATGCTCACAAAACACCCTAGAATGGCATGCCTACACATTCATTTCATTCAAGCTACGCCCATGCCTTGTATAGCAGACAGTTCAATTCTGATGATGGTCAATGAACGTCAGCTTTACAGAGGTCAAGTTAAGAAAAGTATTTTCCTTGCTTACCTCTATTTTTGCTATAAACTCTTCATTGATGGTACCCATTAGTTTCCTTGTTATAAACTCGAACATGAACAAATAAATATCCCACATAGTTAAATGATGGATGGATGAATACTGGTGTATGCAACAACAATCTCTAGGATTCAATGCAAGACTATAGAAGGGATCCTTTTATCTGTATCATACAAACACAGATATATAGAGTCGATTTTTGGCTAGCAATACTTAAAAAACTATTTAAATCTATTCTATTATTTGTAATATGCAAATGAATTTGTATAACATTGCAAATAAAGTCATTGTTTTGTATTGTAAACTCTATATTCTGGTCACTTGATACAATAGTCTCAAAAGCACAAGTGCAAACAGAATGGAGCTTATAGAAGAAATAAAGTTGCCTTATCAAAGTCAATAATTTAATTACCTCAAAGTGGCTAATTGAGATAAATAAAATGTTAAGTTTCAAAATACCATTCAATGGGGGCGACAGTTGTACAGTGGTAGAGTGTCTGCCTCTTGTACCGAAGGTCCAATTGGAATTCCTGTTAGGCAAGGTGAAAATTGCCGGGACTAACCCACAAATAGGTGTGGGTACTGTTGTATTATCCAGGAAGCAGTCATTGAGAGTGACTCGATAGGTTTAACTAAGCTTCCTTCACAATCAATGTAAAACAAATCAAACAAAGACAAGGTTTCTTTATAAAATAATTTTAATATATCAATAATACCACTATTTAAAAGAATATCACAGCTTATTTCATACTACAATACCAATCTACATATATACAAATCAAATAAATAAAGGTACAAATGTACTAGCTTAATATACATGTATATCTATGTTCATTTCATCAAACGATCTTTATCCAGTCTGATTCCCAGTCAAATGAGTTCTTTGTTCTTAAACATTTGAAATCAATTATAAAATGTGGATTAATAAATGATCCTAGGTAGCCTAGAAACTCAATGTCATAATCCTTGTGTATGACAGTGGTACTGTCGGCCTCTCGTACAGAAAGTTCCAGGTTCGATCCCTGTAAGGGGCGAATTGGATATTCCTGGACTAACCCACAAATTGGCTGATTAATTTTCCAGAAAGCAGAATCCAGAGTGCTTAATCTAAGTTGTAAAAAATTGTTTCACAATCAGTTGAACCAATTATTGAACCAATTACCGATCAATAACAAAATTTGACCAGTTTGTTTCAGACTATTCTGGAAAATATTGTCGGAAAGGAGAAGATGCTCCTAACTAGCAATTTCTCAATTTTCCACAATGCTTTCTGCCCCTGTCAGAAGATTATATTTCAATTTCATCACATTTTGAAATGTGATCTGCAAACTCTTTCAATTTGGGACAGTAAAAAATTTGGCATTTGGAAAAAAGTTTGAAAAAATAAGATTAAATCTCATAGACTGGTTTATGAGAGTCTGTAAATGAATACTCTAGAACTTTCTAGACATCGTTCCATCAGTCTCTGCACCATGGTTATCTCGGACTCTGTGGCACTTTGTTAACATAAGTCATCACAGCGTTCTGTAAAATCTGGGCCCTCTGCATTTCTTCCTCTCTCACCCTAGAAAGCTCGGACTCACGACTCCTCAATTTCTCTTGTAGGGACATTATTTCTTTCTCTTTCTGGTCTAAAATTTCTCTGTGCTTTAACATTTGTTCTGGAATGAGTAAGATAGATGAACATGATGTTTGTGCATAACCGTTTCCATCATACATAACAAAACTGAAACAGAAGACCCCCGGATGAGTAGTACAGGTCTCCTTATTCTTGAACAGTAGATCTAAAATGTAATGAATGAATGTTGTTTTAAGGCGCAATGACAGCTAAAGTCATTTAGCCCGCGTTTAAACGTAAAACAAGTTCCTATCTCCATATAATTTCAAATCAAAATAATTTGTTTAGTACTTAATGGTTATCCTCTGCTCATAGATCAATTGAAGTCGAACACAAAGTATAATAATATCCTATAAAAGGGATATATGCCCAATATTGTAGAAATTATTTTAAATTGGCTTTTTTCTATTTTTCCTTATTCAACGAAACTTCAATTATTCGGATTCCACTATGATAAAAACACCTATCAATACACCTAGCATTTCTACACCAGAACTACAATAGGAACTGTGTTTGAGTGACGACAAACCAAGTTAAGCTTAAAAAAGTTAACCTTTCAGAGTAAAATTGTTTTGTTGATAATCATTATTACTAACCTGATAATTTAGCATCGGCCTCAGTTAGTTTTTCTCTCAGTTCCCGATGGATAGTTTTCTCATTCTCAAATTTTGTAAGGGTGCTTTGGAGTTCTATTTTCACCTTCCCAACTTCTTGCATGGTATGCACATTCTTTGTTGCCACTTCCTACAAAATATAATATCCTAATGAGTAGCTAAAATCATCAAACAATACTTAGGATTTGCTTTGAGTCAAAGGAAATAGATAATCTATTTTCAGTCTTTTAAATTGATTGATATACTAAGAAACACATCTTAACTTAATGTCTGACTATCTCTGAAGACATGCAATCTTGAAAAAAGTAAAATATATATACATGTACCGGTATATATATTTTTTCTTACCTAACCCTTTACCAAATGCCAAATTTTCGACTGCCCAAATTAAGAGAGTTTGCAGACAACATTTCAAAATGTGATGAAATTGAAAAATATCTTCTGATAGGGCAGAAAACTTTGTGGGAATAGAAGACACTGCTCGTAACAAGCAATTTCTCCTTTTCCCACAATGTTTTCCAGAGTCGTCTGCAACATACTGGTCAAATGTCGTTATTAGTAGGTAATGGGTTGAACCATTTTCTATTTAGTTTTTTTAGTGTTGGTCCAATTTGATAGCAATGAATGTCAACAAAAATAAGAGTCATTATGACAAAAGATAAAGTAGCCAAGTAAAAAAGAACTACAAAAGAAACATAAGTTTCCCTAAAATTTATTTAATGACCAGTATATCAATATGAATCATCGTGACAAAAGAAGAATTTACAAACAGAATTCCAAAATTATTCATGTTTAAGAATGCCTACTGTAAAGCTGGCCGACATTTATAAAATCAGAATAAGGATAATGGTTATGTATGTTCAAATTAAAAATTTTATTTACTCAAATTTACATCATTTAGTCACATGAGTATTTACATACATCACAAAGTATCACAATAAAGATGGATAACACATTCATTTATCATTATTCTACTTAGTTCTGAGTTCAACCTATAAATAGATGAGATGTCTTAAAATAAGAGTTCAGTCTATAGAAAGATGAGATGTCTTAAAATAAGAGTTCAGTCTATAAAAAGATGAGATGTAAATCAGAGTTCAGTCTATAAAAAGCTGAGATGTCTTAAAATAAGAGTCTATAACTAGATGAGATGTCTTAAAATAAAAGTTCAGTCTATAAATAGATGAGATGTCCTAAAATAAAAGAGTTCAGAGTATAATGGATGAGATGTCTTAAAATACAAAAGTTCAGTCTATAACTAGAGAAGATTTCTTGAAATAAGAGTTCAGTCTATGAATAGATGAGATGTCTTTGAATAAAAGTTCAGTCTTTAAATAGATGAGATGTCTTAAAATAAGAGTTCAGTCTTTAAATAGATGACATGTCTTTAAATAAGAGTTCAGTCTATAAATAGATGAGATGTCATACTGTACCTCGCTAAGCTCCTCCACTCTCCGTTTATAAGTTTCCACTTCCAGTGTTAGAGCACTATTCTTGGATGTCAGTTCTGATATGGTAGTCTGATGCTGGTTATGCCGACTTTGTAGCTCGTCTTTTGAGATGTTTAACACTCGGACTTTTTCTTCCAGCTGCTTCACTCTCCCTTCCTAAAAAACAAGTATTTATCGATCATACAAATGTGACAAAAGAAGAAATTGCTCTTGATGAGCAATTTCTTCTTTTGTCACAAGTGTTTTTAAGCAATATCAATATCAAGATCTTGATTTTAACAATTGTCTGTTGATTAATTCAACTGGATAACTCATAAAACCAAATATGACTGACATGAGGGATTGCGTATAGTGATGATTTGCTCTTATACTGTTGTAAGTTAAAAGAATTTGTACACAGCAATTAATTTTCATTAGAGATATTGTAAATTTAATGTTCAGACTGCAATGGCTGGGGCATGTTGAGCTTAGCAACGGATGCATCACCCAAGTCTGACATCTGAATGTACCTGCAGAGAAGTCCGCTGGTAGACCCAAACTGTCTTGAGAGGACGTCATGAAGCGAGACAGGAAGACCCTGGGCATGGTCTCCATAAACACTCAACATAGAAGATTATGGGGAGAAAGACTAAGTTCGAGACTTGACAGTCAGGCCCCACCCTCAGTAGAAGATTAATTTTTGGCCTGATGCAACAAATAAACCAGACACACATAAACACACATGCTCGCACACACATACCCAGCATACCCCTGATAAACATGGCTTCCGAAACGAAAGGAAAACGATTTTAGAGATCTTCATGCTCAGTAAATATGTTTACGAAACTTTCTTATGAAGTGTGAGATTCTATTTTTTTACTCAAGGTATTCGTACAGGAACTTTAATTCCTCCATGAATAATCCATTTTGTCATTCTGTTTCACAATGCTTGGTCTGACCACCTTACCTCTTCAGCTTTGACTTTCTGTTTGGCAATGTTAAGGCTCTCCTCAGCTTGAAGTTTCTCTGTCATACTGGCAGTTTTTTGCTGACTTATCTCCTCCTCCAACTGTAGACGGGACATTTCAAGTCGCTGGATCCTCTCACGCAGCGCTCGCTCTGTTTCCTCAGCCTCCTGTTTCACTCTCTGGACCTGAATAACAGAGGAACAATAGACCGTTTAGTCTGATACTTGATAGCTATACTTGTTCAATACTTAATTAGGAGACTAGAGAAAACTTTTTCATCTGAGTTACCAAACAATAACGACATTTAACCACTTTGTTGCAGAGGAGAATTTTTTTTGTCAAATGGTTTGGAAACATCATATCAATACATTGTTTGTCTTCTAATGTGTTTTATATGTTGAACTATAATATGAATTAGAATAATGCATGAAGATAAAACATTTGTTGCAATAAAAAAGATGAAAAAAAAACACACACACATTTCTCATCATTGCAACAGGATAAAAACTTTTTTTCTTTTTTTATACTTAACCATTAGTACCTCAACAACATTGGTTTTAGTCATGAATTTCAAAATTAATCTTGTTCATGGAGTACTGTTGAAGGTATTTTAAAGTCCATGTTGACAAATGAAGCTAGATCTTAACTTATTTTATCATTGTTTACCTTCAAACATGCTTTGCCATCATAAAAGCAATACAAACAATGTGTTCTGGAGCATGCGGTTATGTCAAAAGCATTTTGCTAATATAAAAGCAAAACGGTTCTAATTCCTAACCCAGTAGCAGTAAAAATTGTCTTGCAGTGACTATAAACATTCCATGGTGCACAAATATTGAGTTGGCATAATAACATTGAAAGGTCTATGGATCAACATATTCAATGCTACAGTATGGATCAACATATATAATGTAACAGTAGTAATCGAGGGGTGAATGTGAAAAGGTTCTAAGTGATATTTTACAATAAAATCTCTTTTTTCCAAAATCAATATGGTAGACCCATCCACAAATACTATAAAACATCAAGTTGATATAATGATAAATAGCTAAATAATTCAATATTTTTAAAAAAAGTACTATGTGCCAATGACTAAAAAGTTCAATGTGAAAAAGTATTGAGTGATTATGAGTAGGGCTAAATAAAGTATCAAATATCTTCTAAAAACCAAAAAGAAAATTAAAAAAATTAAATTCAATATAAACATTTTATTAATTATTTTCATTAAATATTCAAAATGCTACTGCAGTTTTTTCAGTAATGAATAAGCGAAACAGTTTTTTTGCATCTCTTGTATAATTTTGCAAAATGCACTTTTTCGCATTCACCCCTCATCAAGATATATCAGTAAAGAAATATTTACCTCTTTTTGTCTGATTTGTTCAGCCTCGTATAGAGCTTCTTTATTCCTACTCTTTTCATTCTGAAGACGTTCTGTGAAAATGTAAATATAAAATCTTTAGTTAATCATTAACCTCACATAAAAATGATTAAATAAACCAATGTGACTTGAGAAGTGACCCTCATAAAATAAACTGCTGGTAAAAGGCAAATTCTTCTATTTTCTATTTGTTTATTCAACATATCATACTGTAACACAATGGTGTTAAAATACTGGAAATTTATACAAATGAACATTTTTTTCATGGAATCAGTTGGCTAATTCAAAGGTGCTTCTTCACACATAAGACAATTTGCAAGTCAAAATAAAATGTCATTGAGGGAATACAGTTTTTTTACGGCTGTATGATATGTAAATGAAATAACTACCATATTCAAAATTGATTCAGAATGAGTCAATATGTCTAAGTATGTACAGACAATATGCGTTGGAAATGAAAACCATTGAAATGCTTTTGGATCTAAATAAATATCAATTAATTGTCTACAGGCTCTTCATACTTAAATACAAATTTATTTTACTTCCAATGTATATTCTCCAATACATCTCATACAATAGAATAGCTTCTATATAAAGATTTGAGGAAATAGAATCTTAATGTCTAAGTTTCCTTACATCTGTGCATAAGCAGCTTTATAACATGGAACAAAAATTGCTTGTAGCATATACATACCATACATAATAAGAGTTATTGCATTAAAAACATAACATGTTATAAAGCAATTTTATAAACATTTTAACAAAGACATGGATTTACAGAAGAGCTTTTTACATAAAGGTGTTATTCAATTTCTATTTTGCTGAGCTAATAATAAATTATACTTTGACAGATTAAAAATGGTTTTCTTTGAAGGATTTGATAATTGATTATTAAATTGATTATTAAATCTATGTATATTTGGCCATGTATGAAAGTATTGCCTTATATACTTTGATCTTAAATTTGAATGTTTTGAACAAATTAATAAAAAGTGACATTAGTTTTCTATTTGTCCAGAATTATAATTTTTGCATATTCTCTCATTTCTGGGAGCATTGTTTTGGTGTCCCTTTTCTTTTTCTAGCTTACACTGGAGGTGGGAAAGGTAGATATGACCTGTGGATATAAGACTGCTATTGTTCACCAACATTCACCATCTGTTGCCCTCTATGCATGAATACTTATGACGCTGTATATTCAATACTCAACAATCTTCCGAACACAGTTGATAAATGATAGAGCTATACACATTATATATCAACAAGCCAGCTTAGTTAGTACCATTTATCAAATAATGCATGTGGACGAACCACGTGGTCAAACATTACTAATTGCTCCAAGGATATTTTCAGATACTCAGTATAGCATGTAATTCATGCTAATCAGGTAGGTTAACAGATGGTGAATGTTGGTGAACAATACCTTACCATCATAATGGGATCCTTTCATTTTTAGTTCAGCTTGAAGGGAGGTAATCTGTTCCTTCAGTTCAAATATTTGAGTTTGCTGTTGCCGTGACTTTCTCTCTAAGTCTTCAACCTGGCAAAGCAATTCAAAGTAAGCATATAAATACAGGTACATGTATATGGACAACACATAATGGCAGTGGCTCTTTCTGGCAGTATGCTTCCAACCGAAACATTTGCCTTTAACCCATTATCAAACAATAACTACATTAAACCACTTTGTTGCAGACAATTGTGGAAAAAATTGTGGGAAAAGGAGAATTTGCTTGTGACGAGCAATTTCTCCTTTTCCCACAATGTTTTCTGCCCTAGAAGACGATCATTTTCGAATTTCATCACATTTTGAAATGTCGTCTGCAAACTCATTCAATTTGGGACCGTCGAAAAGCTTGGTAAAGGGTTAATGTGTCAATAACCACAGTTCAAGTGATTATAGGTTAAATCTTTTTAGGCCTTTAAAATCTTTATAAAAATGACTAGAACTGTATGTATGTCAAAAGTTTTTAAAGTCTATATATTTATTTACCTTGTTGATTTTTACAACGATTGTAAAGGAGGCTTATAGTTTGTTCAAAGCCATTCTCAATGACTGCTTCCTGGATACTAAACCAGTACTCGCGCTGATTTGTGGGTTATACCCGGAAATGTTCACCTCATCTAAAGGGGATTCCAACCCTGGACACTTGGAACAAGAGGCTGATGCTTGACCTCTGCAACACTGTTGCCAACTATACTTAATATATGACTGTTGAAAAGTATTGTATAATGTGCAAAACCATGGAAAAGCCTTAAAAAAGAGAGGGATGGGTTGATATAGCTATACTCTATTATAAAATATCTACCTTTGTCTCAAAACTGATATTTCTGTCATTGGCTTCAGACAATTCTTTCAGCAATTTCATCTCTGTGTTGGCACGATCCTGTTAAAATAAGAGAATGATCAAAAGCTTTACAGATACATGGAGAAGTCAGTATGGAGTAAATGCTGATTTCTGTAATTGAAAAAAATTTACTCCGAAAAGAGCGGTTAAAATCCCCCTAGAACAATCCTAATAATGAGATGAGTCAAATATTTCCAGTGTTTCTTTGTTTTTCAGTTTTGGGGAAGGAGGTTGGGTCCCATGGGTGGGAAATTCATGTGTAAACTGGAAAAAAGGGGATTACTAAGGTTAGCAAGTTACAGTACAAAATAAGGTTTTTACATACATTCTGAACGTTATTTTTATAATTACCCTTATTGTATATGATGTACTTGGGTCAAAAGTAAGATTTGTTCTGTTCTGTTCATAGAAAAAACACATTATACCAACTCTTTTTTTCATTGACATGTTAAAAGTTCAACATTTCTGGGCTTTTCAGCACATTTCTGCAAATTTGTCAATTATTCTGGTGACCTCCTCTTTAACAAGATCAAATACCAGTTCCGAGAGGGAAATTTCTCAAATACTTGGGGGAAAAATAAATCTAGAGATAGGGGAATGGTTCTGAATACCATTCCTATAAAATGCTATGTGTCACAATGCTTTATACCCAATATCATAATCAAAGGCACTTTTTTGACCATGTTTCTTATGGCTTTTCTACATTAACTTTCCATTTTGACCAGCCACACCTTCCCACATGGCATAATGCATTATTCCATTACTTCGTCTTAAATTGCTTTGATGCATCTGCAGGGTTAAGAGTAATTTCTCGATATATCACAGTGGTTTTCAGAGTGAATTCAAACCTATGTATGTAAACTAGGGATGGGAACAAATAGTGAAATCACTATTCGAATATTCGACTAGAACTATTCAAATATATTCGAATATTCGATTTTAGAATTCGTTTTGATGTCCGAATGTCTGCATGTCCGAAAACTAGTACACAAGTCCTCTGTTCAAACCTTTTGCGTATAGCCGATATCTGTATACATGTACGTGCATGCAATATCAAAGCAGTAATAACCATTATTTCGTTTTTTATCAACAGACAACTTTTCCAGTTTCTTACAGAGTTGGTCCATTCAGATTCAGTAGGTTGGATGTTGTATTCTTGAATACAAAGTCCTGGTTACACAGGTTACAGGTCGCCTTCGACTTGTCGGCAGAACGAGTAAAGTAATTCCAGACATGTGATGGAGACATTGTGATGTTTATCGAATAGATGTAGAAATTAGAATGAAGATAAGTTTAACAAATTATTCTGAAAAAAAATATACTTTCTAACACATTATTTGATTGGTCTTCGTGCATATGCAATCATGATTACGATTGGTTATTGAAAGAGTAATTGTTTAATTTCACGACAAACAAGTTACGTGATTGGTTGACACTGACAATTGTCAATTAGCGTGATTGACTTGTTTTAGATAATAAGGAGCAAGTGCAGATCATTAAGGTGTTAGATTTAGCGACTTAAAATCGACTATTTTCACACTTAGGAATTAATCGTTTTGCAAACTGTCAAAAGATGTGGTAATTTGTCACAAGTGTTTTACTGTGTGACATACGTTGTAAAAACATCGTAACTGCACCTGGGAGCTAGGCACGTTCTTCGATATTTGGGATCGGTTTAGAGGAAGAAAATGAAAATAAAACAACATTATTTTTGAATAAAATTTATGGTAAACATACAGTAATATGGGTTCATTAAAATCGAATATTCGAATACTATTTTGCTATTCGAATATTCGACCCGCTATTCGAATATTCGAATATTCGAATATTCGTTCCCATCCCTAATGTAAACAAAAGGATTAACCCTTATAGTGCTGGAACCGACTTAATGCTTATGCAAACAGGTTAGATTTAGACCAGCCGCCAAGTAAATTGACGGCTGGCCTGTGACCTAACCTGTTTTCTACTCTGAGTATCTTTCCTCATCAAAATCAAGCAGATATTAAAGGATTTTAGAAAGCAGACGACACAAAAATATATTTTCAGGAAGTTTACCAGCATTCAACAGATAACACAGCGCAACAGTAATAAGTCTGTTTACGAATAACTAACTAACTAACCTCTCTCTCCCTGCGTATATCACTCTGATGGACACTTGACGAATCCGATAACTCTTGCTTGAGGCGGTTAACTATCACACTGTAGTCGTTACACTTCTGCTCTGCCAAAGCCAGCTCTGACTCTGTCATGGCCAACCTTAAATAGAAAATGACAAGATACCAAGGATGTTCCTGCCTTTGCCAGTTCAACCCATTAACAATTATGACATTAAACCACTTTGTTGCAGATAACTTTGGAAAACACTTTGGGAAAAGGAAAAATTGCTCTTAACAAGCAATTCTTCCTCTTCCCACAATGTTTTCTGCCAAGAAGATGATTTTCCAATTTCATCAAATTTTGAAATGTCGTCTGCAAACTATTTGAAATTGGGACAGTCGAAAATTTGATGTTTGGTAAAGGTTTAAACAGTAAACAATACAAGAAAACAGAATATTATTTTGTATCTTGTGACCACGAGATTCATTTTCTTCAACCACAAACCAGTATGTTTTTTGGAAAACATTAACTATATGAGAGAGTTGGTAATCTTTTCAGCCTAACTTTAGCGATGTAACCACTTATGAAATGTGTTGTATATCAGTTAACAGCCTTTACAAAACTGAAACATGTTTGTAAGGTACTGATAAAGAGGACCCACATGGGACCTGTGTCAGAAACTTACTGTAACTATAAATATAAATGTTTGATGAAGTGATATTTGTCTGGCAAAAGGCTCTGGAATACCCATCTCGCATGACCTGAGCACTACATAAAGCTGAAGCTTTGTCATATAACACTAGTTGCATTTCTTAAAGGCACATAAAAGGAGATAAGTAGAAATAAATTACAAAAAAGGTATATGGAGTTTTTTTCTTATTTTCATAAAACATGACAATTAATTTACAAATGCATTAAGACCCTATTAAATAGACTCCTTTAACATAAGTTATTTTGTGCTTGAAATATAGTAGTCTCCAATTCAATCATGTTTATCAACAACCTGTTTGTTTACATATTCAAAATAACAAATTCTGATTGGTCGGTTCAAACATTTGTGTATCAACTGTCAAGGTCAGGGGTGAAGAATCACACAATTAAACTGGTTAATCTGGGTTAATTCTTGTTGGCTTTCATGTTTAAGTTGTACTGATGAGTTTTTTTGGTGATAACTATTTGAATCTGACCAAAAGTTTACCAATTAATATAGTTTTATATAGCATTAATCTCCTTTTATGTGCCTTTTAGTTGTCTTCAAATCACTTTCATTTTGAGATAAACCATCAAACACAATTTTATCATATGGCTTCAGCATAAAATAAAGCAATAGAACCACAACAGATTTTTTCATTTTGTTCTCAAGTAAGACAAACCAAACACTTACTTTGATGCAAGAGAGTTAAACGAAGCTTTCCTTTCCCCAAGTGCCACTTGTAACTGACTGACTTTATGATTGGAAGACCTATAAATGTAGAAATAAAATTTAGGGTAGCTGAACAGAAGTAACATACACATGAAGAAAACTGATTTGAATGACTAAAACTTTCCTTAGCTCATTACCAAACAATAACGACATTTGACCAGTTTGTTGCATACGACTTTGGAAAACATTGTGGGAAAAGGAGAAATTGCTCTTAATGAGCAATTTCTCCTTTTCCCACAATGTTTTCTGCCCTATCATAAGATTATAATTCAATTTCATTACATTTTGAAATGTCGTCTGCAAACTCTTTCAATTTGGGACTGTCGAAAATTTGGCATTTGGTAAAGGGTTAAGTGAATAAACAAGCTGGGGAACTATCAAACAAAACTTGACTTGGGGGAAATTCCTACTGTCACCCTTACATGTTGATCCTGAATAGAGTCAGGAAATGCAGTTGATGGGATCCAAAAGGATTCCCTGGCATGTCCATAGGTAGTGCTTCTATCTATATCTCGGTTAGATTTGAGCATTTCTATTATTTGGTATTGGATGTGGTCAGGTTTGTGAGTGATTAGCTACTGGTATGTCTCTACGATGGTGAATGTCCCTGAAATGTTCTGTGGCGTGAGTTTTAAATTCTTGTTTAGTCTCACCTACGTATTGTTTCTTACAAAGAGCTGGAGCAACTAGAACCTAACAGAAGTCAATGAAAGATTAAATATAATGCTTTGGTACAGCATATTTGGAATATTATTCAGTTAATCCTAATTTGTGGGCTTTTATTGAAATATCCTGGACATCGTTCTCATAGGTATAAACAATATATAACTTATAGAAGAAACAAGAAGTTGGTCAGATAGAAATCATCATAGTTTTATTAGAGATACGGTTAACCCTTTACCAAACATTTAACCATTTTGTTGCAGACGACTCTGGAAACATTGTGGGAAAAGGAGAAATTGCTCATAACGAGCAATTTCTCCTTTTTCCGCATTGTTTTCTACCCTATCAGAAAATTATTATCCAATTTTATCACATTTTGAAATGTCGTCTGCAAACTCTTTTAATTGGGGACAGTCGAAAATTTGGCATTTGGTAAAGGGTTAAAAAAGAAACTCAACAAATGGTATACAAAAACTCGATCATATGATACCTTTTGGACTCTCTTAAAAGTTCCTCTTGCTGGTCAATAGTACCCATCAATTCATCCATCTAAAATACAAATAAACACATTTACCAGCATCCATTCTAGACTGGGAACTGGTCTCTCATCTATCAAATGTAGAGACTGGTATGGTACAAATCTACCAGGCAGAAAACTGGCTGGTAACGGAAGGAACGAAAACACCATACTGTCGTTAGAGATGAACGTTTAACCTTTCAAACAAATGGTAGTCCGTTACATAAAGTTTCTCCTTCATGGAATTATTGTTCAATATGATTTGAACTTGGAATTTGACAAACATTTGTTACAAATCAGTGGGTTATTAACCCTTTACCAAACGCCATATTTTGGACTGTTTCAAATCGAAAAAGTTTGCAGACAACATTTCAAAATGTTATGAAATTGGAAAGTAATCTTCTGATAGGGTAGAAAACATTGTGGGAATAAGAAAAATTACTCGTCACTATCCCTTTCCAACAATGTTTTCTAGAGTCACTGCAACAAAGTCGTCAAATACCTTTATTGTTTGGTAATGGGTTAAAGTCTGATAAAGGGCTGTCTGCTCTGGAAATCGTAAAACAATGATTCAGGTGAAACAACTGTGCTTTCTTGATGTTGTTGTAGTATTTTGCAACGTTGCATTCTGACCCATCAAATTGCTAAGAATAAGTAGGCTGCCAGTTGTCTCTCTTGTTGAACATTGTGGAGCTTGTAGACAGTGGAGGACCAGTTAACATGCATTCCTTATATACAGTGAAACCTCGATTATCCGGACCTCGAGTATCCGGATGTCGCGCAATCCGAACGAAATTGTAAGGGAACGGAACTATTTGTTGTAATTTGCCTAACCAATTTCCAAACAATAACAACATTAAACCAGTTTGTTGCAGACGACTTTTGAAAACATTGTGGGTAAAGGTGAAATTGCTTGTCATGAGCAATTTCTCCTTTTCCCACAATGTTTTCTGCCATGTCAGAAAATTATTTTTGAATTTCATCACGTTTTTAAATGTCGTCTGCAAACTCTATCAATTTGGTTCGATCGAAAATTTGGCGGGTGGTAAAGGGTTATAAGTATACACTTGCACATAGACCTTTTGTGTCTAAATGTGTATAAGACAAGGCCTTGCTTCATTAGTCCGGATGACTTGTTAATCCGGAAATTTTGTTGGGAATGGCCGTGTTCGGATTAACGAGACGCCACTGTATCATAATGGTTTGATTCACATGTTACCAAATATTTAATAATAGCATGCAACTAACATTTAAGAATATAATTATCAAAACAAAAATATGAAACAAATATAACATACCTGATTCATTTGTCACAATGGTTCTCAAGGCTATACACTGTATTTGTCTTAATGTATTATGAAAATGCAGTTTTACTCTTTCCTTCACATGTTTTTGTTCTAATACATTTGTAGCAGACAAAATTGAGAGACATTTACAACAAATGTAGGAATTGCTTGTAAAATACAACTTCAAAATTTGTTCTATTAAACTGGAAAAAATACTAAAAACAAAAAACTTAATTTAAAGATGATGTCTACTTTTCCTTTGAATTAGTTTGAGTCACAAAATTCAATTTAGGAAATCGGCTAATGATGTTACACACCTGTTTTGCCTTCTCGTCTTCTATATGCTTTAAGTGGCTTGTCAGCACCTTAGTTTTTGTTTTATGATCATCAGTGATTAAAGCCCTGTCCTGGTTTTGGCTAATAGCAGTTTCTGCAAATAAAGAACCAAACAATAATGTATATATATAGTTGTACAATTAAGTGTGTTTCTAGGGGCAGGCACATAAATCTTAGTGTTTTATTGACAAATGTTCATGTATGATCACTTTCATCTTTTGTCATAAATGTTGCTACTAACATCACCATGAAAATATTATCTTGTTTGTATTATAAACTATGATCATCAGCTGCAATTGCTTTTGATAAATGCACAAAAATCAATATTAAGGAAAGAGTTATAACAAGATTTACAGTATAAGGTTATGGATAAGAGCAGTAGAAACATTCAGCTGCATACACAGATGTCTAGATTACAATTATCATGAGTTTAAACTAATCTATTTTTACATTGATTGTAAAACAAGTTGTTAGATATATCACTCTCGATTCTGCTTTCTGGATACATAACCAGTACTCACGCCAATTGTGGAATAATGAAAAGTCATGAGGTCGAACCGGCGTCTTCTGGGACTTGAACCCATGACCCTTGTGTCTGGAGGCCTACACTTTACCCCTGGACCACTGTCCTCCACATACAAAGGGTATTCATGTGTTTCCCATGCAAATTATCAAATGATATTCAGGGAAATCCTTTTATGTATATCCTTATCAGAATTGCCAATGCAAGAATATTCTAATGAGTATCCACTTTATAGCATAAAAAGATAAGAAGTAAATGTAAGAAGTAAATTTAAGAAGTAAATGTAATAATCCTCTTAGCTGGACATATAACGTATGTGCATATGTATGTGCAATTAAGGTTTATTTGTTATATTTTAATGCCTCACCCATTAGCTATAGAGGTAGACTCCCAATTACAGAAATGCTAACATAGTCTCAATCAAAAGCAAAGGAAGAGCTTTCTATCTTCTGTAAGTCAGCCGAAGAAACTCTGCCCATTAAATTGTGAGCCAGTCCAGCCAAAGCTCAATATTTCACAGAGAGGGCCATTCTAATGTCAATCAACATACTTAAACTACCAACTAAACAACTGAAGATCCCATGAAAGACAGGGCAATGAAAGCTTTACAATTACCTATGGCAGAGACAATGTCGGCAGGAATATTATTTCCAGCTAACTCTATCCTAGTCAGTGTTTTATTTGTTTGCAGCATTTCAACAATAGCTCTGCCACCTAGAAGTCCTGCATTGTTCCATCTTAAATCTGAAGAAAAAATAACAGACAAGTGACATCATCTGTGTATAAATCAATTCTCAGTTTTGTTTTTGAAAATGAGCTTCAAACTTTCTCAAGGTCCAGTCAAACTTAACTGTGAATTCATTCATAGCTCAGTCTGTATAGAGACAACTAAAGATCAAAGGGGTTCTAAGATTGGACTCAAAATAATGCAAGTGACCATGTATAAATCAATTTTTTTTTTATTTTATTTTTATGTGAGCTCCAGCTTTTTCCATGGTCCAGTTAAAATTGACTTTGAATTCATTCATAGCTCAGTCTGTATTGAGACAACTAAAGAATAAAGGGGTTCTTAGATCCAAACAAACAGTGAAAAACTGTTTCCAATGTTTAATAAAATTAATATGACATTATTCATTATCTCACTACTTGTGACATGTACATGTTTTATCTCTCCCTTTGTCGCTATGATTTCTACTCTACTTTGGATAGAAATATCTTTTCAAGTACTTTAATATTTACAAACAACCTTTTTATAACATTGAGCAGTAACAGACAGATTTTAACATGCTAGAGGAATAAGTTAATTGACCAGTGTTCACTGTAAAACAATAAAGAAGTGGTCTAAGGCTATCGGGTACAATTTTGATATTTTGCATGTCATTTGATATACCATAAATATAATTTTGCAAGAACCTTATAGTTTTTGCCTTATAAAAAAATGAAACAATTATAATCTTTGCAAATATAAAACTTAAGAACTAGACCATATAAATTTCGGAAATCTTATATTTTCACCAATTAAATCTGTCTATTCTGCTGTTTTGTTTTATACTTTTTTTTCGAGAACCTTTTAAGTTTTCCCCTTATGAAAGAATGATCTATCATAACTATTACAAATATAAAACTTGAGAACTAGACCATATGAATTTCGGAAATATCTTATTTTTTCACCTAATGCTTTTATGCTGCTGTTCTGTTTCAAGGCTCTGCAGAGTTCTGCTGTTGAATCATGGCTGATCTGGTTATTGCGTAGATCCAGGGCTTGAAGGGTCTGATTCCCAGCCACACCCTCACAGAATATAGTGAATGCATTGTCTAACATTCCCAAGGCATTCCACTCCAGGCACAGGCTAGAAAAATATCAAAAATATGACTGATTCATACATTGAGATTTCATTTAACCCTTTACCAAAAGCCAAATTTTCGACTGCTCCAAATTGAAAGTTTTTGCAGACAACATTTCAAAATATGATGAAATTGAAAGAAAAAATCTTCTTATAGGGCAGAAAACATTGTGAGAAAAGGAGAAATTGCTCATTAAGGGCAATTTCTCTTTTCTCACAATTTCTACCAGAGTTGTCTATTACAAACTGGTCAAATGTTGTTATTGTTTGGTAATGGGTTGATTGATGTATATCAATTAAGATATTCTTTATATGAACCCATTGTTGTGAAAAGATATTCTTTATATGAACCCATTGTTGTGAAGATTTAGATAAATATAAACATTCATAATAAAGGGGCAAGAGTAGGAATAAACAATAATGGAAGGTAGATCTAAACATCTTTATAACTTAATTTATATATTCTACTATATTCTGCTTTTAACACAAAGGCTGCATAGGATTTACAACAACACTATAACTAAAGAAGCAATGTAATAAAGAACATTTTTATTGTGTTCTAATAATGCAGATAAACGAATTAACAGAAATTTTATTCGTATTAAAATATCTAGCCACCTGCTGCCCACCCTAGTGACTGGGACTCCTGCAGCAGATGACAAATAAATTCAGGATTAGGAAAGTAATCTGTTGCTTTCAAATTGGCTCATTCATATTCATCTAACTTATAAGATAAACACATAAATATTGATTCAATTATAAGAGGGTAAAGCCATCAATCTAAATGGATCTTTGAGACTGTTCCAAGCCTTATGTAGAAGTAGAAAGCAAAAATGAATATGACACCAGCCTTCATTTTAGAAAGTAACAATATATTTTTACTGTATATACTGAATTTGGACAAGTCAGGAATATCCAAATGAAGGAATGTATCTAATCAATACCTTAGAATGCTACTATTATGTCTCAACATTTTCCCAAGAGCTTCTGCTGCTGGTCCCCTGATGTTATTGCCCTACAAAAAAAATGAAAATGAAATGACTTAAATGTAAAAACATGATATAGAGGGTATAGGTAATATATGGGTTTTACATTACAGCAATATTATTTCAATATGTTGTAATGCCTTACTCTTTATAATGGAGGAAGACCCATACAGTATGGGCCATACTCAAACGGCTAGCCAAGCCAAGTAGAACCATCGGCATTCTGAAAGTCATTTGATAGACAATACCTCTCATTAAAATCCAAATGCTGTCGCCTGGCTTCAAACCCACACAGAGATGGGCCATGTGATTTCAAATATGTTGATCACTGCATTGTTTCCAAAGGACTTTAGCATGATAGAGATCTCAGGTGTTTGTTCACATTTATTAACATTTAAATAAAGCATAGCAAAGTACAATTCAGGGTGATTTGCCTCAAAAAGTAGATGGAATGTGTCATGTCTCAGTAACAATACCCTTACATGAAACATGGAATTACATATGTAAAATGTTTTCCTTCAAATTTTACACAGAATGTATAAGATTTCCCACATTATTTTAACAATTTCATCAAAGCATCTCTTGCTTTATCACAATATTTCAGACTTGTTGCTTCATTTCAACTTAACTTACATAAAAGACAAAAAAGACTTAAAAACATGTCCTCACCTTCATATCTAATTTCTTGCAGTATGTGTTTCTTGAAAACCCATGTGAAAGGCCTTTGACAGCTGTAAAACAAAATTAATATTCTCATGAATGTAAAATACACTGTAAGACTTTAGTAAGATCTACTCTTTTGTAAGACCTACCTTCTACAGTCTTTCATGGAACCATTGGCAGCATTAACCCTTATAGCTGGAACCGATTTCATGCTTATGCAAACAGGTTAGTAAATTGGCTGCTGGCCTGTGATCTTACCTGTTTGCTACTCTGAGGATCTTTCCTCATAAAAATAAGCAGACATTTAAGGCTTTTGAAAGCAGACAACACGAAATATATATTTAGAAAATTACCCAGCATTCTAAGGGTTGAAGAGTACACTATTTGAAAAAAAGTGAAACACTAAAAATAAATGGATATATCTTCAATGGTGTTTTCAGAAACAGATCAAAGCTACAAAATAACATCATTCAACCAATTCTATAAATCAACCAATATAATGTCTACATATGGAATTTATGAACATGTCAAACTTGAAAGCATTTGGCAATAACAAAGATAAAAAAATTAGAACTTCTTCAGCTTTATTGAATAGAAACAACTGAGACACAATGACACTGTAACAATTTTTTTTCTCCTTTTGTGATAGTGGTTTCTTATCTTTCTGGTATGAGTGTGTTGTGTTCAAATGAGTTTTCATCAAGTAAATGCTTTAGATAGAAGACCATTAATTTCTACTATAAACCCCAATCCCACTACAAAACAACTGACTTTTAACACTGCATGGGTGTGATAGAGGAAGCGCTCTTTGGCATCTTTTATCATAAGTGGTTTCTAAACTTTTCTACAGCAGATACATCAAAGTGAGTAATGTTATGGTTGATTGCTACACATAATGCCACTTATTGTATTAATAATATATGAATTTTGCCTTTCTACCCCTCCCCCATGCCTTCTTTTTGCAACAAAGGTAGAGCATATATAAAGCAATGAACAATAACTGTTATCTCATATTGGATATTTCAATTTCAGAAGGCTTAAAAGGTAATGATAAGGTAACAAATCATATGACAACAGGAGAATGTTTTCCTTTCGCCTATGATTTCTTGAGTACTTTACAGCACATGTGGTTAAAAGGATATCTTGAGGGTTCAATACAAGACTATAGTAAGTGCTTCACATACATGCAGCACTTACTTTAGTCTTGCATTGAACCCTAGATCTGCAATGTAACTGGTTGAATCAAATTGAGGATTGAACAGAGAAATCTTACCATCTTCACTCAGCATGCAGTCTGCAAACTTGTATTCAATGAAGCAGTGATCCCCAGCAATAATCTTACCCAGAAGAGCACATGTCTTGCTGGTAAGGCTGTTTGTTGATACATTGAAGACAAGCTTCTCCCGTTTTGTTGAGTTTTGCAAACTGGAAAGAATTAAAATGTAAAGTATTTCTTTCAATAATTTGTAAGAAGTAAATGTTTTTCCCAATATAGCCATGCTATTCATAACAAAATATACATAATATTAGTAACATCTTTTACTTTTTTTTTTAGAAGTATGGACCCCATTATTAAAGGTGCTTGTTCACATAAGAGAAAATTTGAAGGTCAAAATAAAATGTTGTTGAAACAATTCAGTTTTTGAATTGCTGTTTGCTATACAATTAAAAGTAACTATTGAAAGTATAATTAATTCAAGTAGCATCAATTTATCTAAGTATGTACAGTTTATATGCGGTAGAGACCTCAAAAGCATTGTCACACTTTTGGATTTAGAATGCAAATTCTCTGTATACACTTTAAAGAATCAAAAACAATATAATTTTGCTTCGAATGACTATATTCTTCAGTGCATATCTTACAGTAGTACAGCTTTTGTGCAATTTAACAGAAATTGATTTTTAATTGAAAAAGCACCTTTGAATTATAAATTACTTTATTGATTGGGTTTTTTCTCTTTAAATAAAAAATAATGAAAATAAAACATTTTACACTGAATTATGAAAAATAACAAAAGGAAATGATTCCTTAATTTCAAAATTATAAGGCTCTTCCTTTCCTTGATCCCCATTTATTCTAGTCATAATGTACTTGAAGCAGCTGATGCAGGTAACAAAAGAATGTCTTATGTCACAAGGTTTGCTATTCATACTCATCAACAAACCATTATTTTTCAAACTTTAACCTGTATAGTGCTGAAACCAACTTCATGCTTATGCAAACAAGTTAGATGCAAGCCAGCCACCAAGAAAACTGGCGGGTGGGCTGTGATCTAACCTGTTTGCTACACTGAGAATCTTTCCTCATCAAAATTAAGAAGAAATTTAAGGTTTGGGAAAACTGATGATGCATAATTCACAGCATTCTAAGGTTTTTTTCCCATTTGTTATTGGTTCCAATTTGGCCATGGATGAAAAATTTCAAAATGTTGAAATGAGTCAAAAAGAATTACCTTTTCAGCAAATTAACCACACAGTCCTGTGGTTCTAGTTTGTGATCTTTACAAAGTCTCAAATATGTATGTTTGAATTCTTCCATCTTAAACCTGAAGTTATATATAATGAGTTTACATAAAACTTTATAAAAGATACACTCTGCTTTAAAAACAACTAGCTGGAAAGAATTATTTCAGTTTTATGCAATAGTTAGATGTATGTGATAATTTATTGATTAAACTAGATTGTATTAGATTAGAGTCATTAACTGACACAGGTCCCATATGGGTCCTCTTCGTCAGTGCCTTACCTACATTTTTCAGTTCTGTAACTTACAGCTTTCCTGGATGCACCAATTCTAGACTATGGCTCTTGAAGTGGCTTGCCAAAGGCCACTCCCACGAAACCAGAGGTCTTGGTGGGGCTCGAACCGAGAACCTTGGGTTCCGAGTCCACCACCTTAACAACTGAGCCTAGTCAAAATGATTTGACTTGAAGATTGCTTTCATTTTCTGATTGGGCAATCTAACGTCGAAATTTCTAATGATCCAAAAAGTGTCAGACTTTCCAAATTCTGATTTTCGGATTTAAAACACAAAATGGCCATTCAAAGTCAATTGATAAGACAGGATATGTGAATTAAACTTGCATACCACCAGATAATGGAATCTGAATTGCCGTTAAACAATTAAAAACCGCTAAATTAGGTCTTTAACACTTCAGTGCGCATGTGCAATGGAAGTTTATTAGGAGCAGAAACATCATAACCTAGCCTAGTATCAATTAAACCGTTCTTACAAAGTAAATATGAGGAATACCAACAATTTTCGTGTTTGGATCGATTAAAAAGGGATTAATTCATAACTGTGAGTAATGTCATTTGATATTTTACTGTAATAATGGAAATACCGGTCTTCAAATGGTGCAACACAATTTTTGTCACAGCATCCTCCAATAAATAAATGGTTCGAAAGTTTGACATGACGGGAGATATTGCTCAAATAAAAAAAATTCTCAATATTTTTCGTTCGCCTCAAATTAGTTTCACTACCACTGAGCCATGCAGCTCTAACAATTAATAACTAATGTCTTTAAACAAAATTAAATGGACTGTACTGAAATCAAAGAAGCTGAGATGGACTACCAAAAAAGGACCATTTTCCCAACCCTTTACACGAAAGTGCTTCATACTTTTAGCCCGACTTCATATAACAGTTATTGCGAATAAAGCTGGTCGTCTATTCAACCTCTTTTGTGCTTGCTTAAAGATTCATTCTGTAAAAAGTAATACCGCTCTCTCAGAGCGCGAAGCGCTCGGAGAGCGGATAACGGTAACATACGTACGAGTAACAAGTTATGTTAACACCGGTTATACCATTAGCAAAAAAACAGGTGGCTTCCGGTTTACCTAAAGGAGAAAACTCGGGTTTGCTTCGGGTGTTTCCGGCTTTACGGAATGGACTGGTTCTATCTAAATTTATTTTCAAGCATTACCTTTATCTACCAATATATCTACCAATAGTGAACCATTCCTTGTAAAGAGAAAACTCGGGTTTGCTTCGGGTGTTTCCGGCTTTATGGAATGGACTGGTTTTACATAAATTCATTGCCGCTCATTGAGTTTATTTCCGCCAATCATGAATGAACCATAAACCATTCTATCGAAAAACAAAACACGAACAATAGGATCGGCGCCACCGCTTCAAACTTTAAATTGGACACAGTGTTAAACTCCTTGAAAGGAAAACGAATCGCCGGTTGTAGGTAAGAGAACTTTTTGTACTCTTTCATTTCGTTATAAAACAGTATATCTAAATAGACCATTTTCACCAAAATTCGTCGTAGAAAAATCGAGAAGGCGAGCCCTCGTCACGCCTCGCGGAAGATGCTTCCTCTAAACAAACATCCATCTGAAAAAACCTCTTCCTTTTAAGTAGAACTACAGCATTCATTTTTTTAGTATTACAGTACATGTTCCCTGCAGTACTAGGCTAGAAAGTGTGTGTTGCCCACAACACTCCACGGTGAAATAAGTGTTCACCTTCTATCGATTCGGTGATTACACCCTGCAGTTTGGCATAATCTAATGTTTATGTAGACGGTCTATGTCATTTTCGCGGTGTGTAAAGAAAGCATTAGGTACACATCGTGTTGTATATGGAATACACTATTATGCTGACCAATAAAGCAACGATGTCAACTCGTCAGTTGCTGACATGGATTATTTGTTATTGTTGGAGCTTTTAAATTAAGTACAAGGTACCTTTTTGACAATTTAATAACGCTACGGGCCGATAGTTTAAATAACAATGACAGCGTGAATTTCCTTTTCAAAAAATGAAATACCCTGTAAAGTATTTGGTTATATATGTCACCTTATTCGTTTGACAGTATTTTATTTTACTTGATTCAAGTGATAGTATTATTCCCAGACAGTAATTTATTTTACTTGATTCAAGTGATAGTATTATGAGATGATGCAGACCTGCATAAACATTGACTCTGTTTTATAATACAAGTTACCAAGTAAGTACATAGTCTTTCTCAGGCCACTTTGAACTTTTCAAACATAAGTGTCATAAACATAGAAGATATCTTATGAAAGCAATATAACAAAGAAGCAATCTCTCAAATGTCAAAGCAGTTTTTCTCTTTAATTCAAACATCTCTCATTAGATTATACTATAGATAACAATGTCAGCATGAATTTCCTTTTCCAAAAATGAAATACCCTGTAAAGTATTTGCATGGTAATATATGCAACCTTATTTGTTTGGCAGTATCTTATTTTACTTGATTCCAGTGATAATATAATTCCCAAACATTGAATTTTTCTTGCAAGTGAGAATTTTGGACCAAAGGTTTAGGGTAATAGATGCCTTAGTTGTGTTTTCTTTATTTTACAGAATGCATGATGGTTGGAAATATGACAATTTCAAACAAGCTTCCGAAGAAAAGATGATGCAGACCTGTATGAACATTGACTCTGTTTTATAGTACAAGTAAGTAGATCTACATGTATATTCTTTCTCACATCCCTTTGAACTTTACAAACATAAATGTCATAAACATAAAAGATAGTGGTGAAAGTGGTGGACTCAGAACTCGAGGGGGGAGGGGGGCAGGGCCAGTCCCACCAAGACCTCTTGTTTCGTGGGAATGGCCTTTGGCAAGTCACTTCAGAGCCCTAGCCTAGTACTTGGGTATCCAGGAAAGCTGATCCAGAACTGAAAAATGTAGGTACAGCACTGATGGAGAGGACCCATATGGGACCTGTGTCAGTTAATGACTCTTAATATAAATCTAATTATAACAAAGGAGCAATCTCTCAAATGTCAAAGTGGTTATTCTCTCTAATTCAAACATCTCTGATTAGATTATAGCATAATTACATAATATGATATGCAGCACAGTATTCAGGAAACAAGCAAGTTTGACAAAGTTTGAAATTCTTAACATGTCCTCCTTATATTACTTTGTTTTTCAACAAAAATAGTTATACATTTATAAACGTTGATAAATTTGGTGTTACTCACAATTTGTAATTGACTTTTCCTTTGTTCTTTTTTGAAAACCTTGGTTTGACAGAGAATGAAAGCAAATAAATCAAGACAGGTTGAAATATAGATTGTTATCATCAATCAGTTCTTTTTTTCCTGTTAAATTACTGCTTCAATTGATTACCATGGGTAAAGAATTATTTCAAATGTTACCAATTAAGAATAATCAGTCAGTTAGATGTAGCCAGTATTGGCAAAAGATTGATATTTTTTATTTTTCTCTTTTAACAGCCAAAACTGATGACTAACTGATAGAGTAAGGAAGAGGTAACAACATCAAAATATGCTTGAAGATCACATGGATTTGGTACAATAAAAAACGGATGAAGATTTACATGGACGCCTGATTACCCTAAATCTATTGATGTTTGACTCATGAAAAGTTATAAAGTTTAGTTTTCTCTTCAAAAGACTTTCAAGGATAGTGTTTAGTGTTATTTGGTACTGATAACATCAAATGACAATAATATAGAAAAACTGTGATGGACTATGGAATATTCTATATTGATAACAATGTCACATATGTCTTATGGTACTTATTTTCTTTTCTTTTGTTTCAAGAAGCCTTCAAAAATTTAACTTAACCCTTTCCCAAACAACAAAATTTCGACTGTCACAAATTGAAAGAGTTTGCAGACGACATTTCAAAATGTGATGAAATTGAACAATATTCTTCAGGAAAAGCAGAAAACCTTGTGGGAATAGATAAAATTGCTCGTTGCGATCAATTTCTCCTTTTCCCACAATGTTTTCTAAAGTCATCTGCAACAAAGTCGTCAAATGTCGTTATTGTTTGGGAAAGGGTTAATCAAATTAATGAGACAAAAAGCATGCCCATACTATATTTAGACAACTTAGTCAGCCTGCAGGATACCAGTAGAAGACAGAAACTTGTCATTACTTTAATTTCTTTTCTAACAATTGCATGTTTATGAAATTTTTCAATGAAACAAAGATGGGAGTTTAGTTTACATTTTAAGCATACATCAGTGTAAAGTTATTGTTTTCTTTCAGTATCCATGGTAAACCCCTTGATTTTCAACACAAATTTTTAATCAATTGTGGCAAAGGGAAATTGGCTCAGAGAGCACATTTTCCTTGTCACAATTGGTCTATTCATTTGTCAAAGAAATTTTTAATTATATCTGTTTTTGCTTAAAATTTCTAACAATATTTGGGAAAAAATGGATAAACGTCTTAAGGATGTATGTCATAGAATATTTGAAAAAGCTAAAGTTGATCATGAACGTTTCTGCCATATGCTTCCAACTTTAAGGAGTTTTTTTTTCAAACTATGAAGATCAGGAAAATGTTGGCATCAAACATGAAAATAATGTCCCAAGATCAAGCAGTGACTTCATTTTTTCAATTAATGTGTTAGAGCAAGGAATTTGACTACATGAACAAATGCTGTCTGCTGATTTTCACTTATGTCTTTTAACTACATTTTATTAATAGTTTGTTGCATATCATTTTGTTTTGCATTTCTTGTTCTTTAAGTTCTTTGATAGATAAACACATATCAAAAAAGCAGTGTTTTATGTGTGAAAAAGTTAATAAAATATTAATCAAAATTATAGAATCTTTTACTTTTATTTTAAAGTTAAACAAAAAACCATTTGGCTACAACAAAGCTATTTGTTGTATTTGAATGATCCTTTGGAGATCTGCTAAGCAATTTATTTGGGATTTCCTTATCTACAGTAAAGAAAAATTCAAACAAATACCTGATTGGCTTTCTATATGATGTAATTTAGTTACCTTAGAATGTACAAGCAAATGAGTATGTTGTTGAATATTGTCTGATACTATTAACCCAAATGACCCTTCTTCATCACCAAATGACATGTTGTTGGTTCTCATGATGATTTAACCCTTTCCCAAACAACAAGTTTTTGACTGTACCGAATTGAAAGAGTTTACAGACGACATTTCAAAATGTGATGAAATTGGAAAATAATCTTCTGATAGGCCAGAAAACATTGTGAGAAAAGGAAAACATTGTGGGAAAAGGAAAAATTGCTCGTCACAAGCAATTTCCCCTTTTCCCTCCATGTTTTCTAAAGTCATCTGCTACAAAGTGGTCAAATGTCGTTATTGTTTGGGAAAGGGTTAAACCAGTACCTACAACACATAATTTTGTGAAAAAAAAATCTATGATTTCATGCAGAGACAGACTTGTGGTTCAAATATTGTAGTTTGGTGGTTCTGACATTGCATGAGCAGTTTGTCCTTACATGATGAATGTCTCATTGATGAAAGGCCCTCATACATAGCCCAAGCAAGCAAAACATATACCGTTATAAAACATATACCATCAAAAGCGTTTAACAGGAGTCTACAAGGAGACTTGTCCTTTTACTGAGACCTATCTAAATGTGACAAAGATGACAGCTTTGTTACAAAATGAGTACTTGCTCCCCAAAGTAAGCCAATTCTTATACTTCCGCAAAGTTGTACTCTGAATTGAGATTGAAACACATATTCATTAATGTGTAAGTTTTTCACAAAATCCATGCCATTGAGTTGAGAGAGCGGTCTAGAGGCAATGCCTTAGTTCATATTAAACAGCATTAAATTGAGCAACAACAGTGCCCTGTTGTTGATGTCCCTCTTCAGAAAATCAAGTTTCAACTTGAAAGAAATGAATTGCATTGTTTTTCAATGCGTAAATAGACGCATATAAGTAAACAGGGTGTCGCCGTTATGTATTTACCTTTAGAGCTTTCCTAATCAGAAACTAATCTTAGATAGGACGATGTATGCCGGTATAAACCTAATTAATTATTAAAACTGCAATGAATGTCCGCTCTTTGTCCGCCATTTGTTTACATCATGCAGATATCATTCAGACGACTGAAATGTGTACCCTTTCGTAATGAGCGTTTATATCACCGAGACTCCACTGGGTTCCTTGTTTTTGGTTCCCGGCCGGACTTTTTTCCAATTATCTTCCAAGAATGGCACAAGAAATCGCAAGAGTTGCTAGAAGACTCGAAGAGGCCAAAGAATCAAAAAGGCTTGGTATTATAATTCATAATATATACGTGTTTTCCATCTTAAAACCAATTGTTATATTCAAAGCATCATTTGAAGTTTAATTATCTTTCAACCATTTACTTACTGAAATGACTGATCAATGGCATTCAGCCAAACGTTTGGGCTTGAGCCTTCATATCGCGCAGACAGATGATGATCAGCCTCTCTGTTTTTGGTAATATACTCCCTCACCTTGTTACGGGTGTTACAACTCCGCTTGGGGGTTTACTTTGGCCTTGGGTTATCTTGATCAGGTTAACTCATCCTGCTTTTCGAGATTTATCACAGTACACTTGGAGGATAGACACTGTCCATACATATCAACAAAACACACAAATAAAACATTGTCAGATGAAGAGCGCCGGCCTCTTGTATCAAGGGTCCTGGGTTTGAATCCCTGTCAGGCGACCAGAAAATTCCCAGGATTTACCCACAGATCGGCGTGAGTACTGGTTTATTATCCAGTAAGCAGTGATTTTGAACAAGCTTAAACTTTCCTTCACAATTAATATAAAACAAATAGGTAAATAAATTAAAGCATATAATGCAAGTACGACCATCATTTGCCCTTTACCTATTGTTGCTTTCTGGTATGTGCTATGTTTGCAAGTCTCATGGCTGTGTAACATGTATCGGGTCCCTCTCGGAGTAAAGCCATCGTGGGTCACCCATCCAGGTACTTACCGCGATGTACATTGCTTAACTTTGAGAGAAAGCCAACAACTCTACAGAATCACCCATAAAAGCCAGCTTCCATGTAGCGAGCTGTAGAAGTAGTATTTATACATAAACCCTATAACTGTCACATTTCGCCCACCTTTCTCTTGACTTCGCTCCGAAGTCACTAATGTCATAAAGACAAACATGGGCAGTTACCGACTTTTTACAGTTCAAGAAGGTGCTACTGTCACTATAAACACTGCCTCAAAGCAGAAACAAGGATCAAGAACATGCGACAAACAATTAGGGTTACAGGAATGATGGTGATATCAAACCAAATCCCACCGCTGCTACCAATTTTGTAACGTGTATCAGGTCTCTCTCGGAGTAAAGCCATCGTGGGTCTACCATTCAGGTACTAGCCGAGATTAACGTTGCTTAACTTTGAGAGAAAGCCAACCACTCTACCGAATCACCCATAAAAGCCGGCTTCCACGGCAAGACTGTAGAAGTAGTATTTATACATAAACCCTATAACTGTCACAGCTGTAACAAATCTCATGAAAATAGAAATAAAAAAAAATAAAATAAAGATTATATAATTTGGAAATCATAAACTTTTTATAGTTTGTGTGATGAAGGCTTTAAATACAAAATTATTGATTTAATCTTAATACTAAGCCATGAACGAAGCTTTTTTCAACATTTGGACATTTATTGTGCTTCGAACGCAGCAGTCAATATAGCAATATAGTGCAATCGGGACTAGAAATCTGGACTTATTGCTCATATACTTAATTTCTTTGTATATTATTCATAGTGCCACTCCCAGTTTTTTAACAAATTTACTCTTTGTAAATTTTTCTAGATCTTTCAGCCTGTGCCCTAAACCAGGTCCCTGATGCCACTTACCTCATGTTGAAAAACACAGAACTGGAAGTATGTGACCTCAGTAAAAACACCATAAAAAGAATACAGTCTAAGTTTTGTACAAAACTTCCAACACTAACAGGTAAACCATGTGATGTGTCTGTCCCTAACAAAATGTATGAACATTTTTCTTTGCTTATTTCTTAACTTTTATTCCTAATCCAAATTAGTGGGTACTCATTTCTGAAATGGGTTTTGTAAGATTATCCTTATGAGTATCAAAAAAGAAATACTTATACAGTGAACCCTCGTTTATCCGAACATGTCCGTTCCCAACAAAATGTTTGGTTTACCGAATAATCCGGACTAATGAAGCAGAGCATGTTCTTATTTACATTAAGACATAAACGGTCTGTATGAGTGGTGTATACTTATAACCCTTTAGCAAACGCCAAATTGTCGACCGTCCCAAATTGAAAGAGTTTGCAGAAGACATATCAAAACGTGATGAAATTCAAAGATAATCTTCTGTTATGGCAGAAAACATTGTGGGAAAAGGAGAAATTGCTCGTCACGAGCAATTTCTCCTTTACCCACAATGTTTTCAAAAGTCGTCTGCAATAAACTGGTCCAATAATTCCGTTCCCTTACAATTTTGTTCGGATTGCGAGACATCCGGATAATCGGGATCCGGATAAACGAGGGTTCACTGTACCATATAATGTATTTGAAAAGCATTGACAAGACTAAGCACCTCATGTTGATATGTTAAATTTCAGATGCTTACATGCATTCATGTAGAGTAATTTTGACAAATTGGTTCTATAGGGGTTCCATTCCAACCAAGTTCTTCTCTTATTGTGTCTTTTCCTTTAATAACCCCTGTTGTTTGCTCATCTTACACCGCACCAAATCCCACCCACACTGCAAGCAGTCAGGATCAATATGTCTGGTTGACAGTTGGAATCCTCCTAGTAAAGTTTTGTTTCGTAATGTATTCAAAAATGTATAAATACCTTTGAGCAGACAAAATTTGAAAACAATGTGACTAATGACACTGATATCATTTCCGGATTAGAGAGATGCCTAACATGTAGTTACTCATAGGAATGGTGTTTGTAAGATGATTCAAATGAATACCCACCAAAAAGATGCTTCAAGTAGTCTTGAAATACATCAGTTATGCCCCCTTATCCCTTTCCCAAACAATAACGGCATTTGACCACTTTGTTGCAGATGACGTTAGAAAACATTGTGGGAAAAGGAGAAATTGCTCTTAAAGAGCAATTTTTCCTTTTCCCACAATATTTTCTGCCCTATCAGAAGATTTTTTTCTAATTTCATCACATTTTGAAATGTCGTCTGCAAACTCTTTCAATTCGGGACAGTCGAAAACTTGTTGTTTGGGAAAGGGTTATCTCAAACAATTATTTTCCATTTTACAGAGCTGTTGGTCCAGAGCAACCGGCTGACAACATTACCTGAAGAGATCTCAAGCTTAGAACACCTGAAAGTGCTGGATATCTCAGACAATAGCTTCGAAGTTTTACCACCATGTTTGTATGAGTGCCCTAAACTGTCAACTCTTATTGCAAGAAACAACAAATTCACAAGTAAAAGATTATTTGTCTTTAGTGCATGTTTGTATAAAATGATATATACAAGGGAATGGGTTAGAATATTGCACCAACAGTCAGGTGTATTTGTTGCTTGAGGTTGGAACAAAGATTGTATTTGATTCAGTCAGAATAGGGCTGCACAGTGCTGCAAAACTAGATTATTATAGGAATGTAAATTATAAGATGATTTGCTAGAATTAAGAAAAATTATGATGTCTTACATCACCGAAAGATAACAACAGTTAAATTAGCATCTCAACATGGCATTTAGAGGGGTTTTGTATGATTGGATTTTTTGGTTTAAAATTCCTTTGATAATTGATTATTAAATCTTTATTTCCTCCAAAAATGAAGATTACAAAAAAATTACAAAAGATTATAATGAGAAAAAAAAATGAAATAAACATTGATGAAAGATGAAGATAAACAAGGATGAAAGGAGAGAAAGAAATAAAAAGATTTCTCACAGCAAACATATGCGCACATACACTAACATATACACACATACAATTTAATCCATGTGCGTAACAACATGCAAATAAATATACAAGTTTCAGCCGAAACTATCATTAGATGGACCCAATCCAACCCCTCCCAGAATGGTATCAGGTACTACCACTACTGAGATTAACCTCCCTTTCACTGGAATATTATTCCAGTGAAAGGGAGGTTAATCTCAGTAGTTATTATAAATTATATCAAATAAGTTATATAAATATTATAATGACTGATAATGGCTCACAATGATGCACAAAGAATGATTTAGAGTAAAAGCCCTCTCTCAAAATTTTAGGTCTTGATAACATTATTTCAAGGGCCTTGTTCAAGACTATTTCAAGTCTGTCATCTTAGCGGAAGACTTACTGTATAAATGCTTTGACTGAGTTGCGATTTTCTAAAGTTAAAAGTATGGTACTCTTTAATGGCAAGAAATACTCATGTCTTTAACTATTTCCCTGTACAGTAATTTGTGAACTTCCCAGTTTGAAAGTAAAAGCAATAAACAAAGATCAGTTGGAAAAATAATTTCTTTATGGCATGACATTGAAACATTGATACAATAGGAAAAATTATTCATTTTTGGCAATTTTCTTATAAAGCAGCCTTCTACAATTCTCAAGAAAACATATGACTAGAGACGTACCAGTCAATTTAAGATTTATTGTATTTTTTAGCTGTTGATGTAGATCGACTGAGGAAGATGGAATCTCTGACAGAAATTGACCTACAAGACAATCCACTAAGTGCCGATGTTGAGACAAAACTTCATAAAATTGACATTTTCACAGTCCATATAGGACCGTCTGATCCAGTTGGTGAGGAATTGGATAAATTAGAATAAAGCTGTGTTTACCTCAACCCATTTGCTTGTCAAGAGGTTGATCTTGGATGTAAAATTAAGATCATTTAGAGTATATAGCCCTTTACTCAATAATTACTTGTTGCTTTATATCCAAAACAGGTGTCTTGATAAACCATTGTAACCAATGGATAAATTGCTCCTTTTGAGCAATTTATGCTATTGTTAAAACAATTCCTTATCAATGTTATAGAGAATGTTACTCTTATACTTAAAGATTATCAGTTGCTGTTGCTTTTAATTTGGATCAGTCAAAACAAATCCAAATTGGTTATGGGTTAATGGTTTCAATAAATTAGATTGACAATTAAAGCTGCTAAAGCTGACGCCTTTAAAAACGTTTTTCTCACATATTTTACTCGAAACAAATTCTTAGCAGAATCAACAAGATTACTAAGTCCATATTCCATGTTCTGAGAGAACTATATCCTAATGATGTAGATTTACCTTTAAAATGTCAGATAATGACTAGCATTAATATCTGGTAAACATTGAGAAAGGGAAAAAGTTTGTTAAAACTATTTCCTTCTTCTGCAACGTTTTCTGAAGTAATCAGTAATTACTTAATGCTATACATTAACCCTTTACCAAACGCCAACTTTTTGACTGTCCCAAATTGAAAGAGTTTGCAGACGATATTTCAAAACGTGATGGATGAAATTGGAAAATTATCTTCTGATAGGGTAGAAAACATTGTGTTAAAAGAAGAAATTGCTTGTCACAATGTGTTCCAGAGTCATCTGCAACATACTTGTAAAAGAGTTGTTTTTGTTAGGTAATGGGTTAAGGAAGCAACTGTTTTCGTGTGACTTGGAATTATTGAGAGGGATCTAAAGTGAGCCAGGAGACTTGTGAGGCTAACTAGGACATGTAGATAAAAACTCTTCCCCTTATATATATGTCTTTATGCTATATGCTAGTATGCTGCACACAAATAAATGAAAAAAAAATACAGTGGTTGTGGAAATATTTATTTGATGCTTTTGTTTGTATGAGAAGAATGTTTATGGAGAACATTTGGAGTTATTTCCTTTGTGCAATATTTTAGCTGTCTAACCCTTAGAATGCTGAGTAATTTTCTAAAAATAGATTTTTGTGTTCTCTGCTCTCCAAAACCTTAATTATCTGCTTAATTTTTGTTGAGGAAATATACTCAGAGTAACAAACAGGTTAGATCACAGGCCAGCCACTAATTTACTTGGCGGCTGGCCTGGATCTTACCTTTTTGCATAAGCATGAAATGGGTTCCAGCACTATGAAGGTTAAGCTTATAATGCCCCTTTATGTACTTTGGAATACCTTGATTAGATTTTTTGTGCAAGTTGGTATAAATATGGAATGGAATGAATTAACACTTTACACATGTACTCTTGGGAATAGTAGTACTTACTGACCAAGTCCCTTAATGCGTTTACTTGAATTTTAATGAAATGATTTTGCTTTGTGAACTAAGACAATCTTGGTTGAAGTTGTTCATGCAACTTTATAGCTCAGGGACAAACTATTTATCACTGCTAGGATATCACTCTTGAGTTTTATTTTCTTTTTTTTTTCAGCCTATTTGTATCCAGTTATCAATCTTGACTGTTTTTGTTCTCGTCTCTTGTTGAAGAGTACAGCATCTTGTTTTATAAGAACTCTTGTTATGTTAGAGTTTAGGTTGGTTGAATACTGTTAATATGATAGATTGACGCACTTTGAAATATTAGAAAAGCAAGATTACAATTTCCTTTTGGACCATGTCACTAATAGGGACAACTTAACTCATTTGAAGCAGATCATATTCAAAAGCATTTCTCTTTGATTTTTGTACATGGCTGATACTACAACTGGGCAAAGTAACGATGATGTACAAAAGAACACTTTACAATGAAATAATTAGTTATTCTCATTGATGTCCATTTCTTTAATCTGTCTTTTTTTCTCAGTTTTCTGTACATCATTGTAAAACTTCATAGAAAGGTGTTTTTTATATCAGTCAATTTAAAGGTGTTGTCTCTAACATACAATTTGATACTGTTTGTTTTACGTACGTTTTATATGGACTGTTATGTGTTTGCATGCATTTTGCTAATTTATTTTTTCGATTTTAGATAGAATAAAATATTAAATATATTTATGAGTTTTATATGGTTCTAGTGTCATTCTTTCCTTTACCAACATATTCAAATAAACTTCAGATCATATTTTTCATTTTAGAGTATGTCTCTTAGGTATTTTTTTCCAAATCTGTTCAATTCTGATCAATTTAAATTTAGTTGATATGTCTTTTTATAGGGACTATGTCATTTAATGTATCAAAATAATTCATGTACAGTACATGTATTATATTGAGAAGAAAGGTCTGGTTTAAGTTATCATGTCTGTGTAAACGTTATTTCTTTTAAACTGCATAACAGCTGTACTGTTGTTCAATATGTACTAGACAATGGCCATTGGAAGCATAAAAAGTCTGTACTTATTGTTTAAAGCCTTTGTACAATTGATATGTATTGGAATGCAAAAGCATTGCATCACTTGAGATCTACTGCATAAAGACTGTACATAATGAAAAATTTTTAGGCTTCCTGACGTAGCTATATGCTTTCTATAGTTACTTTTTAATGGATTTCAAACAACGAAGCAAAATCTGTATTGTTTCAACATTTCATTTTGACTTTCAAATTGCTTCATATGTGAACAAGCACCTTTAAATGCAGTTTAGCATGGCAAACAATCAACGCTATTCTTTATAAAGATGATTTTAACTGTTTCAATCGACCCAATATCTTAACCCTTTACCAAACGCCAAATTTTCGACTGTTCTAAATTGAAAGGGTTTGCAGACGACATTTCAACATGTGATGAAATCGAAAAAATATATTCTAATAGTGCAGAAAACATTGTGGGAAAAGAAAAAATTGCTCGTTAAGAGCAATTTTTCCTATTCTTGCCATGTTTTCTTGAGGCATCTGCAAAAAACTGGTCAAATGTAATGATTGTTTGTTAATGGGTTAATGAATAACTTTTAAAAGTCTCGAAAACTGATGGTCAGATTTGAAAGAAAAACAAAACAATGGGGGAATGGGTTTAACACTGATGATGCATGCAGTGTAATAAGCATCAGCAACATTCATTTGAACTAAAAGTGGAATTGTTATGGGGTCCACTCCCTCCTTACAGGCATTGGCAACATTCATTTGAACTAAAAGTGGAATCGTTATGGGGTCCACTCCCTCCTTACAGGCATTGGCAACATTCATTTGAACTGAAAGTGGAATCGTTATGGGGTCCACTCCCTCCTAACAGGCATTGGCAACATTCATTTGAACTAAAAGTGGAATTGTTATGGGGTCCACTCCCTCGTTTTATAGGTATTGCTTCTCATCAATGATTTTACTTACATGTTTGGAAAAGAATTGCCCTGATTAAACAAAAAATTCAATAGTGTCACCACTGTCATTACAACTATAAATGCTCCTGTTCTTGGGCGACAGCTGTGCAGAGGTAGAGCATCGGCTTCTTATATAGAGGGTCCCAGGTTTGAATCCCTGTTAGGCGAGGTGAAATTTCCGGGACTAACCCACAAATTGTTCTGAGTACTGGTTTAATATCCATGAAGCAGTCATGGAGAGTGGCTTTGAACTAGCTTTAAACTTCCTTCACAATCGAAAAAATCGGATTAACAATTGTCTTTATAGAGCACTGCATAATACCCTTCCCAAATCACTTACTGCTTTTCAACAGTAAACCCATATAGTGTTGAGAGTCATTTAAATCACAATGGATTACTTTAATGTTTTTCTTTTGTGGGAGTAAACTTTGGCAAGTCACTTCAGAGCCCTAGCCTAGTACTGGTCCAGAATCCAGGAAAGCCATTTTATAACTGAAAATGGTTGATACGGCGTTAAGCACAATACAAATTTAATAATCTGTAAAGAATATTGGCTAAGCCGGGGTTTTTAAGTGTTTGACAGCATTCAACACTGTTGATGTCTGGGAACGCGCTTTGAAGTTACATTAACATTTCTCTTCTTTTGTTGACAGACTTGGGTTATATCATGGTAGTCAGTGCATCGTAAGGATCAATGCTCCTGGGAAGCGTTTTACAAAACATTTTATGCTTTCAAAACAACATTCCCGCTTATTTTAACATTGGGCTAAGTAATATTACAAAGTAACACATCATTTGGAATCGTCTCTACGACACGCTACCATTGATGTGTCACATTGCAATATTGTACATTCATTTAAGATATTATCCATGAAAATCCGTTTTGATATATGTTCTTTCCTCACTAGCACTGCACAATATTCCTCCCAATTCACTGAATTATATTAGTGTTGAACGGACAAATAATTAGAGGTTTTATTAAGAGCCGGGACTGGGAATTTTCCCCTGGCTACTTTGACCAGAAACCATGCTACTTGCTCAGTTTTACGATAAATCTACTGGTGATTAACCCTTTACCAAATGGCAAATTTTCGAATATCACAAATCAAAAGAGTTTGCAGACAACATTTCAAAATGTGATGAAATTAGAAAATAACCTTCTGATTGAGCAGAAAACATTGTGGAAAAAGGAGAAATTGTTCGTTATGAGCAATTTCTCCTTTTCCCACAATATTTTCCAAAGTAGTCTGGATCAAAGTGGTTAAATGTCGTTCAAAAAGACATTCAAAAAGAGTGTCATCTTTTTCAAATAGGATAAATTGAACAAGGTAAACAATAAGCTTTTTAATTAGATGCAAATGTTTAATAAAACAATATTGAACTATCAACAAAGCGTACCTGTAAAAAAGAAGCACTGCTGAACTAACGTGTCAGATCAATTGTAAACAAAATCAGTATAAACCACTAGCTTGTTGTATACACTCCTATCTAACTAGTTTTACATACATGTACAAGCATTGCTACAATCCATTAAACCACTTCAAATCCTTTCAAAAATAAGAGGGTTGAAACTGTTTGGCTTATAATTTTCAATTATCTTGATGTCAATTGTTTTCCAATAAATGTTCTAAAAAAGGTTTTTATTAAAAAAAAGGAGGATTCATTAGCAATGGTATTTAACATTTTACCAAACACCAATTTTTCAACTGTCCTATATTGAAACAGTTTGCAGATGACAATTCACAATGTAATGAAATTGAAAAGTATTCTTCTGATAGGGGAGTGACCCACTGTGGGAAAAGGAGAAATTACTTGTTATGAGCAATTTCTTCTTCTCCCACAATGTTTTCAGAGTAGTCTGCAACAAAGTGGTTAAATGTCGTTATTGTTTGGTAATGGGTTAAACCAGAAGTAGATAACCATTTCAGTATGTTAACAAGAAAAGATAAAAATGAAATTTAAACAATAGCTGTTTATATGCATCTTTCTTGTAATTATATGATGGATTGTTTCGACATTAGTAGAGGTTCTTAAAGGTTATCTAACACAAAGCCTTTGTCATAAAAATCCCAAGAACAGGAACAAATATCCCTGGATAGTCAACAACCCTCTTATTTTGGGTACAGATGGTTAAATTGACAGCCAGACAGCATTATATTCACTCGTTAACTGGGAAGTTGTTAGTTAAAAAAGCATTAAAAAAAATAACAAGGTATGTTATCATGGGAATAAGGCACTTTCAAACATTTAATAGATATAATAAAAAAAAGCTATCTAGATCACACCTTTGATGTCTTAATTGAAAACATAACAGGGTATGTCATTATGGGAATAAGGCACTATCAAACATTTATTAGATATAATAAAAAAAGCTATCTAGATCACATCTTCGTTGTCTTAATTGAAAACATAACAGGTTATGTCATTATGGGAATAAGGCACTATCAAACATTTAATAGATATAATAAAAAAGCTATCTAGATCACATCTTCGTTGTCTTAATTGAAAACAGCACCAACAATAGCCACTGAACACAGTTTGTACATGTTTATACAAAAGGTATACAAATAAGGCAGGTAATTAAAATCAACAGAAAAATTCAATCATAACTTAGGTTCTAAAACAGTAAGTAAAGATTTGACATACTATACAGCAGAAGTCTAGATAAGTTAACTATTTCCTTTCAAAAACTAATTTATTTTTTCGTAACACTATATTGCAGAATGATGCCCACAAGATAGGATTTATTAAATCATTTTTTTTTAATAAAATATTACAAGTAAATCTTACCCAGGTTTGCAGTGTTTGAGCGCTAGTATGCTTATAAGTAGAAATAATAAACAGTTATGTAAAAAAATAAATGTGATCCTTTAGTCTAAACAAAAACAAAACAAAATATTTATAAAAAAAAAATGTTGATACATGTATGAATAAATACACAAAATTTAATGTCCTTGTCCTTTTCAAAATGAGATTTGGGAGAATAAGAAAAGGAACCGCAGGCTCAATGAATACAACTTTAAGGCAAAATGAATTACAGTGTTTTGAAATATTTTGAAAATTCAGATGTAGTAAATTTAACAAAATATAGTATAAATAGATACAAAGTGAGTCATTCCCTTTCAGTAAACACTTCAGTAAAACCTGTCTTAAGCAGCCAACAAAAATGCAATCAGATCTGATTTTTGAGACCGTTGACAGCTTAATACAGCAGGCAAAACATGAATAAAGCTCCTGCAGGAGCTTTCTTCATGTTTTGCCTGCTGTATTGAGCTTCAATGCTGCTATGCAGTCATATGTATTCTATGTTTAAGAGTGGCTGCTGTAGACAAGTTTGACTGTATACCAGTATGTTATGTGATACTTCTAATAAAATCCACTAAGATATGTATGAAGAGTTTGCCTTAACCCATTACTAAACATTCAATAATTAACCAGTTTGTTGCAGATGACTCTGGAAATCATTGTGGTAAAAGGAGAAATTGCTCTTAACGAGCATTTTCTCCTTTTCCCACAATTTCCTCTGCGCTATCAGAAGGTTTTGTTGTTTTTTAATTTCATCACATTTTGTAATGTCATTTGCGAACTCTTTCAATTTGGTACAGTACAAAATATTTGGCGTTGGGTAAAGGGTTAAACAGAATAGTTCTGCCTATCCACTTGTTATAACCATTTTCTTTTTTTCTCAAGTGTCATGCAACTCAATGTGGATTCAAAAGAGTTAACCTTTTACCAATGGCAAATTCTTTACAGTCCCGAGTTGAAAGATTTTACAGACAACATATCAAAATATGATGAAAATGGAAAATAATCCTCTGAAAGAACAGAAAACATTGTGGGAGAAAGAGAAGTTGCTCGTTATGAGCAATTTTTCCTTTTCCCACAATGTTTTCCATAATCGTCTGCAGCAAATTGGTTAAATTTTGTTATTATTTGGTAATGGGTTAAGGATGATGGTTTCTGATCAATACTCCAGCAGCTGTTCACATACGTCAATAACACATTGTCCATGTATGTACAATGCTACAAAACGACTGAATTGTTTGATAAACACTCATTGATCAAATAACCTTTTTCTTCACCTATACTCATTTAGATTGATTTTTTAGGACAATTTACATTACAGTGCGACAAAAGGCAACACTGCATTGAATACTGATATCAGAGAAATATTCAGCACATATTTTGGAAAGTAAAAAAAGCAATGATGGTAATGATCAAAGATGTAAGAAAAAAAGTTATGATTATGATTTATAAACTAGCCCTTCTTCCAATCATAGAGTTTAAAACACATTTATGCTTTGAATATTTGTGTGAAGATGTGTGTTATTTAAATGCATAAGATTTCTGCTAAATACACTGTAATCATACATGTGTAGAAATCTCAAATTACAAGGAAATAAACCAGTTCACTCAAACAATACAAATCACCACAAATAGTTATCCCAATGTAAATCAAAAACATCAGAAGCATATGATTGCATCCATTATTTAACACTTAGGAGGCTGGGTAATTTTCTTAAAATAGATTTTTATGACATCTGCTTTCCAAAACCTTAAATATTTGCCTAACTTTGTTTAGGAAAGATACTCAGAGTAGCAAACAGGTGAGATCACAGGCCAGCCACCGTGGCTGGCCTGGATCTTACATGTTTGCATAAGCATTAAGTTGCTTGCAGCACTTTGCTGGGTAACATATATAGGTGATTATTGAACTGCAAATAATTATGTAAAAGAAACTCTACAACAAGAGAAGTCACTGACTTCCTGAATCACAGGGATTTTACAAATTATCACATACACTGTACATACTTTTATATTAGGAATTGGCTTCGGGGCTATTAAAACATCTAAACTATTATGAGAAGTTCTTGCATAGCTATGGAAATGCATCAGTACAATTGTGCTTGTAATGATAATCAATGTAAATCAAATATCACAATTAACACGCATCTTTGAGATTCATTTTCTATATTTTTTTTAAGTAGCAATAGGTTTGATAAGGGATGAAATTGAATTTTTTTGGGAAAATATTTTAGGAAATAAACAACAAAGTGTCAATGCTTTTCATATATGGAAACATTATTTAGGACAAAACAAGTAATTTCTTAGAATTAGCAAATTTTCCTTTAATCTTCATGCTTTCAAATCTATTTTCAGAGATACTTTTGATTGGATAAATGATTAGGTTGTTTACAAACAAAATCCTTGAGAAAAATGAGATCTCTCATAAACTCCCAATTAATCAGACAAAAGAATTGAAGAAGCTGTTATTGAATAAGAATTACACTAAAAAAGCATTAATTCTTCAGTCGCAATAACTTCTCTCTTCAAATGTGAAATGTAGAAATGGATTAATCTACAGAAAACAGAAAATACATGCAGGCAGTAATGAATGTAAATGTTTTTACAAATTTTTAACCCATTACCAAACAATAACGAAATTTGACCAGTTTGTTGCAGACAACTCTCAAAAAACATAGAGGGAAACGGAAAAATTGCTCTTAAGAAGCAATTTCTCTTTTTCCCACAATGTTTTCTGCCTTATCGGAAGATTATTTTTCAATTCCATCACATTTTGAAATGACGGCAAACTCTTTCAAAAGGGCTAAGCCAGTTATAAACAATCATGTATGTACATGTAAATACATTTTAAGAGCAAAGAAAGCATGCTGATATGTGTGAATGATGTATAAAATATAGATGTACTGAAAACCAAAATATAACATACATTTTCAATACACAGGGGGGAAATATGACCAGAATTCTTATAATTGTCATTGCACCTTATAACAAAACAACCATAATCATGATCATAAATGAACAACATGTATTGCAAAAGAACTGGGCAGAATAGTATCTTAACAGGACTGAAGTCACGTAAACCCTTTCCTTCATTATATAGGCATTCCAAGACACTTGTTACAGATAATTCAAGCAACTAATAGGACAAAAGAACAAATTCTCAAAAAGAGGAATTACTAACTTTGTCACCATGGTTTTATTTCATTATCATTAAGAAATGGAGGAAAGTATTTGTCATACTCTATAAGTTCATTCTGCTGCTGCTTTCAGTTTGTGCCAACAACAAAACCCTTCATTATTGAATTCAAAAATCCTGTAGAAAGGTGGTATCCAATGAAAATAAGTACTTGGTTATTTTCAAACTCGTAATACTTTTTTTCCCACCATACTGCCTATAAAATTTACTCATAACAAGCAATAATTCCTCTTGTTACAATTCCTATCTTACTATTTCAAGTCATGTTTCATTTCATTTGAATATTTTGTGATTTGTTTCTTTCAGTACTGTACTTTCATTTTTTTTTTTTTATATGTCACCGAGTTAAACAGGGGAATGTGTTTGAAAATAATAAAAGTAACACTTCCTGGAGTCTGTCTCGAGACAGTTATATCTGCAGATCTACCCATCTATTTTAAGGGCTTCATCTCTAATGAGGGGCTTGATGATTTCTTTCATCACAAGGTATCGCTTTGTTGGAATGTGCTGCTTCGAATCTTCATAATCCCGCTTCAGTTTCTCAAGACGGTTCCGCAAGCGTAGGAAATTTCTCTCAATCTTACCCTTTTTCTTTTGTTTCTCCTCAATATCTTTTGCTATCTCTGCTTTGTGAAGTTGGTGAATTTCTACAAAAGATAAAAATACATTTGTTGTATATATTACATTTTGAGGGTAAATAGCAAAGACTCTTGCGAAAGACTAACTTTCTTTTTGGCATTTAACTCTTCATTGTTCTTGTCAACACCATTTTTCGATGATAGTTTCTCATGCCAATTTACACAAAAGTTATAAAGCTCCTTTGCAAAAACATTGAGATAAAATAAGAGTATCCTCAACATGAGTGGCTTGTGACAATTACACTTAACCAATTCCCAAACAACAAATTTTGGACTGTCCCAAATTGAATGAGTTTGCAGACAACATTTCAAAATGTAATGAAATAGAAAAATATTCTTCAAATAAAGCAGAAAACCTTGTGGGAATAGGAAAAATTGTTGGTCAATAGCAATTTCTCCTTATCCCACAATGTTTTCCGAAGAGGTCTGCAAAAAAGTAGTCAAATGTCGTTATTGTTTGGGAAACGGTTAAGAAGATTATTACAATTTAACTATAAAACTCTCAAAGGGCTATATCCTATCCAATGCTGAAAAGAGTCTTCTTACAGGATGCAAGTGATGACAAGATGCTTTTTCAACCCTTTACCAAACACCAAATTTCAGACTGCCCAATATTGAAAGAAATTGCAGACAATATTTCAAAATGTGATGAAATTGGAAAATAATCTTCTGAAGGGGCTGAAAACATTGTGGGAAAAGGAAAAATTGCTTGTCACGAGCAAACTTTCCTTTCCCACAATGATCCAGAGTCGTCTACAAAAAAGTTGTCAAATGTCGTTATTGTTTGGAAAAGGGTTAAAGTGGTCTCAGGTACCTTAGTCGTCCATTTTGATATACAGGCAGTCAAGAAAAAAAAATTCACGCAAAACATTGATTTATCTTCAAGGAAATATGATGATATATACTACATACTTTTTGTCTATTATTGTTTAGACTTTCGACCAGTAGCAAAAGATGTATAATACAGGAATGAGGGTTAATAATGTTTATTCATGACAGGTTTGAATGGAGAGATCAAACATACAAATTGAGAGAGCTGTCATATTATTTGTACCCAATGTAGCCCTGTGTGTGTTGCATCCTGAAATAGTATGCTCCATAGGTTTCTGAACTGTCCATTGGGATACAAAGAGTTAACTTAACACATTACCAAACAATAATGACATTTGACCAGTTTGTTGCAGACGACTCTGGAAAACATTGTGGGTAAAGGAGGAATTGCTCTTAACGAGCAAATTCTCCTTTTCCCACAATGCTTTCTACTCAATCAGAAGATTAAGTTCCAATTTTATCACATTTTGAAATGTCGTCTTCAATTTCTTTCAATTTGGAACAGTCAAGTATTTGGCGTTTGGGAAAGGGTTAAGACACTGTCAATGCCCTCTGCCATCAATTGAGAGAGGTCCTGGCACGTTGATTTTGGCTAAGATCATTAATAAAATCTTGAAATTTTCTATCATATGGATTTTATAGACATCTTTTATAAAGTGTCAAAAAGCACTATATGATCTAATGACATATTCATTAAGATCATACCAGTTAATTGAGTCAATCAAGTTTAAAATTTTGGCAGCGCTATCATAAATCTTACCATTTTCCTTCTCTGCAGCAACCTTTGAAATCTCAGAAAATTTTCGTGATGCTGCCAGCATGGACACAGCCTTTCCTTTCCCATCACCAACTCCCGAACCACCATGTGTAATGGCATCACAACACTCCGCCATTTTATGCATTATCTCTTCTGTTATGCAGGCTTTTATCATGTCCTTTAGGTCACCGTATCGAGAAATGGCATTGTGCTCCTTGCAGTCTGTGTAAGAGGCCGACAGTCTGGCTACGGCCTGGTAGTTCTCCTTGTAACGCTGTTCCAGCAGAGTTACTTCCCTTGTTAGATGGATGTCTTCCTCACGCAATGTGTCTTTCGTCTTGAATGAGGCTGTTTAAATAAGATGAAGCTCTAGAGATAGTGAAAAGTAGTGTTTCATGTGCCAACTTAATTTTTTTTCAATAATGTCTTTTTGTGCTGGTTCTCCATAGAATCTTCCCAACATGATCATGGATGAATTTATTGAATACCCAACATAAATGCTTTTTACCAAAACACCATTTTGAAACACTGCAAATAAATAATGGAAAAAAGCATCAAAATTAGTGTCTGTCAACTCTTCAAGCAATTATTCAATTGATAAATGGTTTAACTGTTTGCAGACACTAATTTGAATGGTGTTCATCAGCAATCAACTAACTCTATTAGAGATGTGTGCTTTGGGAGTAAATAAACGTAAACAATTTGATTTTCACAATCCACAACACCAAAACAAAGACCATTTTCAATTGCTTTCATTATACGTTGCTTAAACCCCTTGTTTTCTATAACTAACGTGAAGTGAACCTTCGCACCTGCCTGTTCTGGGGAAACCCGGTTTATAAATAAACTAGGGAATTCTTTTTTGCGGGCATCACAACATAAAAAAAATATAAAACTATTAAGCAACAACAACAAAATTGAAGGAAAGGAAAGTAATCCTGCACGGAGTATGGGCAGAATCCTCATTATTTAATGTCTGCAACATCTTTCAATTCGGGACAGTCGAATATTTGGCGTTTGTTAAAGGGTTAAAAGGGTGACACTTACCAAGGTTTTCTACTACATCCCCAACGCCGCTGTGTTTCTCTTTCTTGTCTTTTCCCATTTCTGTTAAGCAACTTTGCTTTCAAGGTGGATATGTCCTCAGTTTATGCAGTACATAACAATGGTTTATGGCTGTGATAAAGGACACACCTGTAATAAAACGATGATTTAACCCTTTATCAAACACCAAATATTCATATGTCCCTAATTGAAAGAGTTTGCAGACGACATTTCCAAATGAATAATTTTCTGATAGTACAAAAACATTGTGGGAGAAGGAGAAATTGCTCATTAAGAGGAGTTTTTCCTTTTCCCACAATGTTTTCAAGAGACGTCTGCAACAAAGTGGTTAAATGTCGTTATTGTTTGGAAATGGGCTATATACTCTCCATTTTATCAATATGAACCTCTTTTGACACAGTTGCAGCATAATATTTCAAAAACTAAAATCTCATAAAAATTGTTTCTTTGGTCCGCTACTGTTTTCCATTTCGACAAGTAGTATGAATTGACTGTCAAGCTGCTTTGAAACTTAAAGTTATTTCTTAATAGTAAATATAAATCGTGAAAGTATAATGTCGTTAAAACAATAGGAAAATTAACCCTTTTGATTTTGAGCATTCTGTCAAAATACCCTTTCTAAGCACAGGTAAACAGCTGAGCAAAATTTATTGATCAACATGTTAATTAGTTATATGGATATCCAATGCACAGTTTTGTCGCAAGTATGTTGAAGAAAATAAGCTTGCTTCGCGCAATTTCGTGGTCTCGAATAGACACTGATGAACTTATCCAAAAACTGTACTATCCGAAAAATCAAGCTTTTTTCAAACATTCAGAATTTAGAAATTTCCTGGTTAAACCCTTGTGGTTAGCTTATTCATAAATTCGTTTCATGAGCACTCGTGTACTAATCCGAAAAACTGCACTATCCGGATATCAAGCGTTTTACAACATTCCACATTTTGATATTTCATGATGGATAAATCTTTGTAGTTTAGCTTATCCATTTCTAACATGAATTAAGACATGTTCAAGAGATTTAGCATACATACCTACAGTTTTTACTTACTTTAAGAAATGACGACGAAAATATTTATTGAATTTGATGAGTATCTGACTAAAATGAACAGGAGTTGCTTCATGTAGTATGCCCCATAGCTATCTTTCTCCTATACTTCAAGTAACAAAGTCGGGTAATCACATAGTCACTCCGTTATTGATCGTTCTGATACAATTAGTTCAACAAAAATAATCTATCATGTTATTGTTTTTGAGACACGTATCACCGGATGCTGTAACTCGTGACCGAATCCTTCAATAGAAACCGGATCATCAACGACATATCAAGTAGAGCTCTAGACATACAAAGAATGACTGTGTGTTGATTGTCTCTCGGTAAAAAGAAAACAGCATGCTTTCATCTTGAAACTAGCTTTGTTAAAAATATTGAAAAAACGAGACAAATATTCCCAATTTATTCCTGCTGATAATGTGTTCCACTATGGTAACTGGGCGTATTCATTCTACTGTCTATTCATCGCGGAATTGAAACAAATGAAGTTCTACATCTTGGATTAATAACTCTCGGTTCTGCTTCCAGAGAACATTAAAAACTAGATCACGAATGTGGAACAAAGGAAAAGCACAAAGTGGAACTTCAACCCACGTCTTCCGTATCCCGAGGCTAATACACTCAACCCTACGTCTTGTACATTTGTTGGCAGTGTTCATTACACAATCACGTGCATGTACAGGGGCGTAGCTAGAACATCTTGTGTATGCATTTTATTTGGGTCATGAACTAAGTGATTTCATATGATTAGATTAAATTCATTAACTAACACAGGTCCCATATGGGTCATCTTAGTCAGTTCCGTACCTACATTATTCAGTTCTTGAACGGCTTTCCTGGATGCACCAGTACTAGGCTAGGGCTCTGAAGTGACTTGCCAAAGGTCACTCCAACGAAACCAGAGGTCTCGGTGGTGCTTTAACCAGTGACCCCTGTGTTCTGAGTCCACCACCTTAACAACTCAGTCACGCATGCTGGTTTTTACGCCAGTAATGCTGACTGGATGATATGAACCTGTAAGGCGGAGTGGTAAGGAAAAATGCAGACGTAGTACTAACCCGTAACATGATTCCTTTAACCCTTTACCAAACGCCAAGTTTTCGACTATCCCAGATTGAAAGAGTTTGCAAACGGCATTTCAAAGTGATATGAAATTGAAAAATAGTCTTCTGGTAAGGAAAAGTATTTTCTAGGGTGTAAACAAGTGTCTCTTACCAGAGACATAGACAATGTCTATGTTATCTGTGTCTCTGCTCTTACTTTCTTAGTTATTTATAAAAAGGAAATGCGTTTAACGAAAATTCCATTGGAATTCTGTACAGTTTCCCGCCTAAACATTTTCTTTCGTCACATTTTCAGAATGTACATGTTTAATTAAGTATGCAAACCATCGCAAGCTGGTGCAGTATCGCCATGTACAACGGAGCTTTACCACGATTTGCCTCTTAATATGATACGGAAATAATGATAGCAATCCGTTTATTTTTCTTCCTTGTCATTGTCTGTTTCTTCCTTGTCATTGACTGTTAGCCACTGTTCTGTCAGAAAGGTTTATATGTATCTGCCAAAGATGCACGTCTTATGCTCTCGGTTTGTAATTTCTTTGGTTTATGCAGAGACATAGATATAGAGAATAGATGGTTGGTGTCCTTAATCGGAAATGTTATCGGGGCAAGGCGTAGGAATATTATCCGGTAAGCCAAAGGCGAAACCGATAATAATCTGAAGCCGAGCCTGATAACAGTTCCTATTCAAAGACACCAACCATCTATTCAATTTATCCCGTTACCTTTATGTATTTTTTTAACAAACAAAATGAAAAAAAAAACATGAGTAAAAAGGAAAAAAACTGAGTAGAGAATGATGTAAACATGACGTCATGAGTCATGGCGATCTTATGAAGTCATGATTCCTCATGTGCATGTGTTATATGGTAAGTGCCGGATATCACAAATGTTAAACGGGACCTACTAGTTACCAGTCCCAAAATGGCACAAGTGACAGGATATATATAGCATATCAAGATTCATGTGTTACTCTGCGCCACATTTATCGATCTGAGAATGTTTATAACAAGAACGATAACATGATAACGTTTACAGCGTGAACGATTCTCTATTAGTAGATGTAAAGCCGCATAAGGTTACATCGCGACGTCGGCTTTACGCGAGGATTTCATGTGCATCACATTAAATTGGGCATTGTATGTTTGGATGTGAAAGATAATGTCGAGGTAATATCAGGTCGGTGGGACGACTTTGGAAAACATTGTGGGATAAGGAAAAATTACTCGTAACGAGCAATTTTTTCTTTTCCAACAATGTTTTCTGCCCTATCAGAAAATCGTTTTAAATGGCCAAGCGATGATAGAAGCTTCAGTTAGATTTCCGTTTTATACGATTCGGTCCGAGAAAGTATATCTCGGCGCAAACCTGAAATGTCCTGTTTTTCGCTGTACATAATCACAAATCTGATCAGACAAGCGCTTCTGTTGTGATTTTCAAGCTTTTCTACAACAGCAGCTGGTTCCAGCACTTTGTTTAGCATGGAAGCAATCTCTGTTTTGTTCAAGCAAATCTTGCCTAATTATTTAAAAAATCTCCCTATACCAAATTCAATAATGGGGATCGGGAGGCTTTCTGGTAAAGTATACTCTTTTAGTTGATCATTTCCTGTAGAGCTTCAACCATGACACAGTTGTCTTTTTGTCACAGGTCTCCTAGATTAATGTAATTGAACGACATCATTCAATTACTGAATTAGCCAAAATCTGCTTCTTTTAACACCGACACTCATACCATTTACCAAACAATAACGACAGTTGACCAGTTTGTTGCAGACGACTCTGAAAATCATTGTGGGAAAAGCAGAAATTGCTCTAAAAGAGCAATTTCTCTTTTCCCACAATGTTTTCTGCCCTACCAGAAGATTATTTTTCAATTTCATCACATTTTGAAATGTCGTCTGCAAACTCTTTCAATTTGAGACATTTGAAAATTTGGCAGTTGTTAATGGGTTAAGGTTGATTCAAAGTCCATACTGATCTGCAAACTAATGTGAATTATGTTGTTAGTGTGCATATCTATTTTGACTTGTCGATTGAGAGTATTTTCATTTTTGGTAAGGCATTTACACCCATTATAATCTAAAATGACAGTAGACATATAGATACTCTCTCAGAGATGTTTGCATTTGAAGATATGATTTCTTTTTTATTCAAAATCGTCACTAAACCAAATCCAAGATTTGCCTCTGACTCCAAAAATAAATGACAACCCTGACCCCTTATAATGAACACATTGATAGCAACACACTTTACATGACACCCATATCACAGGATGCTTGACTGTGCTCACTTACAAATCACTGATAGAAGATTCAACTGCTTCAAATGGACTATTTGCCATCTTTTACAAAGGTTTCAAACAAATACCATAAAGATATGTTCATGTAACATTTGTGTTCTACTTATGTATGCAATGTCCATATTTGCTCTCTTGTTTATTATGTGACACTTTCACTGTATAAGACATGTATTTCTGCCCTTTGATTAAAATCATATGAAAAAAGTAATGAGACACCTGTACATTTAGTAAATTTTGTTGGTTTAAACTAAAAATCATTGACATTAGCATATTATAATCCATGTTAGATTATACAAATTACTTAAAGCCTATGGTGGCACAGAGGTGATTTACATGAATGTTTTTTTTTAGATCTCGACATTTTGAGTAAAGTTGAAATAATTAGATATTTAAATTGTTATTTCAAGTAAGTAAGTCAAAATTATGACATAATCATTAATCAAGTCATTATTTTGAGTTATGCTGTCAAAATAATAAGATAATTTAGTCGCTTTTTCAATTAAGTACGGTAAGTCAAAATTATGAGATAATAAAGTTGTTATTTCAAGTAAGTAAGTTGAAAGAACGAGATGATTGAGTTATTATTTTGAGTTAGTAAGTCAAAATAACGAGATAATTAAGTTGTTATTTCTAAGTAAGTTGTAATTTCGAGATAATTAAGTTATTATAATGAGTTAGTTGATAGGTAAACCGATGGTTTGTTGTCTTTCATTTTCTGTCATGGTAATTTAAAACATGAAAAACCATCTGATTGGTAAATTACTCATCATAACGACTTCATTATGTGGTTATTATCATTATGACATACTTACTCAAAATAATGACTTAATTATCTTGTTATTTCGACTGACTAACTTGAAATAATGATTTATAATCTCGTTATTTCTACTTACTAACTCGAAATTAAGAAAATAATTATCTTGTAATTTCACCTGACTTATTCAAAGTAATGGTTTTATCATTTTTATTTCACAACTTATTCACAACTCGAAATAATGACCATACTTGAAATAAGATCTTAATTATCTCGTTATTTTGACTTGTTTTCTAGAAATAATGACTTAATTATCATGTTATTACAACCTACTAACTCGGATTAACTGGATAAAAAGAAAACCGCATACATGTCACCACTGTGCAATCAAACAAGCCAGAGAGCTTTATGCATACACATGATCTAACTTTTTTCTTAACCCTTATAGTGCTGGGTAATTTTCTAAAATTTGATTTTTGAGCTGTTTGCTTTCCAAAGCCTTAAATATCTGCTTAATATTGATGAGGAATGATACACAGGGTAGCAAGCAGGTTGGATCAAAGGCCAGCCACCAATTTACTTGGCGGCTGGCCTGGATCTTACCTGTTTGCATAAGTATGACGTCGGTTCCAGCATTATAAGGGTTAACAAGTGTGGATGTTTTTGTGTCATGGTCTAGACGTATTTATGATATCATTTGAAAAATAGCAAGGAAAATTAAATAAAAACCATCAAATTTCATTTCGCTTTGACAATACATTGACAAAGGGATAAAATGCACAATAGGAGCAAATTATCCTTTTGTCACATTGGCTGCTTAATTTGTCTGCAGCAGATGCAGGAAAGTAAGGTGCTAATACAAACACTGTGTTGTATATTCATAAAGATATCAATATGTATAAAGAATCATTGTACATTATGTACTAAAATGTCATACAGAGATTTTAAATAAGCATACCTACTCTCTAACAATTCCCATCTACTTATGATTTGGGTAACAGTTGTGTCAGTTATTTTCTAATTTTCATTCCATTCTGGGCATTTATAGGCCCGATTTCCCTTCCTGCTGTTGAAAACGCAACAGCTGTATTTCTTTATTGTCTTTTTGTTGTTGTAACTCTTTACTTGCTAACTTTGATGTACAAGAAAAGGTATCAGCATTACAAATGGCCAGGACTTAGATAAATGTACTAGCAAAGATCCATACCTGACCATAACCCTAGTTAAAATAATTCGACGTGAAGATCGCTTTTTAGTTTCTGATGAGGCAATATATAACAAAATACAAAAATGTCTCAATAGTTTCTGATCGCGTCAAATTAGTTTGACTAACCATAAACCATGTTAATAATGTTTTTGGTTTTTATATTTCACCTTTTTATTATATACCAATTATTTTCTCACATTTATATTCTTTATTTCTGTCTCATTCATGTACAACATTCCACATGCAGTATGCAAATAGGGCATGCTTAAGATTTATCACATTTTATTTGGTAATGACAACATCAAATTTCTAAAAAGACAACTCTGATGTTATGTATTTATGAAATATGATGTTAACCTATAGAGTTATGAAACTATAAAGCATGAGTGTTTTTATATCGACTTGCTATGCATGAATTGTTGCATGTGACTCTTGACTTGTTAAAGTGAAGTGGTCTACAATGGAAGGTACAGTGAAGTGTTGTACATTACTACCAACAATGAAAGAATGAATCCTGTACCTATCAGTGTTAATTTTAGAAATGAAAGATATCGTATTCTCTTGGACACACATCTTTTGAAACTATGTGTCCAAGGGTAAAACCATGTGTCCGAGTACCAATGATCCAAGCTATAAGATCATGCCAAATAGTATAACACTTGTTTTTAATGATAATCTAAGATTAAATGACTGATGAGAATGCTTCTGGCTGGACACATATCTTTTGAAATAATGTGTCCCCAGCAATTTTTATGTGTATATGACGCGGGACGCAGAGGTAAAATTATCACTGGATTATGCATGTAGGGTTTATAATTACCTTCTCATATATCAATGATGACGAGAACGTTTTTTTTTTTACATTGCTTTGGTATAATATGCCAGAGGCGTTTGGCTACCATGGGATATTAACGCAAACAGTCACATGAAAGTAATGAAGTCAAATAGCGACATTGTTGTTTACGTAATACAAAATCTTTCAAAATTCTCCAATTTTGATATTTGCATTGTAGTTGTTGGATTTTATGCATATCACATGACTTTTCCAACCATGTGCCCTCCACATGTTTTCCAAAGTGTTTGTTGCTATTTTTAGACATATCGCAAAATTTATTAATGTAGATATGGTTATGATGTTGAATTGTGTGCTACACAATTGGTGAAATTGCACATTAAACATCGCTAATGAATAGTGCAGGCGTAATATTCCCTTGATAGTTTGGTGTATTGCTATCTTTTAAGAAGTTTTTTTTCATAATTGATAACTCATTTTACCAAGTTTTGCAGTTTTTAAGGTAACATTCTGTCTTTAAGCTCAAAATTGAAGGCAAAAGCAGACAACAGAGAAAACAGAGATCACATTCAAATTCATTGATATTTATGTTAGAATCCATTATGTCAAAAGGATGAATTGCCCATGAATAATTACAATATGGAAGCAATAAAAAAAATTTATTTGGGACTTGGCACATTTTTAGTTTATACTTATAAATTTATTTTATACTGATTGTGTAACAACTTCTTACATCTTAGATTAACACATTGCCAAACAATAACGACATCTGACCACTTTGTTGCAGACGACCCTGAAAAACATTGTTGGTAAAGGAGAAATTGATCTTAAAGAAGATTATTTTCCGATTTCATCATGTTTTGAAAAGTCGTCTGCAAACTCTTTTAATTTTGGACAGTCAGAAATTTTGCGATTGGTAAAGGATTAATCCTTCTATATTCTGATTCTTGGGGACATAACCAGTTCTTGCTGTGAATGTGGATTAATGAAAAGTTGCTAAAATGATCCTACACTCAAGGGATCAAACATTGGAGCCCAAAACTCCCGTGATTAAAGGCTAATTGTTTACCTCTGGACCACTGACTATGCCTCTAAGACTCTTCCTATAGCCTGTTTCCAATGTCTGGACATAATCTACCTGGTAAAATGCGTGAATGGTAATGGTAATCTAACTATAAATGTATGAATGATAAGTATTTGAAGCAATGTGCGGAAATGCTATTTACCTTTATAGTGCTTGAATCAACTTCATGCTTATGCAAACAGGTTAGATCCATTTAATTGGCGGCTGGCCTGTGATTTTACTTTTTTGCTACTCTGAGTATCTTTCTTTATCAAAAATTGCGCGCAGACATTGAAGGTTTTGGTAAGCAGAGGACACAATTTAGAATATTACCCAGCATTCTAATCAGTATTAACAAAGCATTCAGTCCTGCGTGTAAGGGGAAGGTATACAGTCAAGGATTGAACTATTCTGTAATCAGAGAGGCTAAAGTCAAGCTTGGATTATATCTATAACTATTGACCCCATACCTTCATAGTTATTTTTCTGGCTGGTCCGAATGAACAGCACCAGCTTGTGAAATTAAGTTTTTATTGTAATGGTATTGTTCACCAACATTCACAGTGTGTTGACCTGCCTGATTAGCATGAAGGACTCGCTATACTGAGTATCTAAAAATAGGTTTGTCAATGTGTATTACTTGATAAATGTTACTAAGCTTACCTGTTGATATATTGAGTATCGAATGTACCACCTCATAATTATTCATGCATAGAGAGCAACAGACAGTGGATATTGGTGAACAATACTAGAGTTTTATTTGTGATTTAAGAAAATACACCTGATCGAATGACCATTGAATTGAAGTGTTTTTTCATTTGTCACTGGTATTGTTTTACTATCATAGAATTCACTTTCTTCTCCATTTTCATTTTACTGTCTGAAAAAAGTATTTGCTTTTAAGAAAGACTTGTTGGTGGCAAGTGTTAACATTAGAAAATGTTGGAATCTATGCATTGTTTCATTTTTATTCCACCTACGGGTAACAACAAAGAAATATATTTGTATTCCGTGGTCAAATTGATTTTACCCTCTACCGAACGCCAAATTTTTCTACCGTCCAAAATTGAAAGTGTTTGCAGAAGACATTTCAAAATGTGATGAAATTGTAGAGAATCTTCTTATAGAGCAGAAAACATTGTGATAAAAGGAGAAATTGCTCTTAACTAGCAATTTCCCCTTTTCCCATGATGTTTTCCAGAGTGGTCTGCAACAAACTGGTCAAATGTAGTTATTGTTTGGTAATGGGTGAACAGGTTGTCTGCTCACTGTTCATATCTGGTAAACAAAATGATGTATGGGGAAAAGGTTCAATATGATTCTGACAGAGTTGCCTATGACAAGCATTTTATGGTTCATCACCATTATTTTTCAATTTCATCACATTTTGAAATGTCGTCTGCAAACTCTTTCATTTTTGGACAGTTGAAAGCTTAGCGATTGGGTAAGGGTTATAAGGGAAATGGTGAACTGTGATAGTGTGAAGACGACAATCATAGATTATCTGAGCAACCCTTTTCACCAAATACATTACAATTATGTTAGTAAGAAGATTTTTTCTTGTAATAACCACCATTTTTCTTCGCAAAATGGAACTGTAGGTAATTATTGTTATTGATTACACTTTTATCTTATTGACTCCCTTGTCAAATGTTCAATATTATTCTGTGTTTGGAAATTAAGTTTTGCAATTTTTGGCTTTAATTGTATGATTATTTAACAGCAATGTGTATGAGTAATGCAATTCACCAAGGAAAATCTGACGTTTATTATAATAATTGTTCAAACTTGTATAAAAACAACCAAAATCCTCACACAAACCCACCTCAGCTGTATAAGAATACTATTCAATGTATTTGCCATTTTGTACCAATGGCAAAAGGAAAAGATGAAAAGGGTTGGCTGGTTCTCTGCGTTAACCCTTTACCAAACGTCAACATTTTCCATTGTCCCAAATTGAAAGAGTTTGCAGACGTTAATTCCAAATGTGAAGAAATTGAAAATCTTCTGATATGGAAGAAAACATTGTGGGAAAAGTAGAAATTGCTCTTTGAGAGCAATTTCTCCTTTTCCCACAATGTTTTCCAGAGTCATCTGAAGCAAACTGGTCAAATACTGTTATTGTTTGGTTATGGGTTAAGTAAATACATGGTCATTATCAATCCCCGCGGTAAATCTTGAAATTGCTGAAAACCAATCTTAACCTTGATCTAACCTTTAACAATACATGAACACACTATGCACTTGTAGACGGTACAAATCAAGCGTTGTGTGCTAGTTGTTAATGTACAAACAATGCTGTCTCAAGGTAGGATTTAATCATTTTTAATTAACACTGGAAGAAGAAAATGAAGCTTTTAATGATTTTCTTTTTATAATCCCAAAATTCCCTTACATGATACTTTATAGGATTTATTTAGTTTTATTTTGTTTTTATTTCTAACTTTTTAGTTTACAGTGAATGTTTAGCTTGAGTTTATGTTACAATATGATTTTCATGGTTGGAGAAGTTTGGTTGCTTTCTGATCAATCTATAAAGAGTTGACAAGATTGCATTTTCTTAATGATTTTTATGTAAAATTATTAACCCTCATAATGCTGGAACTGTCTTCATGCTTATGTGCAAACAGATAAGATCCAGGCAAGATGCCAATTAATTTGGTGGCTTGCCTCTGATTTAACCTGTTTTGCTACTCTGGGTACCTCTCCTAAACAAAATTAAGCAGATGTTACAGATTAGGAAAGCAGACAACACAAAAATCTATTTTCAGAAATTTACTGAGCCTTCTAAGGGTTAAGAAAAACACATAGTTTTGATGATATGACTTAGTTTATTTTGGATGATAATATATTCCCACAGACCACTCTCTGCAAGGAATGAAACTTTTTTCTTCCTCAATGTTCAATTTGGATCAGTAATTAGAGTCTAACCCTCAGACATTTAAAAGCTACAATGGTCAAAGATAGGAAAGCTTGAAAGTCAAAATAAAATGCCATTGGAACAAGACAGTTTCAGTATTGTCATGTTATATTTAATGAAAAATAGCTTTTGCATAAAAATTGAACCAGATCATGATGGTGTCAATAGTTATCTATGTCTCTGATATATCTTTGTGTATACATACATCATACAGTGGGTAAGTGGTGGATTTCAAAACTGCTGCAATGCTTTTGGATTTGAGTTCATATTTATTCACTATGCACAGGTTCTAAATACTTAGATACAAATTATTTTGGCTTACAATGGTTTTTTTCCTGTGCATATTACACAATAGTTAGTATATATACATTTATCAACACCTTCATACTTCGCCCTTAATGACCTTAGCTGTTGATATGCCCTTACCCTTTACCAAACACCAAACTTTCAACTGTCTCAAATTGAAAGTGTTTGCAGACGACATTTCTAAATGTCATGAAATTTGAAAATAATCTTCTGATAGGGCAGAAAACATTGCGGGAAAAGGAAACATTTTCCCACAATGTTATTAAGATTGGTCTGCAACATTCAGTTGGCAATAGTTTAAATCATTCATTCAGCTTAAGTATAGTTTTAACGAAGTAGCATATTGATATCCTAGTGATTTCCCTTCTATGAACAAGCATCTTTATCATATCCTCAGCAAACAGCTCCTGGAATAATTATGGCTTAACCCATTACCAAACAATGATGACATTTAACCACTTTGTTGCAGACTACTCTGGAAAACATTGTTTCAGTTAAGAAGAAAATTGTTTCGCTGGGTAGTTGAGGTTTTTATTCTGGATAAAAATACAACCCTATTATCAGTGGCAAGAATGAATACCAAAGTCTAGCTTATTCCTATTCTTTCTTGAATTATTGAGAAATATCAGCAGATGACTCTCTAATACTACCAATACTTCCAATCGAGGATTCAGTGCAAGACTATAGTGAGTGCTTCGTAAACATGATTTGCACTGAACCCATGCATTGTTACCTCACTATTTTACCGATACTTCTATGCTAAGGATTAGAAATCATGATTTTTTACGAACATCCTCACACATGCTATATATATAGACATATTTTGTAAGTTATTAACATGTTTTTGATGTTTATTGATGAATAATTCAAATTTTGTTTTGAATGTTGTTATTTTTAGGTCAAGAATGGTTGCAGATCCTGCCATTAGTAGGGGCCCTGTCTCTCGTTAGTTATGTAACATATCAAGCCTTCAAGCAGAAGCCTGCACCTAAAGGTCAGAAGGTGAATTTAAAAATCCAGAAGGAGTGCTCTAAGGTGGTGAACATGGTTGATATAGAAGAGCTTGGGGATAAGGTGTCATACTGCCGATGCTGGAGATCGAAAAAGGTAAAGGTCAATGTGGGTCGTATTAAGCTCTTAACCCTTTACCAAACCCCGAATTTTCGACTGTCCCAAATTTAAAGAGTTTGCATATGACATTTCGAAATGTGATAAAATTGGGAATTAATCTTCTGATAGGGCAGAAAACATTATGGGCAAAGGAGAAATTGCTCATTAAGAGCAATCTCCTCTTCCCACAATGTTTTCGAAAGTGGTCTGAAACAAACTGGTCAAATGTTGTTGTTGTTGCGTAACGGGTTAAACTCTGAATGTTTTTTGTTTGTAAAACGTTAAACACTGTGTCAACATTCATTCATTCATGCCAAATTTTCGACTGCCCTAAATTGGAAGAGTTTGCAGAAGATTTTTCGAAATGAGATGATATTGAAAAACAATCTTCTGATAGGGCAGAAAAAAATTGTGGGAAAAGGAGAAATTGCTTGTTAGGAAACTGCAGTAAACTGGTCAAATGGCGTTACTGTTTGGTTAAGGGTTAAAGATACCGGGAATCAGCACTACGTTGCTAGGGCTTTGCATGGTCCTATATACGAGTGGGTTAATTATCAGGTTAACTAAAGCTTTGTTTTTCTCAAGCCTTTTTGAAATAAAGTTGCAAAATGATATGATGTTATTTCAGAACCTATCGCATTCACAAAAGATTATTTCAATTCGCTTACAATCCATTTTGAAATAAAATCGCATTTCGAAGTAATTTTTTTGAACTTGTAGTTTTGTAAAGATATCAACCCAATACTGAATCATGGGGTGACTTAAGTTAATCCTTGGAATGCTGGGTAATTTTTCTAAAAAAATATATAATTTTGTGTCATCTGCAATCCAAAACCTAAATATCTGTTTAATTTTGATGAGGAAAATTACTCAAAGTAGCAAAAAGGTAGATAACAGGCCAGCCGCCAATTTACTTTGCGGCTGGCCAGGATCTAACCTGTTTGAATAAGTATGATGTCGGTTCAAGCACTATAAGGGTTAGTTTACGGTATTTTCCACAGTTTACCACCCACTCTGGGTGTTGATGGACATATAACAATGTAGAATTATCATAGAAAATGTTTGTTAATATTGAAATATCACATAGTCATGGCAGTGCAACTTATATGTGTCTGAATGATGTCTAGAAATGATTTTAAATGAAACTGAGACAGGTTTAAACTTTATCATTATAGATTGTGCACAAATGAACCTGATTCATTTCTCATTGAACATAAAATTCATTATGACAAAAGGAATGTTTGTAAAATATATGCAAATTTTTCCTTTCTCACAATGTTCTGCTTGGAGGCATTTGAGTTAAGCAGTAGCTGTGAAATGGTTTGTTTTTTTAATGTCATATTTGACATTTAATCAAACCAATAGGGTCCTGGGTGGCTCAGTGGTGGACTTTGAACTCAGGGGTCTGGGTTTGAGCCCCAAAATACCTCTGGTTTCATGGAAGTGGCCTTTGGCAAGTCATTTCAGAGCCCTAACCTAGTACAGTGTACTACAGGTGATCATGTTTACAATATAAAACAGATTGCAAATGGCGGCATCCATGAATGTGCAGGTATTTATACATTTTTTTTAGCAGATTACTTTTGTTTTCCACTATTCTATATACACCATCTTCGAAGCATCATTTTTCAGCAACTGCCGGTGTATGTTGTTTCAATTTTGGCTGTGCCATTTGCTCCAAGACCCTGCAAAGAATTTCAAGTCGAGGGATGGAAATGACCTAAAAACATCACCCATCCACTGCGATTTCTCTACAGAGTTTTAGACGTAATGTTGTTATAAACAATGAGTTATCATACTCTACCAGAACCAGAAAGTTGATGGACTGAACATGGCATATATAAAATAGTGGAAAATAAAAGTAATCTGCTGAAAAAAGCAAATATATTTGTGGCGCGGCCATCTTGTTTGGACATTTTTCGTAAACATTGATCACTTGATCACCCGGCTGTATTACTAACAATAATAAATGTTTTCAAATCTGTTTTATTTTCAGTTTCCAATCTGCGATGGGAGCCACAACAAGCATAATGATGAGTGTGGGGATAATGTTGGTCCACTTGTTTTGAAACGGAAGGAACCATTGGCTGCAAAATAGTGGAGAATACTGTTATCATTCCATAGTGCTATTCATCACTTATTTACCCATTTGAATCTTGTTATTGGTCCAATTTGAAATTATGTGCATATTTTGAAAATAAAAAAAAAGAAGAAAAAGAAATGTAAAATGTCAGTTCTGTTTGATACAAAGTAGAAAAAAAAGAAACATTATGTTGATATCTTTTTTACAGAAATGCAGCTACCATGTCATTTCTCATGATTAGGCATGATATAAGAGTTGTCTGATTTAAACAATTTCTACTTTTTCCCAGAATTTTCTTTTTCAATATCCTCTTATAGGTATATTTAAATCAGTATGTGTAATATAAAAGATGAACAAATCAATTGGGTAAACATAGCTTAAAGTCATGTTTTTACAAACTTGTGTCATTCAAGATATTTTATGTGCTTCTCTAAAGTATGTTTTGTAAATTGTTTACACCCAACTATTGTATGCTTGCTTATGTTGATGTTATGAAAGTTGCCCACTTCCCATATGTATGAAATTCAAACTTGGGCCGCCAATGCCGCGATGTTAGATTACAGAAATTGAAATCTCAAATCCCCTTTTTGAGTGGGTTCAGATTATGGCATTATAATGGGTTTTCAGGATAATTAGAAATCTTAAATCCCCTTTTTGAGTGGGTTCAGATTATGGCATTATAATGGGTTTTCAGGATAATTAGAAATCTTAAATCCCCTTTTTGAGTGGGTTCAGATTATGGCATTATAATGGGTTTTCAGGATAATTAGAAATCTTAAATCCCCTTTTTGAGTGGGTTCAGATTATGGCATTATAATGGGTTTTCAGGATAATTAGTCCCCTGGCTGACTCACTGAATGCTGATCGTTCTACCTGTCATCACTTGCCATTAACCCTTTACCAAACGCCTAATTTTTGACTGTCCCAAATTGAAAGAGTTGGCAGAGGACATTTCAAAATGTGATGAAATTGGAAAGTTATCTTCTGATAGAATAGAAAACATGGAGGGAAAAGGAAAAAATAACGACACCTGACCAGTTTGTTGCAGACAACTCTGAAAAAAATTGTGGGAAAAGGAGAAATTGCTCTTAACAAGCAATTTCTCCTTATCCTACTTTGTTTTCTACCCTATCAGAAGATTGCTTTTTCCAATTTCATCACATTTTGAAATGTTGTCTGCAAACTCTTCAGTTTGGAACAGTTGAAAACTTGGCATTTGGTAAAGGTTTAAAGAAAGCGATATATTATGAGGATAAATTGCTTCTTATGATGAAATACTCACCTGTCAAACTAGTTTCTTTCTAAAATTATTATTTGTCATACTTTTAAGTGCCACCCACTTCTGCTTTAATTTGTTCCGGTCAGAAATTCCTTTTCGAAGTGTTTATAAAGTAAAAAAATGGTTTGATATAAACTCATGCAATATATGTGAAGGAACCTGTGCCAGATCATGATAATTCCTTCACAAAGGTCAAGGACTTACTACGGTCTTGCATTGAACCCTTATTATGAATAACATTAAATATCGGTTCAATCATAAAATGTTTATTATCTATCAAGTCCATGTAAGCAGACTATGCTAAATGTTAAACAAAATCTTTCATACGTTTTTGATATACATGTAACACGAATAATAACATATTAAATGCACTTCTTTAGTTTTATAAATGAAGTCTCTATTTTTTTTCTTTCTCATCCTAAAAGGCTAAGTTTGCTTTACTGCCGTCTTGAAACAAGGGTCTCAGGTCCCAACCTCAAAGTTACTAATTTTATTTTCAAATGAATTATGTGATACCCTTGAACTTGATTTAACATCCCTCGACAATTTTCAGGGAGTGTTAAGCTCACCCTATCACAAAATAGTGCTCCTACAATTATGAGGTTAAAGGCTTTAAAAAAATATTGGTTCCAGTTTTGATTATAATTCCATTATTCTCCCCAAAGATAAAGCCATTGCCTTCAATCTTCATGAATTTAGTACCTAACACAACAGGATGGTCCCCATTGCGTCAATATTGTTAATGTTGACCCATTGGAGCGGATAAATGAGATGGTTCTACAATCGTCCATAAGTGCTATAATTTTTCTCTTTTTCAATGTAGCGAAATGTTTGGGGTGCGTCACATTAGGACCATCAGAACGGGTACCAGCAACTGTCATTATCGCGATTCTCCTAGATTAACTCCAATTTGACAAAAAAAATATGCTGTCAACAGGTATGAGGTTATTGTAATTCCTAGTTTTTGGTCATATTTTCGTAAAATTATCTTTGCATGATGTCTATGCACTAAGGCCATTGCGTGACAAAGCGTGCGTCATCCAATATTTTATTGGTCTTGAAGGTCACTCGGGAGGCGATAAAATCCTAATAAGATTCATGAAATTGTTTCTCCTGATGATTGAATGGTTGGTGTTGACTAAATGCTCTACATTGTTATCCATACACAGTATTTGTCGTGGTTATTTGGATTAACAGTCGTTTCTTCGAAGAGTTGTTTCCCCGAAGTTATTTTATATAGTAATCGAGGAGTCGTTTCCCCAAAGTTGATTTACATAGAAGATACGCTTTTTTTTATTGTGTAATACTCATATTATTAAAAAAAATAGTCTACTGACGAGGAAGTGTGTTTAATTCAATTTAAAGACATGATTAGAACAAACATCACCACACAAACAGACCACAGGGGTATATGTCATAATACCTGTAATACCACTATATATACACCATGTGTATATTTAGTGTTATTACAGGTATTATGACATATACCCCTTTGAAACAGACATATAACCCATTGGTGACGCCTATTTATTCCACAGATGTAAATAGTTTATCAAGATTTTCCAAATCAAGTAAAAAACACTTCATTGTCAATTAACTTTCATATTTTGGTCATTTTATAAATAAAACAATTTATTAATTAGATTACTATATATAACTTAGATATGATTAATACATAAATGCTTTCGGGGAAACTCCTCACTTACTATATAAATTAACTTGGGGAAACGATTTTGGGAAAAAGACCGTCACCCTTTATTTCAATCTGAACACAGCGGGTTTATCCAATGAAAACACCTCTGAAATAATAGGGATGACGCCATATTGTTTCCCGCGAGAATGACGTCACTCTACTTTCGTTTTTAAAAATAGATCTTAAATGTTAAATTTAAAAAGTCGTCAGAATTTGATTGAGGAAACAACTATACATGTCACAACAACAATTCCGCCATTTGGTATGAGTTACTGATAAAAAATGATATAAAAGGATGTCCAACACTTCCATACACATTGAACTACATTGCACGCTTAGAAAATCTGTTAGATGCCGGAGGCTGATTTACCTGAAAATTTGGAACCCTACACTTATATCCGAGGTATATTTCACAGCTTACGGAAATGCCCAAGTAGTTCCGATTGTCACAAACTAGCACGATTACTGGCTTAGTATCCAGGAAGCAGCGGCCTCAGGAAGCAGTCATCGAGAGTGGCTTTGATCAAGCTTTAAGCTTCCTTCATGATCGATGTAAAACAAAACAAATATGGTGAAATATTTCCGTTAGATTGCACTATCAGAAAATAAAAAACAATCTTCACATCAAATTTTATTTTGTCTGAGTGTGGGAAATAACTGACATTTTGGGGTGACCAACCTTTCAATGACTGGAAATAGACAAGAAGTTACAGCACCTTATGTGTCATAGCTGCTTGCAGACTGTCGATGGCCAACTAATAGATGTCAAATGGACCAGGACCAATTTAGAGATGTGTGTTCTACTAGTAAAAATATTGAAAATTGGATATTAACAATCATTATCACCAAACAAAAGACCATTAGCAATTTCTTTCCTTCTAAGTTGATGAAATCCTTTGAATTTCATTAAACTAAAACAAGGGACTTAAACAACTTAGAAGTAAAGAAAATTAAGATAGTGTATGTGAAGCCCTTACTAAAGTCTTGCATTAAACCCTATGTACCTGTGTACTTTTCAGGTCAAGAATGGTTGCAGATTGTCCCAGTAGTTGGTGGTGTTGCTCTCCTTGGTTATGTCACATACCAAATTGTTCAATCAAGGAAAGAATCAAAGATCAATCTGGCAATTAAAAAGGACAGCAAAATCGTTGTTGACAGTGTAGATATTGAAGACCTTGGGGAGAAGGTTGCATACTGCAGATGTTGGAGGTCAAAATCGGTGAGTATCAGGAAGTGCTATTCCAATTATAGAGTATACCAGTAAATAATTAATCAATGATTCCAATAATGTCATTCAATTTGATCCAATCAGATGATTGGTTATTATTGGCCATATATAATTTTCAGATATTCCATTTAACCCTTTCCCAAACAATAACGACATTTGACCGCTTTGTTCCAAACAACTTTAGAAAACATTGTGGGAAAAGGAGAAATTGCTCGTAGCGAGCATTTTTTCCTTTTTACACAATGTTTTCTGCCCTATCAGTAGATTATTTTCCAATTTCATCACATTTTGAAATGCCCTCTGCAAACCCTTTCAATTTGGGACAGTCAAAAATTTGTTGTTTGGGATAGGGTTAAGGCACATTTAAGTCATTTGTATGATTACTCCAGTTCTGCTATATAGCAGAGAACTTGCATATTCATCTTGAAAGATTGATTGTGGAGCAATTGCTTTATTCCAAGAAAGTGAGAAAATACCTTATTAGAAGTATCAAAATGAATCGTCTTAGAGTAAATTTGAAGCCCTTATTCCATGATTCCGCTAGCTTTGCCATGTCAATTGCATAATATAATATACCTCATATAGATAATTCATATAACTTCATTATTTGTTATCATCTGCAGCAGCTGTTATTTTCATTTTCAACAAATCACAAATTCCCATTATCAAACTTCTCAATCAGAACAGTCCGCAGGGCCAAAATGACCGCTTCAAAATATGTTTTGGCTGGTTCAAATTTGCAGAGATGTTAAGAACCTCCATAGAATCAACGATCAACTGTCGATCAAGTTTTTATGAATAATGATAATATCTCAAAAACATGGCTGCCAGGGGGCGGAGTCAGTTTTCCATATATGGAATATATAGAAAAAACCTTCATAAAACTTTAACATTGGCCTTAACTTTTGAACTATTGTAGATAGAAATTTGGTATTTGTCAACCAAGTGTATCTTATGGAACTGCACATTACGAGTGATGACCATTCAAGGTCAGGGCTATTCTTTTAGGTCAAATAAATCAGTCAAAAGAGTAAACTTTCAAATTGGCCATAACTTTTGCAGTATTGAAGGTAGCAACTTGATATTTGGCATGCACATGTGTCTGATGGAGCTGCATATTTTGAATGGTGACAGGTCAAGGTCATCCTTCAAGGTCAAAATAAGTTAAAAGTGCTGAAGGGGACATAGTGGTTTCAAGACGCATCTTGTTTTGTTCATGTAATAAACAGCAACATATTCCAAAAATCATCATTATTGAATGTGAGTGCACTCATATCAGGTGAGCGAGTCAGGGCACTCAGGGACCCCTTGTTCAACTTTTTTCATGACTGATCTTTGTTGTTTCTTTGATGACTTGTTGTTTCTTTGATGACTTGTATTTATTAATTTTATTTACTTTCAGTTTCCATTGTGTGATGGCAGTCATGGGAAGCATAACATAGCCAGTGGTGATAATGTTGGCCCACTCTGTATTAAGAGGAAAGCAGCTGGAAACTAGATCTTTATAGGAAAGTCTTGGACCATATCTTGTATGGGAATGCATTTATTATATGAAATCAAGGCCACTAGGGAGGTGCACACTATTATACAGGAAGATACACATGGAGAAAGAAGGATGGGTTTTTTAAAAAAAGACAGACACAGTCAATTTGATCTACTTATTCTACATTAGATCACGTATTGCGACCTTATTGAATTCAGCAATAAATTGTTTATATTCAGAAAGAAGAATGAAAAATATCTTTATATTGTTGCCCATTAAAACTAACACTGCCGGATTTAAGTGTCAAAGGTATGATTCTGCTAGTCATGACAACATGTTTTGCCACAATGCTTTATTTGACATAGATAGTTGTCAACTACATATAATATGATGGTACATTGTTCTAACTGACATGTGCTTTAATCGTCTCAGCTTTTCCTCAGAATTCCTCCAGCTTTAAGTTGCCAACTGGTGTCTGAAGGGCCAAGGACATTCACAACAGAGAATCTCAAAAGCATTTTTATACATTATGTAGACTAATGCGCACATAGATATAGAATGTATTTCTTCTTTACTTTTATTATGTGTTAATTTCATGAAATAGATGCCAACATCTTGTCTAATTTGTCTCATTTTGTTTATGCAAAATCTCGACTATTGATCAAAGACTATGTGATCATAGTTGTTGTCAAGATGGTTGGTTACCATGCTTGAATAGTGGTAGAGAACAACACAGATTCGTAGGGTATCATCAGATAATAATATTATTAGGTGACCAACGTTGTTCGTAACTGAAAAAAATAGATCATTTAAATTGCAGGAATACAAAACCGTTTTAATTGGGTTCTTTAGATTGGTATTGTTCGTAACTGTTTAGAAAAAAAATAGATCATTTAAATTGCAGGAATACAAACCGTTTTAATTGGGTTCTTTTAATAGTGTTTTCGTTTATAATATTCTACACTTGGAATAAGAGGTGGAATTTTATTAACATCACGGTAACGAATTCCTGTTGTCCAGGAAAGCCGAATATCGGCAATGGAGACCCTGAGCCGCCCTTCTATAGGCATGTCCTGCAGCTTCTGAGTCCTTGATTGTTGACCCCAAGCTAGAAGTCTGCACTGCATCATATGCCGGTCATGGTCTGTCGTACTTGGCCCTGATGGCTTCGCTAGCCTGGTTTTTCTACTATGGTTACTGATGATATATCAACAACTCCGCCATGGTTAAGTTTAATCATACTTTATTACATTCATTCTTCATGTGGTACATGGCATATTTACAACAGACGAACATGTAGTTAAGGTAAAATACTCGTATTCTGCCATGTTGAATCTAATTCTTTCGTCGAATTACTTCGGTCGTTCTCGGTATACATCGGTCGTTGTCGGAACTATTCGGTGCAAGGCGAATAGGTCCTGCTGACCAATGAGTACCGGCAACGACCAAAGTAATCCTATGAAGAAAAGTTTCAAAATGGCAGAATATGGGTATTCTACCTTAAAGAAGATATGAAAAGGCAAACAATCATTGGATTTGGTCACAAGCTATAATCTTAGCAAATGGTCAACTTCATAGTCTATTTTATAATTTGTCCTTTTCGACAAGGTTTTCTGCCCTATCAGAAGATTATTTTCAAATTTAATCACATTTTGAAATGTCGTCTGCAAACTCTTTCAATTTGGGACTGTCGAAAAATTGTTGTTTGGTCAAGGGTCAAAGCCATACTAGCGCTCATTTTTCTCTAAAATTGCAAAAGTGTTAGAATGAATACTTGACAAATTACTCGAAAGAATTTTAAATTTTCTTTTACAGAGTAATCGAGACAGTAACACGTTCACATGATGCGTTTAAAAGAGGGAATATAACACGGTTTGTTTACAATTAGCGATTAAACAAGGTCAACTAAGAAACGTTATGAACCACTAAAATCAATGAAATTCTCCATTTTGAATATGTATGTTCCTGGTATTGGATAAATGGCAGTATGTTTATGTTTCACACAAATTTTGTGACCATGTGGCCGCCACTCGTTTATCCGAGTGCTCGCCGCCATTTTAGACGTAACTTAAATGTAAAAAAAGAAGTCAAATTTGTAGGTACACAATTTGTTAAAATAGCTCTGATATATAGGCCTATATACTTAATAGTGCTGGTGATATATATTGTCATGATCGTGTGGTGTTTCCCTTTGTTAAAACACATTTTATCATGATCTCTAACTCGATACAACTACTTTTGCATGTTTTTTGTGCGCTCGTACGCTTTGAAGAAACGAGTCCATACTATGTAAACGGACATTGTCTTTAAATGAATTCTGGCCACACGCCCCGGCAGTGCGTCGTAAAATACGTTTTAGGTTCTTGTCCAAGTCTCACGCCTGTCAAAGCCCCTTCCCGTATGAGGCTAGTCCGAATGATCCAGACGTAGATATTTCATTCTACCGTCACGCAGTTACAGCTTGGATAATCCGAGTTAGTATGAGGCATGTATACCGTCATACACTATAACCGTCGTTTACTATATCCGTCGTACGCTATAACCATCGTGCAATGAACTCGTCGTACACTATAACCACCATACCTTATAGTCGTCGTACACTATACCAGTCGTACACTATACCCGTCGTACACTTTACCCACCCAAAGTACGGGATACCTAGTTAGGATTGTTTGGGGGTAATGGTTTTACATCGTTCCTAATGAGCAAATGATGTCATTGACGCAATGGCCTCTAATGAACAATGGAAAAACAATGCATTTTCCCTTTATTAGTCCAATGTTAACGCTTTCGATTTAGAGCATCCGACATTGCTTTAAACGCTCTGTCAAAACGTCTTTGCACAACTTCGACCGTATACAGCTGTTTTCTGATGTCCAATGAACTGTAGCGTTTTTCACCAAAGTCACACACCATGACCTACGAAGTAGACTGATGTCAAGGTCATCGAGCAGTAATAAGGTCAGACAATCTTCCATGACCTCATTTTTCTTGCATAAACCGATTTCAAGCTGAAAGCTGCACCAACCGTCATTTACGAAACTGTCAGAAATTACGGCCAAGACGTGTGAACTGGAATGTATTGCATCAAACATTACGCTTGATTTCGATCCGATGTCGGCTTCCCGGTGCCAGATGTAAAGCTTCAGCCCAAGGTCGTCCTCCAGTATGCTCCTTAGTGTATTGTGGACAAATTCGCGATCATCATCATGGTATATAACGTAAGCGTACGGCTGGAATGGTTGCGCGCCCATTTCATTGCCTGGTAAACGGGTTGTTCGATTTCTGATCCATCTTTCTAGTTTGAATATGATGTACTGAATATACCAGCGGTACCTTATGCAGACTGGAATGGAAATTAGCCCGACTAAAATCACCGTTCCGAGTATCGCTATACCAATAACTAATAAATTATCTTCTTGACAAGACTTAGGTGTTGGTCTATACAACATGAAAAGCTTGTTGAACCATTTTATCGGTGAGTCGCATTTGTAACCCCATGGCCAATTTACGAGCGATATGTTCGTTCCTACTGGTTTTCCAAACTCCCCAATCCAAGTTCGAAACCACAGATTATCACACGAGCATACGAATGGGTTGAAATCTAGTTCCAAATGTCGAAGACTCTGCCTTACCTTTGGAGGGAAAGACCTTGGTTTCAACACCTTGATGTAATTGAATTTCGCGGAGAGCTTTGTTAAATTGTTCGGTCCAAGAAGAACGTCGCCAAGATCTCCAATCAAGTTACTATCAACGTTTAGATCTCTCAAATTTGGAAATGATTTTAAAAAGTTATTAGGTATTCTCCTTAGTCGAGTTTTCACCATTCGAAGCCTCTCAAGCTTAGTTAGTGGTGCAAACAGCTGAACAATTTCGTTATCCTCTAGATCACTTAACTTGTTCAAGCTTATATCTAGATAGGTGATGTTTATACATGATCCGAATATGTTATTCTTCAAATCCACCCTTGTAAAAATAATGTCATTCGAGTCAAACTTTAACTTCCGAAGACTAGAGCTATTAAAACTATACGGTCCTATGCTAGATGCCCTGCCCATTAAACCTAGTAGACTGTCCAAACTTAACTTTGTCAGTGAAGATAGGCCAGCGATGATGTTGTTTGGGATTGTACGTATCACGTTTCTGCTGAGGGAGAGCGACTCGAGTTTTGTAAGACAGTTCCAGTTTTCAGGGAGCAATTCGCTGATGTAGTTACGACCCATTTTGAGGTGTCTTAGATTTGGAAATTGAGCAGTATTACTGCAAAACGAGGGTTGGTATCGCGCAAGTGCGTTACGGGTCAAGCCAAGCTTGGTCAACGTCGGATGACCAACACCTGAATCGAATTCCGATATCGAGTTCTTCATTAATTGCAACTTCTTTAACTTGGAAAAGTGTTGAAAGTCCGTCATTGATATGCTCGTAATGTAGTTGTTGGCCAACGATATCGTATGTACATTCGAGTTGTTCAACTCTAGAAGGAGATTGGGCGGATATTTTCCTGACAAACCAATGCTATTTAGATGAACGTTTTTTAACTTTGCTCTATTTATACTTCCGAATGACAAAGCTAACTGTCTTTTGTCTAATTCCCGATTTAAACTCAGATCAAGTTTTCCTAAATATTTCAAGTCAGTGAATGCGTCTTTCGAGATGTTTATGACACTGGAATTCACTAGTTGTAATACGAAGATAATTGTATCACTTATATTAGTGAACGTGGACCTTTTTAGCTCGGGTAAAAACTGATTGTACATTCTGATGTCTTCTGTTTTGCGAGGAAATCGTGGAATATAGGAAAGTGGGCTGTTTTTCCCGTCACAGATTGCCTTTTGATGATAACAACAACAGTGGCCATCAATGCACGACTTATAAAGCGAACGACAGTTTACTTCACCAGCTTGTACTATTTCATAAGGGATGTTAATGCAAAACAGGATCGCCCAAACGGTTAAATGCATGTTCTCTGTCTGTTTGGTCTGTTGTTTTGTGAATGTACTGAAATGAGAAAAAGCATGAAAGAAAAAACCAAAGCATCAACAACAAAAAACAAACCGTGAAACCCCCCAAAAGCAGAGAATGAAACTATGATTCATTAAGGTCCTGTCCTGGCAAAACAACATTTCGGTGCATGTCAGTAAAATGAGTATGAATGATTGAAAAGGGGTTTACTTGTTGTGGTTTTACATAGCGTCAACAATATTTCAGCTACACGACAATGTACTGCTTAAAATAGGTGGAGAAACACATTAAGCTTGACTGCTAATAAGAGAAGGCCAAGCCGGATATTACAATCGGTATTTCGTAAGTCAGCCTGAAGACTACATGTTCCCCTCATGAAAATTCAAATATCAAAACCCTTTACAATTTATACTCTGATAAGACCTCTTAACGCACTATCAAACAATAACAACATTTGACCAGTTTGTTGCAAACGACTCTGGAAACCATTGTGGGAAAAGGAGAAATTGCTCTTAACGAGCATTTGCTAATTTACCCATAATATTTTCTGCCCTACCAGAAGATTATTTTCGAATTTCATCACATTTTGAAATGTTTGTATGCAAACTCTTTGAATTTGAAACAGTCAAAATTGGCGTTTGGTAAAGGATTAGATTAAAAGATTAATCATCTCTATACATATAGAACTAATGCTTCTATTTGGTGTCTCCCTGAGAGGGATTTAAAATACGTGCATTGCTTTCAGGGCTTTGCCAATGGGATATTGATGTTTTGCAGTAAAGGCACTAAAGTATTTCTAAACCTCATAAGGATTCTCAAAATTGTTTATTGCTTCAGATGCGACTCAATTATGATACCAGCTTTCGTGTAAAACAACCTTTTTCCAATTCCTGAATACAACAATTTCAGCTTTTCCTTCTTGACATTTACAGAGAGACTCCAAGTATTACAATACTCTTAAAAACAATTAAGAGAATTTTGCTAATTTATCGGTGAAGCGCTTAATAAGATTTTTTTATTCTACAAAAAAGCAAGATGAAACTAATGTTGCGCAAAGTAAGTCCGGTGTCATTTTATCCTGTAGGAAAAGGTCTAAGTCCCCACTAAGAAGGGAAAATACTATGGGTGACAACTGACAAGAAATCGCCTTGCTTTAAGCTGATCATATTATAGGAGCAGTTCTAAGTCCCTACTAAGAAGGGAAAATACTATGGGTGACAAGAAATCGCCTTGCTTCAAGCTGATCATATTATAGGAACAGTTCTAAGTCCCCACTAAGTAGAGAAAATACTATGGGTGACAATAAATCGCCTTGCTTCAAGCCGATCATAATATCAAGATCATTCGTCTGTTTGGTCATGCATGACTACATTATTGGCTGGAGCGAATAACCCTTAGGAATTTACCCCTGAAACCTAGCCTGAAGAGATGAAACCACATTTCGTTACGATAGATAGAACCATAGGCTTTTTTCGATCTATATAAGCACAAGATGATTTATTTCTGAGCATTTTATCAATGAAATTTCAAAGAACGAAAGAAAAACTATAAAAATAATAATAATGATAATAATAATATTGATAATGATAAAAGTAATAATAATAATAATAATAACAACAATAATAATAATTATAATAATGATAATGATAATAATTGTAACGTTACTCATGATAATTAACATTATAACCATAATAATGATGATGATAATGTACTCACTTTAAACAGCTGTTTGGCTAATCTATCAACATTTGAAACGATTTATTCATTAAAGATGTCTTATAGTGTGAGTGTCACAGCTATCTTTGAAGTTAGTTAAACTGGAATTTCAAGCGTTTTAAGGAAATAAATGCATACAAGTCCTTCCTTGTGAACTCTAAGAACTCACATATCAGTGTCAGGAGCAAACTTCGTGAGGTGCAAAATTTATCTCAACCCTTTACCAAACGCCAAATTTTAGACTGTCCCAAACTGAAAGAGTTTGCAGACGATGATTGTTCCGTAATGTTTTCCAAAGTTGTCTTCAACAAAGTGATCAAATGTCGTTATTGTTTGGTAAAGGGTTTAAGGAAACAATTCTAAGAAACTCTTACAATGTAACATTCGAACAAGATAATTTCTAGTTTTCAAAGTTTTGTAGATAATGTTTCTGCTGGGGTATTTTTTGCGCGTTATTTTGATCAACTACTTGTATACGGTTCGTGACTTGAATCATGCATATCTTATCGTTAAAGACTTCTTTATATGTCACGGTTGTTTATGCTATGACCTGCTTCGTTTGTTGAGAAGCAGTAAAACTGGCCGAGTTAACCCTTTACCAAACATTAACGACATTTAACCACTTTATTGCAGACGACCCTGGGAAAAATTATAGGAAAATGAGAAATTGCCATTAATGAGCAAATCCTCCTTTCCCCCCATGTTTATTTCATCACATTTTGAAATGTCGTCTGCAAACTCTTTCAATTTGGGACAGTCGAAAAGTTGGTGTTTGGTAAAGGATTAATTGATGCATGTCAATGGTTTCTTCTACGACCTAAACAAGTGTTGTGAAGATGGCACAACTTCCTCTTATTCGATTAATATCGTATAAGTGCTTCCCTCTAATTGACAATTACTTTGAATAACAATGGATGCGGACATTTTATACTGGAGACGTGGTTAATTGCATGTATGCTCATTAACTGCCCACTTGTCAAATGTCGTTATTGTTTAGTAATGGGTTAAATCCAGTCTTTATTATTGTATCAGTGCTCGTGAAAAGTCCCTGCAAGTACTCGGTCAAGACCTCTCACAGACAAGACTCTTTCATTGCACCAATTCAATTGTTCAGTATTGAGAGACGAATCATATTCCTGTGACTTCAAAGATATTAACCCTTTCCCAAACAATAACGACAGTTGACCAGTTTGTTGCAAACGACTCTGGAAAGCATTGTGGGAAAAGGAGGAATTGCTCACGACGAGCAATTTCCCCTTTTCCCACAATGATTTCTGCCCTATCAGAAGGCTATTTTCCAAGTTCATCACAGATTGAAATGTCGTTTGCCAACTCTTTCAATTTGGGGCAGCCGAACATTTGGCAGTTGGTAAAGGGTTAAAAAAAGATATTGACCACGCCGTGGTTTAAAACCCAGAACCCATGTTAGTTGGACTCGTTACCCACTTAACCATTGATGTTCATTTTTTGATAAAAAAACTTTTTTTTCCCATGACGTGGGTCATACACATAGATGGATTCTGTAGAAACGTCCTGAATTACACACGCATAAAAACACCATTTGGTCGCGTTTGTGTATATTTAACCCATTCTTCGATATAGGATTTCATGACTGGTCTCAAACGGAAGTTTAGAAAGAAAGATAGGATTTCTTGTGAATTTTGGTAAGAAATCTTTGTGACGAACCGGTTAATTGCTCGTAACGTATAATTAATGTTTTCGTCACAATTATTTCTTCATTAAATTGCAGATGCAAACCCTTTCTCAATGGACTATTTCGCGTTTCACTTCACAACGTTAAGATTTTGATATCGATTTCATGTTTGCCAGTGGTACTGATGTAGAGCGGTACGGCTAAACAGCGGATATGGCCCATATCCGCGGATATGGAATTCGGTCTGCGGATATGACTTTTATTTGTGGAATAAAATGATCAAATTGAATGCAATAACTATTCATAATAGTAAATAAGTATGAAATATCACCCTTAGATATACTTTGAAGAAATTTGATGCTTTGTGGCTGTTTTTGTTGATCTTTCTCAGGGGATATGAACCATATCCGCGGATATAGAAATCGGTCTGCGGATATGACGTTGGGATTTTTGGAAATAAAACAATAAGTATGGAAAATTTTCATACAATATTAATCTAGAATAATAGATAAAAATCAAATGACACCCGTAGATGTACGAGAGAAATAATTCGATACTTTTAATCTGTTTTTGTTGATCTTTCACAACGGATATGGCCCATATCCGCGGATATAGAAATCCGTCTGCGGATATGACTTTTATTTGTGGAATAAAACATTAACTATGGTAAATTTCAATGGAATAATTATTCATCATAGTAAATTATTATGAAATATCACCCTTAGATATACTTTGAAAACATTTGATGCTTTGTTGCTGTTTTTGTTGATCTTTCTCTAAATAGGTCGAAAGGGTAAACTTAAACATTGGCCATAACATTTGCAATATCAAAGGTAGCAACTTGATATTTGGCATGCAAGTGTGTCTCATGGAGCTGCACATTTTGAAAGGTGACAGGTCAAGGTCATCCATCAAGGTCAAAGTAAGTTCAAAGCGCTAAGGGGAACATAGTGGTTTTACGAACGAATCTTGTTTTGTCCATGTATTAAATAGCAACATATTGCAAAACTCATCATTATTGAATGTGAGTGCACTCATATCAGGTGAGCGACCCAGGGCACTTAGGGTCCTCTTCTTGAACTTTTCATGACAGATCTTTGTTGTTTCTTTGATAGCTTGTATTTATTTACTTTCAGTTTCTATTGTGTGATGGCAGTCATGGGAAGCATAACATAGCCAGTGGTGATAATGTTGGCCCGCTCTGTATTAAGAGGAAAGCAGATGGAAACTAGATCTTTATAGGAAAGTCTTGGACCATATCTTGTATAGGAATGCATTTATTATATGAAATCTAGGCAAATAGGCAGGTGAACACTATTATACAGAAAGATAACCATTGAGAAAGAAGGATGGGTTAAAAAAAGACAGACACAGTCAATTTGATCCACTTATTCTACACAAGACCACACACATATTGTAAAATAATTGGATTCAGCATTGGATTGAAATTAGTCAGATATAAGAATGAAAAATATGATATTTATATTGTTGCCTATTAAACTAACACCGCTGGATTTAAGTGCCAAAGGCATGATTCTGCTAGGCATGACAACTCGTTTTGCCACAATGCTTTATTTGACATAGATTGTTGTTAACTACATACAGTATGATGGTACATTGTTTTAACTGAGAAGTGCTTTAATCGTCTCAGCTTTTCCTCAGAATTCCTCAAGCGTTTAGTTGCCACCAGGTATCTGAAGGGATAAGGGAATTCACATCCGAGAATCTCAATAGGATTTTTATACATTATGTAATACGCACATAGATATAGAATATATTTCTTATTTACTTTTACTATGTGTTAGTTTCATGAAATAGATGCCAACATCTTGTCTAATTTGTCTCATTTTGTTTATGCAAAATCCCGACTATTGATCAAAGACTATGTGATCATAGTTGTTGTCAAGATGGTTACCATGCTTGAATAGTGGTAGAGCAAGGGGTTAAAAAAATACTTCCTAACAGATTTGATCTTTTTTTTTATAAATTGCTTTCTACCGATAAAAGAACAACACAGATTCGTAGGGTAACATCAGATAATATTATAATTAGGTGACCAATATTGTTCGTAACTGTTTAGAAAAAAAAATAGATCATTTAAATTGCAGGAATACAAACCGTTTTAATTGGGTTCTTTAAATTGGTATTGTTCGTAACTGTTTAGAAAAAAAAATAGATCATTGAAATTGCAGATATATAAACCGTTTTAATTGTTGTTTTTATAAATTGGTTTTTCGTTAATAATATTCTACACTTGTAATTAGAGGTGGAATTTCATTAACTTTACGGTAACGAATTCCTGGTATCCAGGAAAGCCGAATATCGGCAATGGAGACCCTGAGCCGCCCTTCTATAGGCATGTCCTGCAGCTTCTGAGTCCTTGATTGTTGACCCCAAGCTAGAAGTCTGCACTGCATCATATGCCGGTCATGGTCTGTCGTACTTGGCCCTGATGGCTTCGCTAGCCTGGTTTTTCTACTATGGTTACTGATGATATATCAACAACTCCGCCATGGTTAAGTTTAATCATACTTTATTACATTCATTCTTCATGTGGTACATGGCATATTTACAACAGACGAACATGTAGTTAAGGTAAAATACTCGTATTCTGCCATGTTGAATCTAATTCTTTCGTCGAATTACTTCGGTCGTTCTCGGTATACATCGGTCGTTGTCGGAACTATTCGGTGTAAGGCGAATAGGTCCTGCTGACCAATGAGTACCGGCAACGACCAAAGTAATCCTATGAAGAAAAGTTTCAAAATGGCAGAATATGGGTATTCTACCTTAAAGAAGATATGAAAAGGCAAACAATCATTGGATTTGGTCACAAGCTATAATCTTAGCAAATGGTCAACTTCATAGTCTATTTTATAATTTGGCCTTTTCTACAAGGTTTTCTGCCCTATCAGAAGATTATTTTCAAATTTAATCACATTTTGAAATGTCGTCTGCAAACTCTTTCAATTTGGGACTGTCGAAAAATTGTTGTTTGGTCAAGGGTCAAAGCCATACTAGCGCTCATTTTTCTCTAAAATTGCAAAAGTGTTAGAATGAATACTTGACAAATTACTCGAAAGAATTTTAAATTTTCTTTTACAGAGTAATCGAGACAGTAACACGTTCACATGATGCGTTTAAAAGAGGGAATATAACACGGTTTGTTTACAATTAGCGATTAAACAAGGTCAACTAAGAAACGTTATGAACCACTAAAATCAATGTAATTCTCCATTCTGAATATGTATGTTCCTGGTATTGGATAAATGGCAGTATGTTTATGTTTCACACAAATTTTGTGACCATGTGGCCGCCACTCGTTTATCCGAGTGCTCGCCGCCTTTTTAGACGTAACTCAAATGTAAACAAAGAAGTCAAATTTGTAGGTACACAATTTGTTAAAATAGCTCTGATATATAGGCCTATATACTTAATAGTGCTGGTGATATATATTGTCATGATCGTGTGGTGTTTCCCTTTGTTTAAACACATTTTATCATGATCTCTAACTCGATACAACTACTTTTGCATGTTTTTTGTGCGCTCGTACGCTTTGAAGAAACGAGTCCATACTATGTAAACGGACATTGTCTTTAAATGAATCCCTGGCCACACGCCCCGGCAGTGCGTCGTAAAATACGTTTTAGGATCTTGTCCAAGTCTCACGCCTGTCAAAGCCCCTTCCCGTATGAGGCTAGTCCGAATGATCCAGACGTTGATATTTCATTCTACCGTCACGCAGTTACAGCTTGGATAATCCGAGTTAGTATGAGGCATGTATACCGTCATACACTATAACCGTCGTTTACTATATCCGTCGTACGCTATAACCATCGTGCAATGAACTCGTCGTACACTTTAACCGCCGTACCTTATAGTAGTCGTACACTATACCAGTCGTACACTATACCCGTCGTACACTTTACCCACCCAAAGTACGGGGATACCTAGTTAGGATTGTTTGGGGGTAATGGTTTTACATCGTTCCTAATGAGCAAATGATGTCATTGACGCAATGGCCTCTAATGAACAATGGAAAAACAATGCATTTTCCCTTTATTAGTCCAATGTTAACGCTTTCGATTTAGAGCATCCGACATTGCTTTAAACGCTCTGTCAAAACGTCTTTGCACAACTTCGACCGTATGCAGCTGTTTTCTGAAGTCCAATGAACAGTAGCGTTTTTCACCAAAGTCACACACCATGACCTACGAAGTAGACTGATGTCAAGGTCATCGAGCAGTAATAAGGTCAGACAATCTTCCATGACCTCATTTTTTTTCTTCCATAAACCGATGTTAAGCTGAAAGCTGCACCAACCGTCATTTACGAAACTGTCAGAAATTACGGCCAAGACGTGTGAACTGGAATGTATTGCATCAAACATTACGCTTGCTTTCGATCCGATGTCGGCTTCCCGGTGCCAGATGTAAAGCTTCAGCCCAAGGTCGTCCTCCAGTAAGCTCCTTAGTGTATTGTGAACAAATTCGCGATCATCATCATGGTATATAACGTAAGCGTACGGCTGGAATGGTTGCGCGCCCATTTCATTGCCTGGTAAACGGGTTGTTCGATTTCTGATCCATCTTTCTAGTTTGAATATGATGTACTGAATATACCAGCGGTACCTTATGCAGACTGGAATGAAAATTAGCCCGACTAAAAACACCGTTCCGAGTATCGCTATACCAATAACTAATAAATTATCTTCTTGACAAGACTTAGGTGTTGGTCTATACAACATGAAAAGCTTGTTGAACCATTTTATCGGTGAGTCGCATTTGTAATTCCGTGGCCAATTTACGAGCGATATGTTCGTTCCTACTGGTTTTCCAAACTCCCCAATCCAAGTTCGAAACCACAGATTATCACACGAGCATACGAATGGGTTGAAATCTAGATCCAAATGTCGAAGACTCTGCCTTACCTTTGGAGGGAAAGACCTTGGTTTCAACACCTTGATGTAATTGGATTTCGCGGAGAGCTTTGTTAAATTGTTCGGTCCAAGAAGAACGTCGCCAAGATCTCCAATCAAGTTACCATCAACGTTTAGATCTCTCAAATTTGGAAATGATTTTAAAAAGTTATTAGGTATTCTCCTTAGTCGAGTTTTCACCATTCGAAGCCTCTCAAGCTTAGTTAGTGGTGCAAACAGCTGAACAATTCGTTATCCTCTAGATCACTTAACTTGTTCAAGCTTATATCTAGATAGGTGATATTTATACATGATCCGAATATGTTTTTCTTCAAATCCACCATTGTAAAAATAATGCCATTCGAGTAAAACATTAACTTCCGAAGACTAGAGCTATTAAAACTATATGGTCCTATGCTAGGTGTCCTGCCCTTTAAACCTAGCACATTGTCTATGTTTAACTTTGTCAGTGAAGATAGGTCAGCGATGATGTTGTTTGGGATTGTACGTATCACGTTTCTGCTGAGGGAGAGCGACTCGAGTTTTGTAAGACAGTTCCAGTTTTCAGGGAGCAATTCGCTGATGTAGTTACGACCCATTTTGAGGTGTCTTAGATTTGGAAATTGAGCAGCATTACTGCAAAGCGAGGGTTGGTGTCGCGCAAGTGCGTTACGGGTCAAGCCAAGCTTGGTCAACGTCGGATGACCAACACCTGAATCGAATTCTGATATCGAGTTCTTCATTAATTGCAACTTCTTTAACTTGGAAAAGTGTTGAAAGCCCGTCATTGATATGCTCTTAATGTAGTTGTTGGCCAACGATATCGTATGTACATTCGAGTTGTTCAACTCTAGAAGGAGATTGGGCGGATATTTTCCTGACAAACCAATGCTATTTAGATGAACGTTTTTTAACTTTGCTCTATTTATACTTCCGAATGACAAAGCTAACTGTCTTTTGTCTAATTCCCGATTTAAACTCAGATCAAGTTTTCCTATATATTTCAAGTCAGTGAATGCGTCTTTCGAGATGTTTATGACACTGGAATTCACTATATGTAGAAAGGTGATAACGGTATCACTTATATTTGTGAACGTGGACCTGTTTAGCTCGGGTAAAAACTGATTGTACATTCTGATGTCTTCTGTTTTGCGAGGAAATCGTGGAATATAGGAAAGTGGGCTGTTTTTCCCGTCACAGATTGCCTTTTGATGATAACAACAACAGTGGCCATCAATGCACGACTTATAAAGCGAACGACAGTTTACTTCACCAGCTTGTACTATTTCATAAGGGATGTTAATGCAAAACAGGATCGCCCAAACGGTTAAATGCATGTTCTCTGTCTGTTTGGTCTGTTGTTTTGTGAATGTACTGAAATGAGAAAAAGCATGAAAGAAAAAACCAAAGCATCAACAACAAAAAACAAACCGTGAAACCCCCCCAAAGCAGAGAATGAAACTATGATTTATTAAGGTCCTGCCCTGGCAAAACAACATTTCGGTGCATGCCAGTAAAATGAGTATGAATGATTGAAAAGGGGTTTACTTGTTGTAGTTTTACATAGCGTCAATAATTGTTCAGCTACACGACAATGTACTGCTTAAAATAGGTGGAGAAACACATTAAGCTTGACTGCTAATAAGAGAAGGCCAAGCCGGATATTACAATCGGTATTTCGTTAGTCAGCCTGAAGACTACATGTTCCCCTCATGAAAATTCAAATATCAAAGCCCTTTACAATTTACACTCTGATAAGACCTCTTAACGCACTATCAAACAATAACAACATTTGACCAGTTTGTTGCAAACGACTCTGGAAACCATTGTGGGAAAAGGAGAAAATGCTCTTAACGAGCATTTGCTAATTTACCCATAATATTTTCTGCCCTACCAGAAGATTATTTTCGAATTTCATCACATTTTGAAATGTTTGTATGCAAACTCTTTGAATTTGAAACAGTCAAAATTGGCGTCTGGTAAAGGATTAGATTAAAAGATGAATCATCTCTATACATATAGAACCAATGCTTCTATATGGTGTCTCCCTGAGAGGGATTTAAAATACGTGCATTGCTTTCAGGGCTTTGCCAATGGGATATTGATGTTATGCAGTAAAGGCACTAAAGTATTTCTAAACCTCATAAGGATTATCAAAATTCTTTACTGCTTCAGATGCGACTCAATTATGATACCAGCTTTCGTGTAAAACAACCTTTTCCCATTTCCTGAATACAACAATTTCAGCTTTTCCTTCTTGACATTTACAGAGAGACTCCAAGTATTACAATACTCTTAAAAACAATTAAGAGAATTTTGCTAATTTATCGGTGAAGCGCTTAATAAGATCTTTTTATTCTACAAAAAAGCAAGATGAAACTAATGTGCAAAGTAAGTTCGGTGTCATTTTTATACTGTAGGAACAGGTCTAAGTCCCCACCAAGAAGGGAAAATACTATGGGTGACAACTGACAAGAAATCGCCTTGCTTCAAGCTGATCATAATATCAAGATCATTCGTCTGTTTGGTCATGCATGACTACATTATTGGCTGGAGCGAATAACCCTTAGGAATTTACCCCCTGAAACCTAGCCTGAAGAGATGAAACCACAATTCGTTGCGATAGATAGAACCATAGGCTTTTTTCGATCTATATAAGCACAAGATGATTTATTTCTGAGCATTTTATCAATGAAATTTCAAAGAACGAAAGAAAAACTATAAAAATAATAATAATGATAATAATAATAATAATAAAAATATTGATAATGATAAAAGTAATAATAATAATAATAATAATAATAATAATAATAATAATAATAATAATAATAATAATAATAATAATAATAATAATAATAATAATAATAATAATAATAATAATAATAATAATAATAATAATAATAATAATAATAATAATAATAATAATAATGATATGATAATGATAATTATAATAATGATAATAATGATAATTGTAACGTTACTCATGATAATTAACATTATAACCATAATAATGATGATGATAATGTACTCACTTTAAACAGCTGTTTGGCTAATCTATCAACATTTGAAACGATTTATTCATTAAAGATGTCTTATAGTGTGAGTGTCACAGCTATCTTTGAAGTTAGTTAAACTGGAATTTCAAGCGTTTCAAGGAAATAAATGCATACGAGTCCTTCCATGTGAACTCTAAGAACTCACATATTATCAGTGTCAAGAGCAAATTTCGTGAGGTGCAAGATTTATCTCAACCCTTTACCAAAAGCCAAATTTTAGACTGTCCCAAACTGAAAGAGTTTGCAGACGACATTTCAAAATGTGATGTAATTGGAAAATAATCTTCCGATAGGACAGAAAACATTGTGGGAAAAGGGAAAATTGCTCGTGAAGAGCAATTTCTCCTTTTCCGTAATGTTTTCCAAAGTTGTCTTCAACAAAGTGATCAAATGTCGTTATTGTTTGGTAAAGGGTTTAAGGAAACAATTCTAAGAAACTCTTACAATGTAACATTCGAACAAGATAATTTCTAGTTTTCAAACTTTTGTAGATTATGTTTCTGCTGGGGTATTTTTTGCGCGTTATTTTGATCAACTACTTGTATACGGTTCGTGACTTGAATCATGCATATCTTATCGTTAAAGACTTCTTTATATGCCACGGTTGTTTATGCTACGACCCGCTTCGTTTGTTGAGAAGCAATAAAACTGGCCGAGTTATCCCTTTACCAAACAATAACGACATTTAACCACTTTATTGCAGACGACCCTGGGAAAAATTATGGGAAAATGAGAAATTGCCATTAATGAGCAAATCCTCCTTTCCCCCCATGTTTATTTCATCACATTTTGAAATGTCGTCTGCAAACTCTTTTTATTTGGGACAGTCGAAAAGTTGGTATTTGGTAAAGGGTTAATTGATGCCTGTCAATGGTTTCTTCTACGAACTAATCAATTGTTGTGAAAGTGGCACAACTTCATCTTAATCGATTAATATCGTATAAGTGCTTCCCTCTAATTGACTATTTGAATAACATAACATAACATATACATAACATAACATAATTTTATTAGAACTTAGGCACATAGGCCCACAGTTCAAACACGTTTACAATTACATGCATGAACATAAATAAACAATATAAATATGAAGTGAATCACATACAAATTACAATATATTTGAGATGGTTAAAAGGATTAGTACATATTTGAATGAGAGTGGATGAAAAAGACCTTACATCCAAGTAATAAATAAAACTAACTATTCTGTCTAGACATAAATGTGTTTCTTTCTTGGAAAGCATTTTTACAAAAAAGTCCAAGGTTAAACAGAGTCTGTTTATCAGAAGAGTTGAGTAGATCAGTAAATTTGAAAACATTTGGTCGTTCTAAGTATCTGGTATCAATATAATTATCTCGTATTCTCTTAAAATAAGGACATATTATAACAAAATGATATTCATCTTCAATGTCATTCAAATTACATAATTCACATTTTCTATTACTTCTTTCTATTCTTCTGTGACGACCACTTTCTATCATTAGATTATGTGAAGATAGCCTTAACTTAGCGATTTTGTTTCTTATTGACCTTTTCCCTATAATATCGAGGTACTTTGCCCTTGAAAAATCTTTTTTAAAAATTCTATATAGGCTCAAAGAAGAGTATTGTTCAATACCTGTTTGCCATTGAGCGATATATAAATCCCTTAATCTATTTGTCAGTAATGGTATGAATACATTTATTGAAACTGATTCCGGAAATAACCAAATTTCTGCAAATCCAGACGATTGCAAAAGAGCTTTCACTTTATTGGACCAATTTTTAATATTTGAGTTTGTATCGATTTGTTTACGTTGAAACTCAACTATTCCTGAAAGAATACAGTTAGAAGATTTAACGCTGTGAAGCTTAAGCCAATATTTAACAATTCTAATTTGTCTTGTGATAAAAAGTGGGAATCTTCCTAATTCTGAGTAAATTGCTAATGAGTTAGTAGACATTTTGACATTCAGCATCCATTTACAAAACTTTCGATGAATGCGTTCAATATTTTCAGCCATATTAAAACCCCATGATTCACAATTATAGTTAAGGATAGATGCTACATATGTATCAAACAGGTTAAACATAATATTTATTGGTATTTCCATATCTCTAGTAATATTGAGAAGGGAGCACATTGCTCGTAAACCCTTTCCAGCTAGTGTTTTGGTGGCGTGCACAAATGACCCACCACTGGAGAAGACGACACCGAGATAATTAAATTGACTGACAATTTCTATTTCCTCTCCATTGATGAACCATTTGCACTCGCCTCCAAGTTGTCCCCCTTTACGAAATACGACGATTTTAGTTTTACCAGTGTTTATAGATAAATTCCATTTGAGACAATATTCATGTAAGCTATCTAAAGATTTTTGCAAATTGGCCGCTGAATCTGCTAGCAACGCTGCGTCATCAGCAAACATTAACAAATAAATACTCAATTGTTCAAGAGTGATACCAGAAAAAACATTATTCTGCAATTGTAGCTCTGTGTCATTTATAAAAAGTGAAAACATCAAAGGTGAAGTAATCTCCCCTTGCAAAAGCCCCAGTAACAATGGATGCGGACATTTTATACTGAAGACGTGGTTGATTGCATGTATGCTAATTAACTGCCCACTTGTCAAATGTCAAGGTTCTTTAAATTGGTATTGTTCGTAACTGTTTAGAAAAAAAAATAGATCATTGAAATTGCAGATATATAAACCGTTTTAATTGTTGTTTTTATAAATTGGTTTTTCGTTATTAATATTCTACACTTGTAATTAGAGGTGGAATTTCATTAACTTTACGGTAACGAATTCCTGGTATCCAGGAAAGCCGAATATCGGCAATGGAGACCCTGAGCCGCCCTTCTATAGGCATGTCCTGCAGCTTCTGAGTCCTTGATTGTTGACCCCAAGCTAAAAGTCAGCACTGCATCATATCCTGGTCATGGTCTGTCGTACTTTTCCCTGATGGCTTCGCTAGCCTGGTTTTTCTACTATGGTTACTGATGATATATCAACAACTCTGCCATGGTTAAGTTTAATCATACTTTATTACATTCATTCTTCATGTGGTACATGGCATATTTACAACAGACGAACATGTAGTTTATGTAAAATACTCATAATCTGCCATGTTGAATAGGGCTGGGAAGAGTACCCGGGTACGGGTTGGGTACAGACCACTGCCCGGGTAGTAAATCACTACCCGTTACCCGACTTTATTTTTACCTAGGTTAAATGTTAATGTGAGAATAAACACTCATTGACAAGTAAATCAGAAGTTTTTAAGTCATAAATTTGCAATCATTTAGCCCAACCAATTTCTCAACATGTGTACAAATGGCACACACACACTAGACTCTCCAACTTGAAGGCTGCTCACCAGCTATCGAAACTATCAACATTTCTATGTTCCGACCATCACAGTAAGGCACAAGCGCCTGGAACCATTACTCACTGCCATTATACATTCTAAGGGAGGGAAAATTAATGGATCTAATGGACAACAATATCGGCTCGGATACCCGTGGGTAATATCCCCCTGGGTACCCGGGTAGTAAATTGCTACCCTTCCCAGCTCTAATGTTGAAACTAACTATTTCGTCGAATTACTTCGGTCGTTCTCGGTATACATCGGTCGTTGTCGGAACTATTCGGTGTAAGGCGAATAGTTCCGGCTGACCGGTGTTTACCGACAACGACCAAAGTAATCCTATAAAAGAAAAGTTTCAAAATGGCAGATTATGGGCATTCTACCTTAGAGATGATGTGAAAGGACAAACAATACTTGGATTTGGTCACAAGCTATAACTTTAGCAATTTAATATATACATGTATGTCTTTTCTTTTCTTTTTTTCATTTGAGACACGATTGATGAATAGTGTTGTGTATGAAGTAAAAGCGGTCATTTCACACATTGTGATAAAACTCAATATCCATTTTTACCATACCGTTCCCGAAAGACCCCAACTCTGTTCTTTTATTGTGTCGAGGCAAACAAGAGTTAACCCATAACCAAACAGTAACGGCATTTAACTACTTTATTGCAGACGAGTCTAGAAAACATTGTTGGAAAGGAGAAATTGCTCGTGACAACCGATTTGGCCTTTTCCCACAAAGTTTTCTGCACAATCATAAGATTATTTTCCAATTTCATCACATTTTGAAATGTCGTCTGCAAACTCTTTCAATTTGGGACAGTCGAAAAATTGGTGTTGGTCAAGGGTTTAAGCCATATTAGCGCTCTTTTTCTCTAAAATTGCGAAAGTGTTAAAATACTTGAGCAATAACTTAAAAGTACTTTTCCTTAACTATTACAGGGTAAGCGAGACAGTAACACGTTCACATGATGCGTTTGAAAGAAGGAATATGACACGGTTTGTTTACAATTAGCGATTAAACAAGGTCAACCGAGAAACGTTAGGAACAACTTAAATCAATGAAATTCTCCATTTTGAATATTCATGTTCCTGGTATTGGATAAATGGCAGTACGTTTATGTGTTGCACATACTTTTTCTGACCATGTGGCCGCCACTCGTTTATCCGAGTGATCGCCGCCATTTCAGACGTAACTCAAATGTAAAAAAAGAAGTCAAATCTGGAGGACATAATTTGTTAAAATAGGTCTTTGAAATATGAATACTAAATAGTGCAGGCGTTATAATAATATTGTCATGATCGTGTGGTGTTTCCCTTTGTTTAAACACATTTCATCATAAATTATAAATCAATTTAACTACTTTTGCATGTTTTTTTGTGCGCTCGTATGCTTTTAAGAAACGAGTCCATACTATGTAAACGGACATTGTCTCGCAATGCATCCCTGGGCACACGCCTTAGGCGATGAGTCGTAAAGTAGTTTTTAGGATCTTGCCCCGGTCTCACGCCTGTCAACGCCCTTTCCCGTACGAGTCATGTATACCGTCGTACACTATACCCGTCATACACTGAACACGTCGTACACCATACCCGTCGTACAATATACCCGTCATACACTTAACACGTCGTACACCATATCCGTCGTACACTATACCATCGTATACTATACCCGTCGTATACAATACCACCGTACACTATACCCGTCGTACACTATAGCGCCGTACACTATATCGGCGTACACTATACCGTGGTACACTTTACCAGGCGTACACTTTACCGTCGTACACCACAGACGTCGTACACTTTACCCGCCGTACACATTACCCGTCGTATACTATACCGCCGTATACTACACCACCGTTCACTATACCGGCGTACACCACACAGTCGTACATAACACCCGTCGTACATTTTACCCACCCAAAGCACGGGGATGCCTGATAAGGATCGTCTGGGGGTACATCGTTCCTAATGAGCAAATTATGTCATTGTCACAATGGCCTCTACTGAACAATGGAAAAACAATGCCTTTTCCCTTTATTAGTCCAATGTGAACGTTTCGATTTAGAGCATCCGACATTGCTTTAAACGCTCTGTCAAAACGTCTTGGCACAACTTCGACCGTAGACAGCTGTTTTCTGAGGTCCAATGAACAGCAGCGTTTTTTACAAAGGTCACACACCATGACCTACGAAGTAGACTGATGTCAAGGTCATCGAGCAGTAATAAGGTCAGGCAATCTTCCATGACCTCATTTTTCTTCCATAAACCGATGTTAAGCTGAAAGCTGCACCAACCGTCATTAACGAAACTGTCAGAAATAACGGCCAGGACGTGTGAACTGGAATGTATTGCATCAAACATTACGCTTGCTTTCGATCCGATGTCGGCTTCCCGGTGCCAGATATAAAGCTTCAGCCCAAGGTCGTCCTCCAGTAAGCTCCTTAGTATATTGTGAACAAATTCGCGATCATCGTCATGGTATATAACGTAAGCGTACGGCTGGAATGGTTGCGCGCCCATTTCATTGCCTGGTATACGGGTTGTTCGATTTCTGGTCAATCTTTCTAGTTTGAATATGATGTACTGAATATACCAGCGGTACCTTATACAGACTGGAATGAAAATAAGCACGACTAAAAACACCGTTCCGAGTATCGCTAAACCAATAACTAATAAATTATCTTCTTGACAAGACTTAGGTGTTGGTCTAAACAACATGAAAAGCTTGTTGAACCATTTTGTTGGTGAGTCGCATGTGTAACTCAATGGCCAACCTACGAGCGATATTTTCGTTCCTACTGGTTTTCCAAACTCTCCAATCCAAGTTCGAAACCACAGGTTATCACACGAGCAAACGAATGGGTTGGTACCTAGATCCAAATGTCGAAGACTCTGCCCAACCTTTGGAGGGAAAGACCTTGGTTTCAACACCTTGATTTTATTGTATTTCGCGGAGAGCTTTGTTAAATTGTTCGGGCTAAGAAGAACGTCGCCAAGATCTCCAATCAAGTTATCATCAACGTTTAGATCTCTCAAATTTGGAAAGGATTTTAAAAAGTTATTAGGTATTCTCCTTAGTCGAGTTTTCACCATTCGAAGCCACTCAAGCTTAGTTAGTGGTGCAAACAGCTGAACAATTTCGTTATCCTCTAGATCACTTAACTTGTTCAAGCTTATATCTAGATAGGTGATGTTTATACATGATCCGAATATGTTATTCTTCAAATCCACCCTTGTAAAAATAATGTCATTCGAGTCAAACTTTAACTTCCGAAGACTAGAGCTATTAAAACTATACGGTCCTATGCTAGATGCCCTGTCCTTTAAACCTAGCATCTTGTCCATATTTAACTTTGTCAGTGAAGATAGGCTAGCGATGATGTTGTTTGGGATTGTACGTATCACGTTTCTGCTGAGGGAGAGCGACTCTAGTTTTGTAAGACAGTTCCATTTTTCAGGGAGCAATTCGCTGATGAAGTTACGATCCATTTTGAGGTGTCTAAGATTTGGAAATTGACTAGTATTACTGCAAAACGAGGGTTGGTGTCGCGCAAGTGCGTTTAGGGACAAGACAAGGTGGTTCAACATCGGATGACCAGCACCTGAATCGAAATCTGATATCGAGTTATTCGTTAATTTCAACTTCTTTAACTTGGAAAAGTGTTGAAAGTCCGTCATTGATATGCTCTTAATGTAGTTGTTGGCCAACGATATCGTATCTACATTCGAGTTTTTCAACTCTAGAAGGAGATAGGTCGGATATTTCCCTGATAAGCCAATGCTATCTAGACGGACACGTTTTATCTTTACTCTGTTTATACTACTGAATGACAATGCTAACTGTGCTTTGTCTATTTTCCGATTTAAACTCAAATCAAAACTTTTTAAATATTTTAAGTCAGTGAATGCGTTTTTTGAGATGTTTATGACACTGGAATTCACTATATGTAGAAAGGTGATAACGGTATCACTTATATTAGTGAACGTGGACCTGTTTAGCTCGGGTAAAAACTGATTGTACATTCTGATGTATTCTATTGTGCGAGGAAATCGTGGAATATAGGAAAGTGGGCTGTTTTTCCCGTCACAGATTGCCTGTCTTCCATTACAACAACAGTGGCCATCAATACACGACTTATAATAAGAATGACAGTTTACTTCACCAGCTTGTACTATTTCATAATGGATTTTAATGCAAAACAGGATCGCCCAAACGGTTAAATGCATGTTCTCTGTCTGTTTGGTCTGTTGTTTTGTGAATGTACTGAAATGAGAAAAAAAGATGAAAAAAAACCCAAAACATCAACAACAAAAAACAAACCGTGAAACCCCCCAAAAGCAGAGAATGAAACTATGATTCATTAAGGTCCTGCCCTGGCAAAACAACATTTCGGTGCATGTCAGTAAAATGAGTATGAATGATTGAAAAGGGGTTTACTTGTTGTGGTTTTACATAGCGTCAACAATATTTCAGCTACACGACAATGTACTGCTTAAAATAGGTGGAGAAACACATTAAGCTTGACTGCCAATAAGAGAAGGCCAAGCCGGATATTACAATCGGTATTTCGTAAGTCAGCCTGAAGACTACATGTTCCCCTCATGAAAATTCAAATATCAAAACCCTTTACAATTTACACTCTGATAAGACCTCTTAACGCACTATCAAACAATAACAACATTTGACCAGTTTGTTGCAAACGACTCTGGAAACCATTGTGGGAAAAGGAGAAATTGCTCTTAACGAGCATTTGCTAATTTACCCATAATTTTTTCTGCCCTACCGGAAGATTATTTTCGAATTTCATCACATTTTGAAATGTTTGTATGCAAACTCTTTGAATTTGAAACAGTCAAAATTGGCGTTTGGTAAATGATTAGATTAAAAGATGAATCATCTCTATACATATAGAACTAATGCTTCTATTTGGTGTCTCCCTGAGAGGGATTTAAAATACGTGCATTGCTTTCAGGGCTTTGCCAATGGGATATTGATGTTATGCAGTAAAGGCACTAAAGTATTTCTAAACCTCATAAGGATTCTCAAAATTTTACTGCTTCAGATGCGACTCAATTATGATACCAGCTTTCGTGTAAAACAACCTTTTTCCAATTCCTGAATACAACAATTTCAGCTTTTCCTTCTTGACATTTACAGAGAGACTCCAAGTATTACAATACTCTTAAAACAATTAAGAGAATTTTGCTAATTTATCGGTGAAGCGCTTAATAAGATCTTTTTATTCTACAAAAAAGCAAGATGAAACTAATGTTGTGCAAAGTAAGTCCGGTGTCATTTTTATACTGTAGGAACAGGTCTAAGTCCCCACTAAGAAGGGAAAATACTATGGGTGACAACTGACAAGAAATCGCCTTGCTTCAAGCTGATCATAATATCAAGATCATTCGTCTGTTTGGTCATGCATGACTACATTATTGGCTGGAGCGAATAACCCTTAGGAATTTACCCCCTGAAACCTAGCCTGAAGAGATGAAACCACAATTCGTTACGATAGATAGAACCATAGGCTTTTTTCGATCTATATAAGCACAAGATGATTTATTTCTGAGCATTTTATCAATGAAATTTCAAAGAACGAAAGAAAAACTATAAAAATAATAATAATGATAATAATAATAATAATAAAAATATTGATAATGATAAAAGTAATAATAATAATAATAATAATAATAATAATAATAATAATAATAATAATAATAATAATAATAATAATAATAATAATAATAATAATAATAATAATAATAATAATAATAATAATAATAATAATAATAATAATAATAATAATAATAATAATAATAATAATAATAATAGTAATAATAATAATAATAATAATAATAATAATAATAATAATAATAATAATAAAATAATAATAATAATAATAATAATAATAATAATAATAATAATAATAATAAGAAAAATAATTAATACTTACAATGATAATAATAATAATAATAATAATAATAATAATAATAATAATAATAATAATAATAATAATAATAATAATAATAATGATATGATAATTATAATTATAATAATGATAATAATAATAATTGTAACGTTACTCATGATAATTAACATTATAACCATAATAATGATGATGATAATGTACTCACTTTAAACAGCTGTTTGGCTAATCTATCAACATTTGAAACGATTTATTCATTAAAGTTGTTTTATAGTGTGAGTGTCACAGCTATCTTTGAAGTTAGTTAAACTGGAATTCCAAGCGTTTCAAGGAAATAAATGCATACGAGTCCTTCATTGTGAACTCTAAGAACTCACATATTATCAGTGTCAAGAGCAAACTTCGTGAGGTGCAAGATTTATCTCAACCCTTTACCAAACGACAAGTTTTAGACTATCCCAAACTGAAAGAGTTTGCAGACGACATTTCAAAATGTGATGTAATTGGAAAATAATCTTCCGATAGGACAGAAAACATTGTGGGAAAAGGGAAAATCGCTCGTGAAGAGCAATTTCTTCTTTTCCTTAATGTTTTCCAAAGTTGTCTTCAACAAAGTGATCAAATGTCGTTATTGTTTGGTAAAGGGTTTAAGGAAACAATTCTAAGAAACTCTTACAATGTAACATTCGAACAAGATAATTTCTAGTATTCAAACTTTTGTAGATTATGTTTCTGCTGGGGTATTTTTTGCGCGTTATTTTGATCAACTACTTGTATACGGTTCGTGACTTGAATCATGCATATCTTATCGTTAAAGACTTCTTTATATGTCACGGTTGTTTATGCTACGACCCGCTTCATTTGTTGAGAAGCAATAAAACTGGCCGAGTTATCCCTTTACCAAACAATAACGACATTTAACCACTTTATTGCAGACAACCCTGGGAAAAATTATGGGAAAATGAGAAATTGCCATTAATGAGCAAATCCTCCTTTCCCCCCATGTTTATTTCATCACATTTGGAATGTCATCTGCAAACTCTTTCAATTTGGGACACTCGAAAAGTTGGTATTTGGTAAAGGGTTAATTGATGCCTGTCAATGGTTTCTTCTACGAACTAATCAATTGTTGTGAAAGTGGCACAACTTCATCTTAATCGATTAATATCGTATAAGTGCTTCCCTCTAATTGACTATTTGAAAAACAATGGATGCGGACATTTTATACTGAAGACGTGGTTGATTGCATGTATGCTAATTAACTGTTTAAGGAAACAATTCTAAGAAACTCTTACAATGTAACATTCGAACAAAATAATTTCTAGTATTCAAACTTTTGTAGATTATGTTTCTGCTGGGGTATTTTTTGCGCGTTATTTTGATCAACTACTTGTATACGGTTCGTGACTTGAATCATGCATATCTTATCGTTAAAGACTTCTTTATATGTCACGATTGTTTATGCTACGACCCGCTTCGTTTGTTGAGATGCAGTAAAACTGGCCGAGTTAACCCTTTACCAAACAATAACGACATTTAACCACTTTATTGCAGACGACCCTGGGAAAAATTATGGGAAAATGAGAAATTGCCATTAATGAGCAAATCCTCCTTTCCCCTATGTTTATATCATCACATTTTGAAATGTCGTCTGCAAACTCTTTCAATTTGGGACAGTCGAAAAGTTGGTATTTGGTAAAGGGTTAATTGATGCCTGTCAATGGTTTCTTCTACGAACTAATCAATTGTTGTGAAAGTGGCATAACTTCATATTAATCGATTAATATCGTATAAGTGCTTCCCTCTAATTGACAATTACTTTGAATAACAATGGATGCGGACATTTTATACTGGAGACGTGGTTAATTGCATGTATGCTCATTAACTGCCCACTTGTCAAATGTCGTTATTGTTTAGTAATGGGTTAAATCCAGTCTTTATTATTGTATCAGTGCTCGTGAAAAGTCCCTGCAAGTACTCGGTCAAGACCTCTCACAGACAAGACTCTTTCATTGCACCAGTTCAATTGTTCAGTATTGAGAGACGAATCATATTCCTGTGACTTCAAAGATATTAACCCTTTCCCAAACAATAACGACATTTGACCAGTTTGTTGCAAACGACTCTGAAAAGCATTGTGGGAAAAGGAGAAATTGCTCACGACGAGCAATTTCCCCTTTTCCCACAATGATTTCTGCCCTATCAGAAGGCTATTTTCCAAGTTCATCACAGATTGAAATGTCGTTTGCCAACTCTTTCAATTTGGGGCAGCCGAACATTTGGCAGTTGGTAAAGGGTTAAAAAAAGATATTGACCACGCCGTGGTTTAGAACCCAGAACCCATGTTAGTTGGACTCGTTACCCACTTAACCATTGATGTTCACTTTTTGATAAAAAAACTTTTTTTTCCCATGACGTGGGTCATACACATAGATGGATTCTGTAGAAACGTCCTGAATTACACACGCATAAAAACACCATTTGGTCGCGTTTGTGTATAGTTTAACCCATTCTTCGATATAGGATTTCATGACTGGTCTCAAACGGAAGTTTAGAAAGAAAGATAGGATTTCTTGTGAATTTTGGTAAGAAATCTTTGTGACGAACCGGTTAATTGCTCGTAACGTATAATTAATGTTTTCGTCACAATGATTTCTTCAATTAATTGCAGATGCAAACCCTTTCTCAATGGACTTTTTCGCGTTTCACTTCACAACGTTAAGATTTTGATATCGATTTCATGTTTGCCAGTGGTACTGATGTAGAGCGGTACGGCTAAACAGCGGATATGGCCCATATCCGCGGATATGGAATTCGGTCTGCGGATATGACTTTTATTTGTGGAATAAAACGTTAAGTATGATCAAATTGAATGCAATAACTATTCATAATAGTAAATAAGTATGAAATATCACCCTTAGATATACTTTGAAGAAATTTGATGCTTTGTGGCTGTTTTTGTTGATCTTTCTCAGGGGATATGAACCATATCCGCGGATATAGAAATCGGTCTGCGGATATGACGTTGGGATTTTTGGAAATAAAACAATAAGTATGGAAAATTTTCATACAATATTCATTTAGAACAATAGATAAAAATCAAATGACACCCGTAGATGTACGAGAGAAATAATTCGATACTTTGAATTTGTTTTTGTTTATCTTTCACAACGGATATGGCCCATATCCGCGGATATAGAAATCCGTCTGCGGATATGACTTTTATTTGTGGAATAAAACATTAACTATGGTAAATTTCAATGGAATAATTATTCATCATAGTAAATTATTATGAAATATCAGCCTTAGATATACTTTGAAAAAATTTGATGCTTTGTTGCTGTTTTTGTTGATCTTTCTCTAAATAGGTCGAAAGGGTAAACTTTTACATTGGCCATAACATTTGCAATATCAAAGGTAGCAACTTGATATTTGGCATGCAAGTGTGTCTCATGGAGCTGCACATTTTGAAAGGTGACAGGTCAAGGTCATCCATCAAGGTCAAAGTAAGTTCAAAGCGCTAAGGGGAACATAGTGGTTTTACGAACGAATCTTGTTTTGTCCATGTATTAAATAGCAACATATTGCAAAACTCATCATTATTGAATGTGAGTGCTCTCATATCAGGTGAGCGACCCAGGGCACTCAGGGTCCTCTTCTTGAACTTTTCATGACAGATCTTTGTTGTTTCTTTGATAACTTGTATTTATTTACTTTCAGTTTCTATTGTGTGATGGCAGTCATGGGAAGCATAACATAGCCAGTGGTGATAATGTTGGCCCGCTCTGTATTAAGAGGAAATCAGATGGAAACTAGATCTTTATAGGAAAGTCTTGGACCATATCTTGTATAGGAATGCATTTATTATATGAAATCTAGGCAAATAGGCAGCTGAACACTATTATACAGAAAGATACCCATTGAGAAAGAAGGATGGGTTAAAAAAAGACAGACACAGTCAATTTGATCTACTTATTCTACACAAGACCACACACATATTGTAAAATAATTGGATTCAGCATTGGATTGAAATTAGTCAGATATAAGAATGAAAAATATGATATTTATATTGTTGCCTATTAAAACTAACACCGCTGGATTTAAGTGCCAAAGGCATGATTCTGCTAGTCATGACAACTCGTTTTGCCACAATGCTTTATTTGACATAGATTGTTGTCAACTACATCCAGTATGATGGTACATTGTTTTAACTGAGAAGTGCTTTAATCGTCTCAGCTTTTCCTCAGAATTCCTCAAGCGTTTAGTTGCCACCAGGTATCTGAAGGGATAAGGGAATTCACATCCGAGAATCTCAATAGGATTTTTATACATTATGTAATACGCACATAGATATAGAATATATTTCTTATTTACTTTTACTATGTGTTAGTTTCATGAAATAGATGCCAACATCTTGTCTAATTTGTCTCATTTTGTTTATGCAAAATCCCGACTATTGATCAAAGACTATGTGCTTGAATAGTGGAAGAGCAAGGAGTTAAAAAAATACTTCCTAACAGATTTGATATTTTTTTTGATAAATTGCTTTCTACCGATAAAAGAACAACACAGATTCGTAGGGTAACATCAGATAACATCATTATTAGGTGACCAATATTGTTCGTAACTGTTTAGAAAAAAAATAGATCATTTAAATTGCAGGAATACAAACCGTTTTAATTGGGTTCTTTAAATTGGTATTGTTCGTAACTGTTTAGAAAAAAAATAGATCATTGAAATTGCAGATATATAAACCGTTTTAATTGTTGTTTTTATAAATTGGTTTTTCGTTAATAATATTCTACACTTGTAATTAGAGGTGGAATTTCATTAACTTTACGGTAACGAATTCCTGGTATCCAGGAAAGCCGAATATCGGCAATGGAGACCCTGAGCCGCCCTTCTATAGGCATGTCCTGCAGCTTCTGAGTCCTTGATTGTTGACCCCAAGCTAAAAGTCAGCACTGCATCATATCCTGGTCATGGTCTGTCGTACTTTTCCCTGATGGCTTCGCTAGCCTGGTTTTTCTACTATGGTTACTGGTGATATATCAACAACTCCGCCATGGTTAAGTTTAATCATACTTTATTACATTCATTCTTCATGTGGTACATGGCATATTTACAACAGACGAACATGTAGTTAAGGTAAAATACTCGTGTTCTGCCATGTTGAATTTAATTCTTTCGTCGAATTACTTCGGTCGTTCTCGGTATACATCGGTCGTTGTCGGAACTATTCGGTGTAAGGCGAATAGGTCCTGCTGAACAATGAGTAACGGCAACGACCAAAGTAATCATATGAAGAAAAGTTTCAAAATGGCAGAATATGGGTATTCTACCTTAAAGAAGATATGAAAAGGCAAACAATCATTGGATTTGGTCACAAGCTATAACCTTAGCAAATGGTAAACTTCATAGTCTATTTTATAATTTGTCCTTTTCTACAAGCCCTATCAGAAGATTATTTTCAAATTTAATCACATTTTGAAATGTCGTCTGCAAACTCTTTCAATTTGGGACTGTCGAAAAATTGGTGTTTGGTCAAGGGTCAAAGCCATACTAGCGCTCATTTTTCTCTAAAATTGTAAAAGTGTTAGAATGAATACTTGACAAATTACATGAAACAATTTTAAATTTCCTTTTACAGAGTAATCGATACAGTAACACGTTCACATGATGCGTTTAAAAGAGGGAATATAACACGGTTTGTTTACAATTAGCGATTAAACAAGGTCAACTAAGAAACGTTATGAACCACTAAAATCAATGAAATTCTCCATTTTGAATATGTATGTTCCTGGTATTGGATAAATGGCAGTATGTTTATGTTTCACACAAATTTTGTGACCATGTGGCCGCCACTCGTTTATCCGAGTGCTCGCCGCCTTTTTAGACGTAACTCAAATGTAAACAAAGAAGTCAAATTTGTAGGTACACAATTTGTTAAAATAGCTCTGAAATATAGGTCTATATACTTAATAGTGCTGGTGATATATATTGTCATGATCGTGTGGTGTTTCCCTTTGTTTAAACACATTTTACCATAATCTCTAACTAAATACAACTACTTTTGCATGGATTTTGTACGCTCGTACGCTTTGAAGAAACGAGTCCATACTATGTAAACGGGCATTGTCTTTAAATGAATTCTGGCCACACGCCCCGGCAGTGGGTCGTAAAAAACGTTTTAGGATCTTGTCCAAGTCTCCCGCCTGTCAAAGCCCCTTCCCGTATGAGGCTAGTCCGAATGATCCAGACGTAGATATTTCATTCTACTGTCACGCAGTTACAGCTTGGATCATCCGAGTTAGTATGAGGCATGTATACCGTCATACACTATAACCGTCGTTAACTATATCCGTCGTACGCTATAACCATCGTGCAATGAACCCGTCGCACACTATAACCGCCGTACCTTATAGTCGTCGTACACTATACCCGTCGTACACTTTACCCACCCAAACTACGGGGATACCTAGTTAGGATTGTTTGGGGGTAATGGTTTTACATCGTTCCTAATGAGCAAATGATGTCATTGACACAATGGCCTCTAATGAACAATGGAAAAACAATGCATTTTCCCTTTATTAGTCCAATGTTAATGCTTTCGATTTAGGCTATCCGACATTGCTTTAAACGCTCTGTCAAAACGTCTTGGCACAACTTGCATACGACCGTATGCAGCTGTTTTCTGAAGTCCAATGAACAGTAGCGTTTTTCACCAAAGTCACACACCATAACCAACGAAGTAGACTGATGTCAAGGTCATCGAGCAGTAATAAGGTCAGACAATCTTCCATGACCTCATTTTTCTTCCATAAACCGATGTTAAGCTGAAAGCTGCACCAACCGTCATTTACGAAACTGTCAGAAATTACGGCCAAGATGTGTGAACTGGAATGTATTGCATCAAACATTACGCTTGCTTTCGATCCGATGTCGGCTTCCCGGTGCCAGATGTAAAGCTTCAACCCAAGGTCGTCCTCCAGTAAGCTCCTTAGTGTATTGTGAACAAATTCGCGATCATCATCATGGTATATAACGTAAGCGTACGGCTGGAATGGTTGCGCGCACATTTCATTGCCTGGTAAACGGGTTGTTCGATTTCTGTTCCATCTTTCTAGTTTGAGTATGTGTACTGAATATACCTATAACAAAATGAAAAGCTTCTTGAACCATTTTGTTGGTGAGTCGCATGTGTAACCCCATGGCCAACCTACGAGCGATATTTTCGTTCCTACTGGTTTTCCAAACTCTCCAATCCAAGTTCGAAACCACAGGTTATCACACGAGCATACGAATGGGTCGAAATCTAGATATAAATATCGGAGACTCTGCCTTACCTTTGGAGGGAAAGACCTTGGTTTCAACACCTTGATGTAATTGAATTTCGCGGAGAGCTTTGTTAAATTGTTCGGGCCAAGAAGAACGTCGCCAAGATCTCCAATCAAGTTGCTATCAACGTTTAGATCTCTCAAATTTGGAAAGGATTTTAAAAAGTTATTAGGTATTTTCAATAACCGAGTTTTCACCATTCGAAGTCTCTCAAGCTTAGTTAGTGGTGCAAACAGCTGAACAATTTCTTTATCCTCTAGATCACTTAACTTGTTAAAGCTTATATCTAGATAGGTGATGTTTTTACATGATCTGAATATGTTTTTCTTCAAATCCACCCTTGTAAAATAATGTCATTCGAGTCAAACTTTAACTTCCGAAGACTAGAGCTATTAAAACTATACCGTCCTATGCTAGATGTCCTGCCCTTTAAACCTAGCACCTTGTCCATATTTAACTTTGTCAGTGAAATAAGGTCAGCGATGATGTTGTTTGGGATTGTACGTATCACGTTTCTGCTGAGGGAGAGCGACTTGAGTTTGGTGAGACAGTTCTAGTTTTCAGGTAGCAATTCGCTGATGTAGTTATAATCCATGTTAAGGTGTCTTAGATTTGGAAATTGACTAGTATTACTGCAAAACGAGGATTGGTGTCGCGCAAGTGCGTTACGGGACAAGCCAAGCCCGATCAATATCGGATGACCAACACCTGAATCGAATTCTGATATCGAGTTCTTCATTAATTGCAACTTCTTTAACTTGGAAAAGTGTTGAAAGTCCGTCATTGATATGCTCGTAATGTAGTTGTTGGCCAACGATATCGTATGTACATTCGAGTTTTTCAACTCTAGAAGGAGATAGGTCGGATATTTCCCTGATATGCCAATGCTATTTAGACGGACACGTTTTATCTTTACTCTGTTTCTACTACTGAATGACAATGCTAACTGTGCTTTGTCCATTTTCCGATTTAAACTCAAATCAAAACTTTTTAAATACTTTAAGTCAGAGAATGCGTTTTTTGAGATGTTTATGACACTGGAATTCACTATATGTAGAAAGGTGATAACGGTATCACTTATATTAGTGAACGTGGACCTGTTTAGCTCGGGTAAAAAACTGATTGTACATTCTGATGTCTTCTGTTTTGCGAGGAAATCGTGGAATATAGGAAAGTGGGCTGTTTTTCCCGTCACAGATTGCCTGTCTTCCATTACAACAACAGTGGTCATCAATACACGACTTATAAACGGAACGACAGTTTACTTCACCAGCTTGTCCTATTTCATAAGGGATGTTAATGCAAAACAGGATCGCCCAAACGGTTAAATGCATGTTCTCTGTCTGTTTGGTCTGTTGTTTTGTGAATGTACTGAAATTTGTGAATGTACTAAAATGAGAAAAAAATGGAAAAAAAACCCCAAAACATCAACAACAAAAACAAACCGTTAAACCCCCCAAAAGCAGAGAATGAAACTATGATTCATTAAGGTCCTGCCCTGGTAAAACAACATTTCGGTGCATGTCAGTAAAATGAGTATGAATGATTGAAAAGGGGTTTACTTGTTGTGGTTTTACATCGCCTCAACCATATTTCAGCTACACGACAATGTACTGCTTAAAATAGGTGGAGAAACACATTAAGCTTGACTGCTAATAAGAAAAGGCCAAGCCGGATATTACAATCGGTATTTCGTAAGTCAGCCTGAAGACTACATGTTCCCCTCATGAAAATTCAAATATCAAAACCCTTTACAATTTGCACTCTGATAAGACCTCTTAACGCACTACCAAACAATAACAACATTTGACCAGTTTGTTGCAAACGACTCTGGAAACCATTGTGGGAAAAGGAGAAATTGCTCTTAACGAGCATTTGCTAATTTACCCACAATATTTTCTGCCCTATCATTAAGAGAATTTTGCTCATTTATCGGTGAAGCGTTTAATAAGATCTTTTTATTCTACAAAAAAGTAAGATGAAACTAATGATGTGCAAAGTAAGTCCGGTGTCATTTTTATCCTGTAGGAACAGGTCTAAGTCCCCACTAAGAAGGGAAAATACTATGGGTGACAACTGACAAGAAATCGCCTTGCTTCAAGCTGATCATAATATCAAGATCATTCGTCTGTTTGGTCATGCATGACTACATTATTGACTGGAGCGAGTAACCCTTAGGAATTTACCCCTGAAACCTAGCCTAAAGAGATGAAACCACAATTCGTTACGATAGATAGAACCATAGGCTTTTTTCGATCTTTATAAGCACAAGATGATTTATTTCTTAGCATTTTATCAATGAAATTGCAAAGAACGAAAGAAAAACTATAAAAATAATAATAATGATAATAATAATATTGATAATGATAAAAGTAATAATAATAACAACAACAATAATAATAATAATAATAATAATAATAATAATAATAATAATAATAATAATAATAATAATAATAATAATAATAATAATAATAATAATAATAATAATAATAATAATAATAATAATAATAATAATAATAATAATAATAATAATTAATAATAATAATAATAATAATAATAATAATAATAATAATAATAATAATAATAATAATAATAATAATAATAATAATAATAATAATAATAATAATAATAATAATAATAATAATAATAAATAATAATAATAATAATAATAATAATAATAATAATAATAATAATAATAATAATAATAATAATAATAATAATAATAATAATAATAATAATAATAATAATAATCATAATAATAATAATAATAATAATAATAATAATAATAATAATAATAATAATAATAATAATAATAATAATAATAATAATAATAATAATAATAATAATAATATAATAATAATAATAATAATAATAATAATAATAATGATAATAATAATAATAATAATAATAATAATAATAATAATGGTAATAATAATAATAATAATAATAATAATAATAATAATGATAATAATAATAATTGTAACGTTACTCATGATAATTAACATTATAACCATAATAATGATGATGATGATGATGATAATTGTTCTGTAATGTTTTCCAAAGTTGTCTTCAACAAAGTGATCAAATGTCGTTATTGTTTGGTAAAGGGTTTAAGGAAACAATTCTAAGAAACTCTTACAATGTAACATTCGAACAAGATAATTTCTAGTATTCAAACTTTTGTAGATTATGTTTCTGCTGGGGTATTTTTTGCGCGTTATTTTGATCAACTACTTGTATACGGTTCGTGACTCGAATCATGCATATCTTATCGTTAAAGACTTCTTTATATGTCACGGTTGTTTATGCTATGACCCGCTTCGTTTGTTGAGAATCAATAAAACTGGCCGAGTTATCCCTTTACCAAACAATAACAACATTTAACCACTTTATTGCAGACGACCCTGGGAAAAATTATGGGAAAATGAGAAATTGCCATTAATGAGCAAATCCTCCTTTCCCCCCATGTTTATTTCATCACATTTGGAATGTCATCTGCAAACTCTTTCAATTTGGGACACTCGAAAAGTTGGTATTTGGTAAAGGGTTAATTGATGCCTGTCAATGGTTTCTTCTACGAACTAATCAATTGTTGTGAAAGTGGCACAACTTCATCTTAATCGATTAATATCGTATAAGTGCTTCCCTCTAATTGACTATTTGAATAACAATGGATGCGGACATTTTATACTGAAGACGTGGTTGATTGCATGTATGCTAATTAACTGCCCACTTGTCAAATGTCGTTATTGTTTGGTAATGAGTTAAATCCAGTCTTTATTATTGTATCAGTGCTCGTGAAAGCTCCCTGCAAATACACGGTGAAAATCTCTAATAGACAAGACTCTTTCATTGCACCAGTTCAATTGTTTAGTATTGAGAGACGAACCATATTCCAGTGACTTCATATATATTAACCCTTTCCCAAACAATAACGACATTTGACCAGTTTGTTGCATACGACTCTGGAAAGCATTGTTGGAAAAGGAGAAATTGCTCATGACGAGCAATTTTCCCTTTTCCCACAACGTTTTCTGCCCTGTCAGAAGGCTATTTTCCAATTTTTCACAGTTTGAAATGTCGTTTGCAAACTCTTTCAATTTGGGGCAGCCGAAAATTTGGTAGTTGGTAAAGGGTTAACAAAAGATATTGACCACGCCGTGGTTTAAAACCAAGTACCCATGTTAGCCATTGATGTTCATTTTTTTTATAAAAAAGTGTTTTTCCCCCATGACGTGGGTGATACACATAGATGGTTTCTGTAGAAACGTTCTGAATCACTCAAGCATAAAAACAACATTTGGTAGCGTTTATGTATTGTTAAACCCATTCTTCGATATAGGATTTCATGACTGTCTAAAACGGAAGTTTAGAAAGAAAGATAGGATTTCTTGTGAATTTTGGTAAGAAATCTTTGTGACGAACCGGTTAATTTCTCGTAACGTATAATTAATCTTTTCGTCACAATGATTTCTTCAATAAATTGCAGAAGCAAACCCCTTTTCATTGGAATTTTCGCGTTTCACTACATAGCATTAAGATTTTAATATCGATTTCATTGTTGTTAGTGGTACTAATGTAGAGCATCGGTCTCGTGTACCGAGGGACCCGGGTTCGAATAACCGATAGGCGAGTGAGGTGCCGGGAATGCCCCACATAATCGGGGTGAGTGCTGGTGTAGTCATCAGGAAGCATGGAGAGTGGCTTTGAACAAGGTTAAAGCTTCCTTCACAATCGATGTAAAACAAATAAGTTAAATATGAAGATATGAACGTCTCCTCTTTCAAAACTTTAGTGAACTACGCAGAGATAGCCGAACATGTGTAATGTATGTAACACGGGGAGCGATGGGAATGTAAAGAATGCTACAAATGGATGATTGGTGCTAGACAAATCTATGTATCATAAAAGCAACATCGTTATGTATTTGATTTGATGTTGATATATCGTTGAATGAATGGCTTCGATTGAATCATGGGCTGGAAGCTAGTTAATCTTGCTTAGATTTAAGATATGATAAGGATGGACTGCACTACTGTACTTTCAAGTCTTTATGAACGAATATCATCCAGCAATCATCCTCGCTATGATCGTTAAAGTTGCATTTCAAAACGAATTTGGTTGCAGACGACGCTGGAAAATTTTGTGGAAAAAGCAGAAATTTCTCCTAACGAGCAGGTTTTCCCTTTTCCACAATGTTTTCTCCCCATTCAGAAGAATGTTTTCGAATTTCATCACTCTTTGAAATGTTGTCTGCAAACTCTTTCAATTATGGACAATCGAAAATTTGGCGTTTGGTAAAGGGTTGAAAACAACAACAACAACAACAACATCATTTCCACAGAAAATATTTTTTGCTGCTTATCAATTGACTCTTAACTATTTAAGAAATATTTGTGTTTAAAGTGTATGGTCAATACACGTTAGGTACAAACTTTCGACCATTCATGTATGAATTCACAACGTGAAAGTTACAATCAATATACAAGAGAGAAATTAATAACAAGACAGTACTCCCAGTGAGACAATATACTAAAATGGAAAATCGTTTAGAAATATTCTAACTGTTTAAATATGTTAACACCAAGATGCATATTGTTTCGTTCCAAATTGCCGAATTACATAACTGTTTCTTGATGAAAACAGTTCTCGTCTTTCGAAAGAAGTAGGTATTTTCTTTATACTGCTCCCTTTTCATGTTCTTCTGATTTTTTTTTGTAACCGTCCTAGAGTACACCTTACATGTAATTTACCCATGGGTGACGTCAGATTACATGTGACCGATAGAATCTGTATAACTATAAATATATGACTGTCAAACATTCTAACTTGTTATCTATGGTTGACGTCAGATTACACGTGACCGAAAGAATCGTGTATTACTAGAAATGTATGACTGTCCAATATTCTAACTTGTTATCCATTGGTAACGTCAGATTACATGTTACCGATAAAATCTGTATAACTAGAAATACATGCATGTCCAACTTGTTATCTATGGTTGACGTCAGATTACACGTGACCGATAGAATCGTGTATAACTATAAATGTATGACTGTCAAACATTCTAACTTGTTATCCATTGGTAACGTCAGATTACATGTTACCGATAAAATCTGTATAACTAGAAATACATGACTGTCAAACATTCTAACTTGTTATCTATGGTTGACGTCAGATTACACGTGACCGATAGAATCGTGTATTACAAGAAATGTATGACTGTCCAATATTCTGACTTGTTATCCATGGGTGACGTCCGATTACATGTGACCGATATAATCTTTATAACTAGAAATACATGACTGCTCAACATTCTAACTTGTTATCCATGGTGGAGGTTTGATTGCATGTGACCGAAAGAATCGTGTATTACTAGAAATGCATGACTGTCCAATATTCTAACTTGTTATCAATGGTTGAGGTTTGAACGCATGTGACCGATAGAATCTTGTATTACTAGAATTGCATGACTGTCCAATATTCTGACTTGTTATCCATTGGTGACGTCAGATTACATGTGACTGATAGAATCTTGTATTACTAGAATTTCATGACTGTCCAATATTCTAACTTGTTATCCACGAGTGACGTCAGATTGCTTGTGGTCGATAAAATATTGTATTACTAGAAATGCATGACTGTCCAATATTCTAACTTGTTATCCATGGGTGTCGTCAGATTGCTTGTGACCATAGAATCTTGTATTACTACAAATACATGACTGTCCAATATTCTAACTTGTTATCCATGGGTGTCGTCAGATTGCATGTGACCGAAAGAATCGTGTATTACTAGAAATACATGACTGTCCAATATTCTAACTTGTAATCCATGGGTGGCGTCAGATTGCTTGTGACCGATAGAATCTTGTATTACTACAAATACATGACTGTCCAATATTCTAACTTGTAATCCATGGGTGACGTCAGATTGCTTGTGCCCGATAGAATCTTGTATTACTACAAATACATGACTGTCCAATATTCTAACTTGTAATCCATGGGTGACGTCAGATTGCTTGTGCCCGATAGAATCTTGTATTACTACAAATACATGACTGTCCAATATTCTAACTTGTAATCCATGGGTGACGTCAGATTGCTTGTGCCCGATAGAATCTTGTATTACTACAAATACATGACTGTCCAACATCCTTCGTAGTTGTTGTAGATAGACATGAAAGTCATCTGGTAAAAAAGTTTTATGTTAGAAATAATCCTTTCCTTATACCTTTTTAGTGATTCTTATTTTACAAAGAGGATGTTTTTCCTATCGTTTTTGCTATTTGGCTATTATACTCGCTGTTATGTAAATGCAGCCAAAAACCTCAAACAAACATTACAAAAGAATAATATTCTCCAAACGACATATTCTTTATGAGCAAAATAGTTTTTTCACGATATGCAAATAAATGTATGCGATAGGTTCATTTGTATACCTTTTAAGTTTCATGTACCATTGCTTAAACCTGTCACTGCTTAAACCTAGTCTGAAATCGAAATTCCATAAAAAGGGGTTCGAACAAACAAAACATTGAGATCATTTATCGTTAATTTCAGATCGCTTTATGCGTCTATAATGTCACATGCCGGTTTAGTCATTCGAATCACAAACAGCATTACTTATGTGTACATTAGCTCAAATTGAAAACAAACAGCAAGCGAAGCTGGATGCCAATTATAAACTTTTGAAAAAAAAGACATTTTGTACAATTTGGACACAACGAAAACAACATAATGTCAGTTGAGGTTAAATTCACCCGCTATGGTGTTGGACCGATGTTGAAGCGCTTCCGAATCGTTGTAGCCAAGAAAGTAGTTCTTTAAAATATTGAAAGTCACGCCTCAAAGGTGTTTTCACAGTAAAGTGTTGTGTTTAGAGAATATGTATTGGTGACGTGCGATTGTTTTGTCTTCTCTTGTATGTTTTAAATGTGTTTTCTTTGATGTCTGTAATCAGTCTATGCGCGACCCCTACCATTTGAATAAACACACACCTCTTTGCAAATCTAAAAAAAAAAAAAAAAATCGGATCGGCCATGCGCCACATTTAACTCCAAAGTGAGGCACATTTAGGTCCCAAAAAAGATTTAGTTTAATGGTAGCAAAGGCACGAACAAGTACGGTATGGGATCAGTTTTTTTCGCTGTGACTTCTCAAACGGGTGGTATTTAACATGGTGGAGATGGTCGGAAATTAGACAGGGATAAGTCCTTATTCTCACATGCATTCGTTGAAACTCATGTACAATAAGACGTTTCACTATTTATTAACCGTAGCGAAGTGAAGGAGGAAAATAATAATAAGATTAATTCTAATGTACCTTTCTCCTATTGTAACAATGCCTTTCTTATGTTCTTAATGCCGCTTTTTACATTAGCCAACAGGAGCCTGTGTAGAGATGATAAAAATATTCAGAAGTCATAATCACGTCAAGAAACCAAGATGGCTGTTCAGGACCACTTTGTATGTTTGTTCTCTATCATCTAGTGTTTGGATTTTTTTGTAATCATTTGCTCTATAAAAACGCGCATCTGCGGCAAAAAAGCCATGAGACAATCGTCATTTACGGAGTAATTGCTTGTGAAAACCTATTTATCTTTAACCCATAACTAAACAATAACAACACTTGACCGGTTTGTTACAGACGACTCTGGTAAACATTGTGGGAAAAGGAGAAATTGCTCGTAACGAGCATTTTCTCCTTTTCCCACAATGTGTTCTGCCCTAGCAGACGATAATTTTTCAATTTCATCACATTTTGAAATGTTGTTTGCAAAGTCTTTTAATTTGGGACAGTCGAAATTCTGGCGTTTGGTAATGGGTTAAGGCACAATGGTTTCTGAGCAATATCATAAAATATGGAATGTCCATATCATTTTGGTCGCCTGCTTTTGCCTTATTGAACAACCAACTTTCACTTCTCACACTTAGAAGCTATGATCATATATTTCCCTTTAACCGACTCACACAACTTTGTCAAGGGTAAGCTGGCAAGGCACGCTTTGAATCAAGCGTCTTCAATCACTCACCTGGTGTCCAAAACTTAAACAGCGCCTTTCCTGGTTTGGGATGCCTACAATGAAAGAGAGAATGTTTACATTGCTTATTACGAAACAATAAAGACATTTAACCAATGTGTTGCAGACGACTCTGGAAAACATTGTGGGAAAAGGTGAATTAGCTTGTTAAGACACACTTTTTTCTTCCCTATCACAAGATTATTTTTCAATTTCATCACATTTTGAAATGTCGTCTGCAAACTCTTTCAATTTGGGACAGTCATTCATTTGGCGTTTGGTAAAGTGCTAAACCAAATTTTCTTTAGAAATGAACATTGATAATAGATAGAATGTGCCGTGAATCGGAAATGTTATCAGACAAGGCCTTGGAATATTATCCGATCAGCCGAAGGCGAAACGGATGATTATCCAAAGCCGAGCCCGATAACATGTTCTATTTAATGTCCTATTTAAAGACACCATTCATTTATTTTTCTTTTAACATTAATTGATTCTTATAAACAAACAAAAAAGTGAAAATACAACACAAAGGTAAGGAAACAAAACGGAACACCAATAAACATGTATTTTAAAGTACCGACTGCTTCATGGAGTCAATAGGAACACGCTTTAAGAAAATGTTTTCTCTTTGACGGCTTTTCGCATTCAAAAACTATCTTAACTATATTCTCATTTGTTTTAAGTCAGTTACAATGAACCTCATCGAAACTATGAAAAATAGTCAAGGGAACTTGAATACTAATCTATATATATTGAATTATTTGCGACTCAAAGTTGAGGGCTCTTTATTAGAAAATTCTAATTTTGTCAGAATATTTTCAAATGCCGTGTGCTTAAAACATGCCTAAACTCGATTTTCTTGGAAAAACGTGTTATTTCAGTCTTGAGTTTATACTTACTGCTCCTCAGCTGGTTTGATCTTCAGCGTTTTCCTGAAAATTGATACATTGTACTTTGAATCACTTCACCACGCGGCTTTCTAATGCTCTAGCATGAGCCAATATACCAACGATAGATATACATGTAACTAGTATGTTGCCATGCCTACAACTTTAGATCAGCATCCCTACATACCATAATGCAAGCAGTAGGGTTCATCCTTTGTTCAGAGTCTCTTCATAGAGCTAACTAAAACTATTTGCATGGTACCAAGACAAAACGATTGCCGAAAGTCTGCTTCACTGAGTATATGACAGATTGACAGGTTGACATCATCGCAATTTCAATTTGCGCGAAAGGAAAAGGATAAACAATGGCAACTATTTTGGGGCAATGATCTGAGCAGAGTAGAAATATGTTATCTTCAAAACGTCAGACAGTCCCCTTTTTTATTTTGTCTTGCTCAACTGTGATGTTAACTAAATGACGTACAGTCAAACTTGTGTTAAGAGGCCAGCCTATGGAAATGAGAAAATTGTCTGTTAAAGACAGGCTGGCTGCTTAACACAACTTGATGTACACTATAAATCCAACAATGGGACTTTATGTAGTGGTTGTTTAAGGCATGTTGCCTGCTTAAAAGGATGGTTGCTCGACACAATTTGGACTGTATAGGAAAGCTTAATCAGACCTACAGAAGTAAACCCCTAGTATCGGTTAGAGCAAAATATGGCTAAAATGGAAACGTCATATGGGATGTGCATGCGACGTAAAACACCATGAGTTTAATTCATTTATAACTCCTAATTCAACCAATCTCAAACACAAGAATGACATTTGAACAACTTGACCATAATCGTCTGCTGATGCTTTCAATATGGACTACCACAAAATTAACGATACTATACGAAGACGATGCTCACCTTTCCCTTGCTGGCTCGACTTTCCGGGGTTTCCTGGAAAAAAAAAATAATACAAACAGCTGTTTTATTATACAGTTAAGATGGTATTATTCCCTTAACGTGATAAAGGTTGTACGTCAAATTTCAAGCCATATCAATAAAATGTTCCCAAAAAGAACTTACAGACAGAAATTCGATCTGTAATTGACCCTATCGCCCGATTTGATCATTCCAAATGAATTTTTTTAACACATTACGAAACAATAACGGCATTTGACACGTTTGAGACAGAACACTCTGGAACACATTGTGGGAAAAGAAGAAATTGCTCGTGCTCGTTTCCCACATTTCTTTGACACATCGGAAGATTGTTTTTTATTTCATCATAATTTGAAATGCCGTCTGCAAACTCTTTCAATTTTGGACAGTCGAATATTTGGCGTTTGGTAAAGGGTTAATGCGATATCGTATAAACGAATAGATTCGTGAAATGTCAAAAAGTTATCTTATAGTGGACTATGGAATACAACAAAGCTCAGTCATTTCAGACAACGTTACTTTAACATCGTATTTCTAGTTAAACTGCATCTAGTTGTGGGACTTTTTTCACCATTCCATTGGAAACATTAGCTGACAAGTGACAAAAACAAGCTTATAACTATTGTGACAAATATATTGACCTCTTCGTTTATAATGATAAGCAATTTCTCTTTTATATGAGGCATGGTTGTTTCTAAATCTTTATGTAGCGGGTAGCCTGAGGCATGGTTGTTTCTAAATCTTTATGTAGCGGGTAGCCTACATGAAAGCAAGGAAAATGTTCTAAATTATGACACTCACAGTTTATGTAACCGGTTCTTCCTCAGTATATGATTGATGATATACGCTGTTATTCCACAGAAGACCAATCCCAAGGCAACGCCAAGGATAACGACCGCTATGTTACCCGGCTCATCTAAGAAGGACTCTGATGTATCGGGAACCAGTACTGTTGTTGTTGTTATGGCAGTTGTTGCGTTCACTTCCTACAATACATTTTAAAAAGTAATTTTGCACAGTTTTCAATATATGATTAGTAATTTATGTCTTTCAGGTTGCTGAAGATGCAATGTAAAATAAAAAAAAATAAAAATAAATGGAATGAACACGTTTGCTTAATGTAAGCTATCTTCCTTTCTTTCTCGATTCATGTGATAGAAATTTTTCATTGTGCATATATCGATGACCATAAAATGTAATGTTTGTGTATATAAAATATTTCTGATTCTGAATCCTAATTCATATTTCTTGCTAAAGCAAGGGCTTTTATAACGAAGGTTTGATGCTGACTGACATAATTGTATTTTTAACCGTTTTATGTCGCGACTGTCGACTTTTTCTGTTATATGAAAAATAGATTATTCAACAGTTTATAAAAGATGAATCAAGTCTCCTGACTGATCCATCGATATAATCAACACTATTCGGGAAACCGCCGTCCTTTGGAGTCAGGCGCGGGAGGAGCCAGGGATATTGTTACGAAAGAAATGGCTTTATAACAGCTAGCCGTATGCTTCATAACGAATCACGATACCATAACGACATTTGACTAGTTTGTTGCAGACGACTCTGGAAAACTTTGTAGGAAAAGGAGAAATTGCTCTTAACGAGTAATTTCTCATTTTCCCACAATGTTTTCTGTCCTATCAGAAGAATAGTTTTCAATTACATCACAGTATGGAATGTTGTCTGTAAACTCGTTTAATTTAGGACATTCGGAAATTTGGCGTCTGGTAAAGGGTTACAAAGCCACAATTCAAATCAGGGAGCCTATATAGCATCACAAAAGCTCGTGGTCCAGATTGATTGATATTTGTACTCTCTTTCACGTGTTTCTTCAAAGTCACAAGAAATTTGGTTGGGGTCTTCATCCTTTCCTGTCAGTGCGAACACTGTGAAATAAATTGAAGTAAAATAATAAAAGAAAACAAGGGAGATAAACGCAGTTTACCTGATATATAAGATCTAGAGTAGTTATCCCTGATAAGGCTGGATATCCGCTGTCAACGGCTGTAATGACAAACCGGAAGCTTGTGCCGTATGTCAGAGAGGACTGCGGGTCGGCCGTGAGGAGTATCACTCCGCTCGGACTTAATGTGAAATAGTTCCCGCCTGTCGTCGATGTAGTCCACGCGTAGGAAAGTAGTGCATTGTCTCCCGAGTCTGTAACAAGTGGAAGTTGGAGAAATTACTACGACGGCAGTATATTCTTATTCTGGAAGTAAGACCAGTAATCATGGGTAAATCCTTCGCAATATAACGTAGAAATTGTTGAAACCACCCCCGTGACTATTTATGGCTATAAGTATGCGTTTTATCACATTGTGAGAAAAGGAGAAATAAACCGGAATACTAAAGGTGTTTCTTTATCTGGAAACTATTATTCTACCGTAAGCAATCAATTGCAACGAATTCTTTGTGTTCATTAAATCAGAGCTTAAAGTCTTTTGCTTTAATACTTTACCAAACGTTTGTTTTTTTACTGTCCCAAACTGAAAGAGTTTGCAGACGACATTTCAAAGTGTGATGAAATTGAAAAAAAATCATCTGATAGGGCAGAACACATTGTGGAAAAAAGAGAAATTGCTCTTGACCTTTTTCCCACAATGATTTCCAGAGACGTCTGCAACAAACTGGCCAAATTTCATTATTGTTTGGTAATAGGTTAAAGAATAGAAATGGAATTGCTCGCTTTCTAAAATACGGAAAAGAAGTCGTCTGCTACTAAAAGTTTGAAATGGTACCAGCGTCAATGGCGGAGAGTGTGATCACGTGATGCGCTATGGGCATGGTCTGGTCGAAGAAGGTGAGGGAGGGTGTGGCACCGAACGAGGGAGGGTTGTCGTTGACGTCTTCGATTGTAATGTACAAGTTGGTCTGACCTGTGGAAACAGTAACGTATCCGTTGGTTGGTACGTTGACTTGCCCCAAAGACATTGAGACAACAATTCATTAAATATGACTCTTCGATTGTAATGTATAAGTTGGTCTGACCTGTAAAAACAGTAACGTATCTGTTGGTTGGTACGTTGGCTTGCCCCAAAGACATTGAGGCAACAATTCATTGAACATGACTCTTCGATTGTAATGTAAAAGTTGGTCTGACCTGTAAAAACAGTAACGTATCTGTTGGTTGGTACGTTGGCTTGCCCCATGGACATTGTGACAACAATTCATTAAACATGACAGAATAGAATGTTTAGATTGATACATCGCATGTGGATCTAAGAATGTTTTGATTAATACATTGCATGTGGATCTAAGAATATTTTGATTAATACATTGCATGTGGATCCAAGAATGTTGTGATTAAAAGATTGCATGTGGATCTAAAAATATTTTTATTAATACATTGCATGTGGATCTAAGAATGTTTTGATTAATACATTGCATGTGGATCTAAGAATGTTGTGATTTATACATTGCATGTGGATCTGACAATGTTTTGATTAATACATTGCATGTGGATCCAAGAATGTTGTGATTAAAAGATTGCATGTGGATCTAAAAATATTTTTATTAATACATTGCATGTGGATCTAAGAATGTTTTGATTAATACATTGCATGTGGATCTAAGAATATTTTGATTAATACATTGCATGTGGATCCAAGAATGTTGTGATTAAAAGATTGCATGTGGATCTAAAAATATTTTTATTAATACATTGCATGTGGATCTAAGAATGTTTTGATTAATACATTGCATGTGGATCTAAGAATGTTTTGATTAATACATTGCATGTGGATCTGAGAATGTT